>SMJT01000041.1:1388635-1478083 GCA_004349715.1 Crucihimalaya himalaica | reverse complement strand
GCTAGGTTCTGTCAGGTTATCAATCTCACTTTTGTGACTAATCAACAATCCTAAAATCTAGATTCCAGATTCGTCAACCTAGAACTAGCCTTGAGGACAACCTATGGTGAAGAATTCAATTGATTGTGAACCCTAACAGATTAATCTATCTAACAAACCATGAAATCCTTTATGAGAAAACCCTAAACCTAAAAGGGATCTACTCAGACATGCAGAATGAAGCAAACAACATGATTGAATAGATCATCAAAGTAAAAATAACAAAAGGGTTCGAAATCTTCTCTCCCGAACAGAGTTTCAGACTTGTCTCCCTAAAGAACCAAAGTAAAATAATGCACAGAATAAAGCGTAGCCTAAACAGGTGGCTGAAAACCCTATTTATAAGTCTAAAACACGTTCTGGGCTTAATTGTAAATAGTAGGATCCTTTAGGCCAAGTTTCGGACTCTTCAGACTTGTAAAATCTGTGTACGCCAGACTGGACTGTCTTCACGGAAAACTGGCTTAACTTTTGATCGCACCTTAGAATGCCTCAAACCACTTCCAAATGAAAGCTAATCCATAGATCTATCTTGTATCCAAATTTGAGCTCAATCCAAGGTGGGAAATTCTTCAAAGAATGCCAAAAGTCTACCAGAATTAACAATCCTAAAATCTAGATTCCAGATTCGTCAACCTAGAACTAGCTTTGAGAACAACCTATGGTGAAGAACTCAATTGATTATGAACCCTAACAGATCAATCTATCTAACAAACCATGAAATCCTTAATGAGAAAACCCTAAACCTAAAAGGGATCTACTCAGACATGCAGAATGAAGCAAACAACATGATTGAATAGATCATCAAAGTAAGAAATAACAAAAGGGTTCGAAATCTTCTCTCCCGAACAGAGTTTCAGACTTGTCTCCCTAAAGAACCAAAGTAAAATAATCCTAGAATAAAACGTAGCCTAAACAGGTGGCTGAAAACCCTCAATATCATGCTAAAACACGTTCTGGGCTTAATTGTAAATAGTAGGATCCTTTGGGCCAAGTTTCGGACTCTTCAGACTTGTAAAATCACGTGTTTTCCTTTTCTGCAGTCGGTATCGATCGATACCAGGTTGGTATCGGTCGATACCAGGAGTCTATGCACGCCAGACTGGACTGTCTTCACGAAAACTGGCATAATTTTTGATCGCACCGTTAGAATGACATCAAACCACTTCCAAATGAAAGCTAATCCATAGATCTATCTTGTATCCAAATTTGAGCTCAATCCAATGGTGGGAAATTCTTCAACGAATGCCAAAAGTCTACAGAATGCTCCAATATCTCCAATTATGCTCCAAACGTGCCAAAACCTGAAAAGACTCAAAAAGACTACAAAAACACTAGAAGGACTCTGAAATCAAGACATATATCATGGCTAAAAACGGGTAAAAACCATGATATATCATAAACCACGGGTCTGTCGACGACTACAAAGTTCACCAATGCCATAACGCCCCCTGCATAGATCGGCAGCGTGATGTTGCCAACGGTCATAAGCGAGTCTCCATCAAAGCCGGTCAGCTCTTGAGTCTCGGGTTTTACGGTGTGGAGGTTGATTTGCATCTTCTGCAGAACATCTTTGAACAAGACATTTACGGAGCTCCCGGTGTCAATCAAAACTCGCGTTACTGCGTTCTCTCTGATGATCATTTCAACCACAAGCGGATCATTGTGAACTTCTAGAAGTCCGTCAGCATCGTCTTCGGTGAATACTATTTCTTTCGAGTTTGGACGAGCTGATGTATCTCTCCTTGGGTAATTCTTTTGCATTTCAGCTTGGTGCATGTAGTCCTTGATTGATCGCACAGNTGCATTTCAGCTTGGTGCATGTAGTCCTTGATTGATCGCACAGAATCTCGACACGAAGTTAAGCCTCCCATAATCATGTTGATTCGGCGTCTTGGATCTACTACGACGTCTTCCTCCCTTGGCTCGTCCCTGGCGCGTTTTGGTTCGCTGTCTCGAGTGTCTTCGGATCGACGTCTGTCGTTGCTACAGCCTTGAAAATTGTCAGTACGACGATCACGAGCAGTGGACTTGGGCGGATCAACTCTTACGTCTCCTTTTTTTTATTTTGAGGGAAGTATAGCCTGCAGTGAACAACAATCGTTGGTAGTGTGGCCAGTGCATTTGTGGAAATCGCAAAATAGCTCGGAGTCCTTGATTTCGTCGTTACGATAATACTTATTCCATCCTTTTGGTCGGGCGTCAGGGCTGCAAACTTGGTATGTTGACGCCTTCTTTCCGATGGTTTCTTTGTATTCTTGGTCGTAGTGTTGACGAGGTTTGACGTACTCGTCTTTTGATTTTTCCTTCGGGTTCGTCGGTTTGGGGGCCGTGTGACGTTTCGCGTGGATTGCTTTGTCTTCTTTGATCACGATGTGTCTGCCGGCGCGGTGAAGTGCGTCTTCCAGCGTTGCTGGTTGGTTAAGCATTAAATCTTTGCGAAACCAAGAGTCGTGCCATAGGGCATTCTGTAAAGCGGCAATAGTAGCATCGTCGGGTATGACCACGTCAGAGATGACGGCTTTGAAATATCCGATGAAGGTGTGTAGAGGTTCTTTAGCGCCTTGTGCCATGGTCCATAAGTCAGCATTTTACGTGCCCTTTTCAATGTACATTTAATAATGCTTCAAGAATGCTTTGGACTGTTGGTCGAAGTTGTCGATTGAGTTGGCTTTGAGCCTGGAGAACCAGTTTAGTGCGGGACCGCTTAGGTGTTTGACGAATAACTGGCAGCTACCTGCGTCTTGTTTCTCTGGAGAGAAGTGTGCGCGACCTACTGCGTGGTTAAAGGTGGTCAGGAATCTCGCTGGATCAGAATTTACTTCGTAACTTTGCAGCTTCACCTTCCCGCTATGCTTGACGCGGACGCCAGATATGCGTGAGGTAAAGGGTGATCGTCGGGTTTCTTCTAATACCTTCTCTAATTCTGGCGCCGAACTGATCGCGCGGTGCATTTTAGAAGTCATGTCGCGAAGCGTTGTCTTCATCTGCTCAAGTTCACGATCGCGTGTGTCGTCGGGATTGTTTCACTCAACTGTCTTCTATGCGTGCGTTCATCGATTGATCCGACAATGATCAAGGATGGTCGGCGGTTTCTTGTTCGCTCCGGGTATAGAGTTTGGCGCGGTTGGGTGGCGGGTTTGGTGCTGCGTCGCCTCGTACTTTGACCCCTTGAAGTTTTATGCCGGGTTCGGGAGTCTTCCTGCGCTGCCGTGATGGCATCAAGTCTTTCGTTTGTCTTCTCCTCATGTCGGTCAAGTCGATCGAGGATGGTCTGCATCAAACTGTCAAGGCTTTCTCTATTGTCTACGACTCCGTTAGGTTCCACGTTCAGGGTTCGTCTAGCTTCACGTAATGCAGCATTTGTGGTAGTTGGTTGGTTGGTGCGAGTTTGAGCGCCTTCAGGGGCAGCGGGGTTGCAAGGGAGACCTCCACGCTGACGGCGGGCGGCCCATCGAAGGTCGGCAGTGGCTCGCGGCTCGGCTGGCAGTGGAGCATGTCGTTGGTCTTGTTGCTCTGCAAGTTCGTCGGGATTCGCGATAGAAGTGGTTGGATGCCACTCGTCGTCGCTGACCCCTAACTCGCTCGAGGTATCGGTCCGGTTGTCGTGGAGCTCGTCGAGTGCTGGTTCCATCGCTAGATCCTGTTGAAAGAGAGAAATGTTTCGAGTTCCCCACAGATGGCGTCAATTGTTAGTGCTATGACTACAATGATATAAAATAATAACGGGAAAATGAGAAAATAGTAAAATGGTCAGACGAAGCAATCTTTCTTGTTAGATCGGGAACGTGGAAATACAACGAGGTTTTTGTATGCCGGTATTAAGTAAAATTTGACAGAGAAAACTAGTAATAATTCTCTCTTTTTCCATCCGGGTCCCCTTTTCTCAATGGAGACCTCTTGTATTTATAAGGAGAAGTGGTCTAGGGTTTTTCTTGCGCAAATTCTTTTTTTGTCCTTTTTAAATAGTCGGGCTGAGCATTTATAACTTCTTCTTTCTTGTTGGGCTGAAAAGTTGACTAAGAGATTTAGCCCATATCCATCATCAAGAGAAAGAAGATAAATGATTTATAGATTCCAACTTGAGTTTAGGGTTTTTACTCTGACACAAAAGGAAAAAATGTGTACTCTTACACAGAAAGGAAAAATGTGTAGATTGATAGTCAAACATGCATATATAGGTGATACGTTTAATAAAGTCGGCTTATTCATACATGGATTATATCAATATGTTGAATTCATACATGAAGTATATGCTCGTGCTAAAACATACAATAACTAAACGATTTTTTGAATATCAGACATAAACTTAACATTTTGTGCTCAAACATACAAAATCATTGACACTGTTAGTCAACCGTTAATTCATGCTGATGTGGCAAAAACGTGGTGTCCACGTGGCAAAAACGTGGCGTCCACGTGTAAAAAAAAAAATTTAAAAAAATCTAAAAAAAAAAATTCAAGTTTAGCATTTTAAGAGATTCAAACCCCTTACCTCGTGGACAAATATGAGATATATAACCAACTAAATCAAGTTGTTTTATCGGTAAAGTCTTACATGCACATAAGTATATATAGTTTAAACAATTCAAAAGTTTTAATCAATTTTAAAAACGCAAAAATAGTAAAATACCAGAACCCAAGGACCGAACCCAAACCCAAACCAAAAAACCCGATCGAACCCGAACTTTAAAAATACCCGAACGGGTCTTAAACTTAAAATGCTAAAACTTAATTATTATTTTTTTGGAATTTTTTTTTGACACGTTTTTGCCACGTATACGCCACGTATTTGCCACGTCAGCATAATTTAACGGTTGACTAACGGTGTTAGTGATTTTGTATGATTTAGCACAAAATGTTAAGTTTATGTGTGATATTCAAATTATCGTTTAGTTATTGTATGTTTTAGCACAAGCATATACTTCATGTATGAATTCAACATATTGATATAATCCATGTATGAATAAGCCGATTTTCCTGCTTAATTACAAGTTAAATTCGGGTATATAGAAATACTTGTTCGGGTCTCGGGTTTTACCCGAACAAATTTTGTTCGGTATCAGATCGGTTTGAGTAAAACCCGAGAGCCAAACAAAATTTTAAAAAGTCCCAATCAAATATCTTAAGGAAAGTGAATACAACTCGAACCGCTTCTTCATGTCAGGTTGAGGTCGGTTCCTCGGGTTCAGTTTTTACGTGAGTGCATCTATTTAGTACTATGGCCTGTGTCTATGTATGACTTTTGTTTCATTAACCTTTTATCTAGTTGAAACTACTTTCCAAGCGATGTACATCGAAAGCCTCCTTGATTATTTTTTGACATGTTTTATGTTATCATCTCCTTCGCCAGATTCAGCTATATAATCTCAAGCAACGACCTTGACGGTAACTAAAAAGACAACCCTTTCCCCCATATACCAACAAATCTTGGGTTATTGTGACATCAGATCAACAAACTTGGATAATACAAAAAAATCATCGACAAAGACTAAAAATGAACAGATATAAGCTCTGGCTAGAGTCTAGCATAGCCTCTTGGACCGTTTTACAACCCTTTTGACCTAAAAACACAGTCATCGCAGTTACCGACAGGTACTAAGTTACACAAGATATGCAGTTTTTTGGTTGAATCAATGTGTAAACAAAACAGTGACCATGAATATGATACTAGTATTAATCTGGAGGCGAAAACTTGATTAACCACAAGGGGTTTGGAAACCAAAGCAACCTACAACAAGTCTTCAAAGATCTTTTATCAAGTTTGACAATTCTAGGTAGAAGGAGAAGTCATGAAAAACACACTACTTCTTGCATAAAGTAGATAATAGGGCAAAATGATAATGAGCACAAATCACTGGTCTCCAGGAAGTGCCTTGATGATGTCAGAGTCACCTGAAATATCGCACAAGTAAAATCAAGATTTAACATTGCATGTGTCAGATTAGTCTTAACGACGTTGGACTCTGGATGAGTCAGTTACCTGGGTCAACTATGCTGAGGCATGAAACACGGAAGTATTTACCGCAGGCAGTACCCAGATCAACATTGTCTATAAGCAACAAGTACAAGAAAGAATCAGGAAATTAAACCGTTTATGTATATGAAGGGACTCATCAAATCAAGCAGTTTGTACATACTCAACAACATAAGCAAGGTTTAAGAGACAATCTTAAGACACAAGCCAGCAAGGTTCAGTTTCTGAATTAACTCATTCATTGGTTCTCAATGAATTGGTCTCTAGTACCACAAAACACAGAACAATCACTGATGCAAACAGGAAACAGATACGATAAATGGGGGCTTATACTATTAAACAAGTCATTACAGTAAAGCAATTATAAAAAACAACTTCTATGGATTAGTAGGTTGCAAAATTACACACTCTTATCAATACAATACGTACAAGAATTTTGGTACCGATCATTTGAGTATATGGGACATTCTAAAGGGAAGTGAAAACAGTTTAACATAAATAATAACGCACTTGTTATCACTGAAATGGTCACTAATACCAAAAAACACAGAACAATCACTGGAGCATATAGGAAACCAATACAATAAATGGGTTCACTTACATGAATCACTTTCATGGATAGGTAGGTTGCACAATTACACTCTCAATCAATACAATACATACAAGAATTTGGTCGTTTCACAATCATACTCTCTATCAATACTGTCAAATTGTGCATTTCTATAACTATTTTATATTGATATCTTCATCATATCAGAATCAAATAACTTATACCAAAGAATCGCCTACATTCAGACCTATATATTGTACAATTCCTCCTAACTAGTCATAAACTAAAGCAAGATATGAATGTATAAGTTTGTTATGAAAGTAACTTACTTCCATTGTAGTGATGAACTCCAACTTTAGCAAGCATAGCATAGTACTCGATCTCAGACCTCCTCAATGGTGGGCAATTGCTAGATATAAGTATCAGCTTACCTACAACAATCCAAGAAAACATCAATAATCATTTCAATACATTACAAAATAATCTAACAAAACAACGAAACACAAAGTATATTTTTTACCTTTGGAGCTACGAAGGGATTTGAGAACAGATTTGTAGCCAAGAGTGTACTTGCCACTCTTCATCACCAAAGCCAATCTGCTGTTGATTCCTTCATGAGACTTCTTCTGCAAGTTATTATACAAACACATCAGAAATGGATTTTACAAAATCGGTACACTCAAAATTTCAATGGACTATGAATTAGATCGAGAAAGCTCATACCGTCTTCTTTGCCGCAACCATCTTCACCGGATTTACTGATACTATTGACAGAAACGAAACCGGAAAAGTTCAGAAATCGGTGAAGATAAAAGTTAGAGTTCTGGGAAAAGAGATTGGAGACTTTTTTACCTTCGTTGCGTGTAGGGTTTGGGTGGCGCAAAATGAAGTAGAAGAGAGACGAAAGGAGCCCTTAGGGTTTTTGGGAGAATACACAAATTGGGCTAATTAAGTTGGGCTTTTACGGCTCATGCTCTTTTTTAGACTAAGTTTCTCGTTCTCTTTGGGTTATTCGATTGAAGAATTTAATAGAATCTGAAAGATTAGACAATTCTATTAAATTTTAATGTTATTTAATTGCAAATTTTATGAATTCTATTAAATTTCAGTGTTATTCAATTGATGAATTTTAAAATTCTATTAAATTCTAATGTTATTCAATTTTAGGAGAGTTTTTATATCAGTGTCATTTGAATGAAATTTAATAGAATTCAAATGCAAAAATGTAAAGAACAAATTCTCAGATTTTTAGTTGAGATTTTAATGGAATCCATTAAAATCTCATAAAATATTTTAAAATCTATGCATTTCAATTCTCTTCAATTCTTTTATCAATTCTTTTATTCGGAAGAGACAAGCAACTTCCTATATGGCCCTCAAAACGGATATTACTAAAGCTTATGATCGTGTAGTGGAAGTTTTTAGAGGAAACTATGAGGCAAACTGGGTTTGACGGAAAGTAGATTCAATGGATTATGGCATGTGTTTCCTCGGTAAGCTATTCGGTTCTTGTTAATGGCTCAGCTTATGGTCATATTTAGTTTAGGTCAAGGTGATCATTTATCTCCTTATTTATTTATTCTCTGTGTTGATGTTCTCTCTCATATGGTGAATCAAGCAAGCAATAATCTTAATCTCCAAGGGATCAAAGTTAGCACGATGAGTCCTCCGATCACTCATTTCTTATTTGTTATGAATCCTTATTTTTTATGTTAGCAGATAATAAATGTAGTCGATCAATTCTCAAAATTTTTGCGAAATATGAAGCTTTATCAGGTCAAGCGGTTAACTTGAGAAATTCAACCATTACCTTTGGTAGTAAGGTTAATCACCAAGTTAAAAGAAGAATTCGCAACATTCTAAGCATACATAATGAAGGTGGCAAAGGAAAGTATTTGAGGCTCCCAGAGCATTTTGACAAGAAGAAATCAGGCATGTTTCATTTTATTGTTGACAAAGTCAAGGAACGTACTCAGGGCTGGAGTAAACAATTTATTTCGCCTGGTGGAAAAGAGGTACTTCTTAAATTGGTGGCCCTTGCCATGACAATTTACTCCATGAATATTTTTAAAATCCCAAAAGAAATATGTGATGAAATTAATAGCAGTTGAAATTGCTTCTGGTGGAGTTCAAATGAAGACAAAAAAGGTATGCATTGGTTTTGTTGGAAAAGATTATGCCTTCCTAAAAGAGAAGGTGGATTGGGGTTCAGGGACCTAGAAAATTTCAACAATGCATTACTCGGAAACAGATTTGGAGGATTTTCCAGATACTAATATTTTCAATGCACGGGCTGGGCGTAAGTCCTCTTTTGTTAGGTCTGATCCTTGGCTCCCTGTTTATCCGCTTCGTCCACCGGCTAAGAAAATAGATAGTCTTGGTGATTGTAAAGTTAGCTACTAGTTTAATGCTTCAAACAATGGTTGGAACGTTGACAAGGTTAACGATTTGGTCGTTGAAGAAGATGCCGACTTAGTTTTATCACTAAAATTAAGTGCTCATTCGATAAAAGATCTCTTGGGCTGGCATTATACTACTGATGACGTTTATACAGTTAAATCCCCTTACTGACTAGCTACATGATAGGGTCCCAGATTTAGAGCTCAATCAAGAGAACACAATACGACACGTAGATTTTTTTGGGCAATTGATATTGCCTCTTTGTTGGATTTTCATTAATTTATAAGAGAATACAAAGAGTGGAATCATTCACGATTCCTTACAATGCGGAAAATGGAAAAGTGGCTGAACTGGTTCCTAAGTAACAGGAAGACCAATTCTTATTTCCAACAGAAAACAGAGCTTGAGACCAAGTCTCTTATTAACATAAACGAAACAGAAACAGAGTTCTTAAACGTCAAACTTCCTGTTGGGCTTTCGAACTCTAGTTGACACCCTTCTCTGCTCAACGACTGGCCCAACATGAGGCCCAACATGACTTCTGCACGTATCAGTACTTCCGCCGGCGAAAAGAACCTTGTCCTCAAGGTTCAAGTGAGGGAAACTGACCTTGAGTTGCTCCACTTGTTCCCAGGTGGCCTCGTCCAGTGGTAAGTCACGCCATTTAACGAGAACTTCGTGTGTGTGTGTCTGGCCTTGCAAAACGAGACGACGGTCAAGCACCCGTTCCGGGTCGAGTCGTAATGATCCATTTGTGCGTAAAGGTGGAAGAACTTCAGCTGTTGGGGTGTCGGCACCGACTCGCTGTTTTAACAGGGAAACATGAAAAACAGGATAAATGCGAGAATCCTCAGGAAGTTTGAGGCGGTACGCCACCGGACCAAGCTTAGCTTCAATTTCAAAGGGCCCAAAGTAACGTGTTGACAGTTTCTGAGACAGGCGGCGGAAAACCGAGTTTTGCCGATAAGGTCGGAGCCGCAAGTAGACCTAATCTCCAACTGCGAACTGAACATCCCGTCGCTTCAGATCCGCGGATTGCTTCATCTTATTGATCGCGGTGGTCAAATGTGCCTTCAGATCTTGAATGACCTCGTCGCGTGATAGTAATTGCTCATCAAGCTCATCAACAATGGCGGAGCCCATCTCATACGCTGGAAATGGAGGAAGAGGACGACCATAAAGTGCTTCAAAGGTAGACATGCCCGTAGAGGCATGAAACGTCGTATTGTACCAATACTCGGCCCATGGCAAGAGAGCACTCCACTGTCGAGGTCTGTTGTGAGTGAAGCACCGTAGAAATTGCTCAATACACCGGTTAACCACCTCAGTCTGTCCGTCAGATTGAGGGTGATATGCAGAAGAGAGTCGCAGCTTAGTGCCTGACAAACGCCAAAACTCAGTCCAAAATGTACTTACAATGACGGGATCACGATCGCTGAGAATGGAGCGGGGAATGCCATGAAGCTTGAATATGTAGGCGATGAACTTAGCTGCAACGGAACGAGCGGTGTAGGGATGAGCCAAGGGGACCAAATGCGCTGATTTTGTGAGCCTGTCGACAACCACCATGATAGACGTGTTGCCATCGGATCGAGGAAGACCATCCACGAAGTCCATCGAGACATCTTCCCAAACATGAGATGGAATGGGCAACGGTTGGAGAAGACCAGCTGGGGAGAGTGTCTCAGATTTAGCACGTTGGCATATGTCACATGCGGCAACAAAGTCACGTACAGAACGATGCATTTTTGGCCAGTAAAATTGTTGGGAGAGGCGCTTGAGTGTGCGGAGAGCTCCGGAGTGTCCGCCAAGAATCGTACCATGAAATTCCTGTAAGAGTGTCGGAATAAGTGCAGAAGATGGAGGGATTACCACTCGGTTATTGTAGCAGAGAAGCCCATTTTTCCACGTGTAAGGATGGCCAGGGGACTGCGTCGCCTTCTCGCCAATGTGAACCAAATACGGGTCTGTTTTTGCAGCAGCGCGAAGCTCGTCCCACAGGTTGGTAGATTGCACAAATAAGGCGTTCAACGTGGGGCTTTGCAGGCGGCGAGAAAGAGCATCTGCAGCTGCATTTGCGGTGCCCGGCTTATACATGATCTCATAATCATAACCCACCAACTTGCCCATCCATTTTTGTTGTTCTGGGGTCAGGATCCGCTGCTCAAGCATGTAACGGAGGCTGCGTTGATCAGTCTGAATGGTGAAACGTCTTCCCAAAAGATAAGGTCGCCACAATCGTATCGCAACAACAATAGCAAGCATCTCACGAGCATAAGTAGACCAACTCTGTTTCGTAACACCCAAGGAACGAGACATAAAAGCGATGGGTTTACCATGTTGGGAGAGAATCGCACCGATTCCATCACCGGAGGCGTCGGTTTGAATCACAAAAGGTATTGTGAAGTCTGGTAGGGCCAGCGTTGGCGTTGTTGTCATGGTTGTCTTGAGTGTAGCGAACGCCATGTCAGCAGCGTCATCCCAGCAGAACCGGCCTTTCTTGAGCAGATTCGTCAACGGTTTTGCAATCAAGCCGTAATCCTTCACAAACTTACGATAATAGCCAGTAATGCCCAGGAAGCCACGAAATTCAGTGATTGTGGTAGGAGAAGGCCATTCAAGCATCGCTTTGATTTTTGTTTGATCGACCTTGACCCCTGCGCCGGAGATTATGTGACCTAAGTACTCCAGCTCCTCCTTGCCGAATTCGCATTTCTTCAGTTTCACGAAAAGTTGTTTGTCATGGAGAAGCTGCAGGACAATGCGCACATGCTCCAAGTGGTCGCGGCGGTTCTGGCTATAAACCAATATATCGTCAAAAAAAACCAGAACAAACTTACGGAGGTGCTCGCGGAAAACGGCATTCATGAGGGATTGAAATGTCGACGGTGCGTTGCAAAGCCCGAATGGCATCACCAGGTACTCGTAATGACCATTGTGAGTGCGGAAAGCTGTCTTGGGAATGTCCGCCGAGTAAACACGTACTTGGTGGTATCCGGCGGTGAGATCGAGCTTGGTGAAAATTGTAGCGCCGTGAAGTTCATCGAGCATATCGTCGACGGTGGGAATTGGGAAACAATCCTTAACAGTTACTGCATTCAAGGCCCTATAATCAGTACAGAACCGCCATGATCCGTCTTTCTTCTTAACAAGCAGCACCGGTGAAGAAAACGGACTGGAGCTAGGTCGGATGAGGCCAGAATCTAACATCGTCTGCACTTGTCGTTCGATTTCCTCCTTTTGAAAATGGGCATAGCGATATGGTCGGACATTAACAGGGTCGGATCCTTCCTTAAGCACGATGTGATGCTCGATTTCTCTTTCCGGTGGTAGTTGTGTCAAAGTTTGAAAGATTGCATCGAAGTCATGAAGGAGAAGACGAAGGTCATCTGCGATTGGCGAAACGGTGACGTTTTCTTCTTGTATGCACAGTGCAAAACAATTATGGCCCATTCTAACGTCACGATATACTTCCTCAGCCTGAACTTGTTGGATCCCTGTTGTTTGAAGCCCACTAAGTTGCCTTTCCTGTCCGGCCCACATAAACTGCATAGTTTGGGCCTTCCAATCACAAACGGTGGGGCCCAACTGTTCGAGCCATTGGATGCCTAGTACAATGTCAAGGCCGGTGAGAGGAAGAGCGTACAAATCAACGGTGAAGGAGACTCCGCTTAAATCCACCGTCACTTGTTGGTAAGATCCACGACACTGGAGCGGATACCCATCGGCGACTCTGACCTTGAATGTTTTAATAGGCGTGACCTTCAGATTGAGTCGATTGGCGGCACGTTCAGAGATGAAATTATGAGTGGATCCACTGTCTATCAACGCCGTCAGCTGTTGGTGGTTGATACAAGCCTGGATACGAATTGTTTTTGGTGAACCCCATCCGGTCAATGTGTGTACCGTGATCTCTGGTTCCGTTAGCTCTTCTGTTGCTTCCTTAAATTCATCTTCGTCATCACCACCCTCCATGAGAAGGAGCTGCGGCTTACGGCATCGGTGACCCGGTGTGTAACGCTCATCGCAGCTGAAACAAAGACCTAAGCTGCGCTTTGTTTTCATCTCTTCCCAACTTAATTTCTTTGGTGTCCCAAGTGATGATGAATTTGGTGTTTGTGCTTTTGTCTCCGTGGTGTTTGGTGGTGTCGAGACGCGCGAGGTGGTGAATGTATTGCTTCGCCGATTTCGTTGGAGCTGATCATCACGCATTCGAGCATACTCAACGGTCGCCTTGAGTGTAGTTGGTTTAAACATCCGGATCGCATCAGAAATGGAATCCTTTAAACCGCCTATATAGGTGCCGATAAGAGCTTTTTGAGTCCAGCCGTTGACCTTGTTCTCTAACCTCTCAAACTCACGGTGATAGTCCTGCAAGGGTCCCGTTTGTTTGATTTTGGACAAAGCCTCGTCAAAGTCTTCAGCACCTGTGGGACCAAAACGAGCCCACAGTTCTTCTTCGAACACCGCCCATGTGATCGGCATTGTTTCGTCAACTAACGCCTTTGACGTCGCTTGCCACCACTCGTTTGCTTCGTCTTCCAGATGGAAAGAAGCAAAACTAACCTTCTGATCCACCGGCATCTCCTGATACGAGAAATATTGTTTTGCCTTGCTGAGCCATGTCGTAGGATCTCCGCCTGAGAAACGTGGAAACTTCAGTTTAACGAACCGGTGTATTTGATGGTCGTTATTGTGGTTGTTGTCGGTCCGGTGAAACGTGTTTGAAGATTCCTCATTCCGTCGATGACTCCCTGATGTGTGGGAACCACCTTCTCGTAAGTTGGTCACTGCTTCCATGAGCCTCCCAAAGGACACCTCCATGAACCTGTATTTCTCGTCCATGGTGTGACGTATCTTTGTCAGCTCGTCTTGCATCATACCGTGGCTGGTTTCCAACTCCTCGAGCCGGTCTCGTGCACTAGCCATTGGCTTCTCCGGTGAAGTAGTAGCCACGACCTGCTTTTCTTTTTGTTTACGTTTCGTAATGATGATGATGGTGAATGATAGAGAAAAATGAAAATTGAAAAGAGCAATGCTCTGATACCAACTGATAGGGTCCCAGATTTAGAGCTCAATCAAGAGAACACAATACGACACTTAGATTTTTTTGGGCAATTGATATTGCCTCTTTGTTGGCTTTTCATTAATTTATAAGAGAATACAAAGAGTGGAATCATTCACGATTCCTTACAATGCGGAAAATGGAAAAGTGGCTGAACTGGTTCCTAAGTAACAGGAAGACCAATTCTTATTTCCAACAGAAAACAGAGCTTGAGACCAAGTCTCTTATTAACATAAACAAAACAGAAACAGAGTTCTTAAACGTCAAACTTCCTGTTGGGCTTTCGAACTCTAGTTGACACCCTTCTCTGCTCAACGACTGGCCCAACATGAGGCCCAACATGACTTCTGCACGTATCACTACACATCTTGAATCGAAAATAACTGTCCAACCACCACATGAAGACATTATTATTAAACAAGCCATTTGGAAGACTAAAACAGCATCCTAGCTAAAGCACTTTCTCTGGCGTTTAGTCTCTGCAGCTTTACCAACAGGTGAGAACTTGCGATATCGTCACATCAAGAATCAGTCCACATGTCGGCGCTGTTGTGATGGGGAGGAAACAACGAAACATTTATTCTTCGATTGTGTTTATGCTAAATATATCTGGCGGGCTTCGGGAGTTCCTAACCCAACACTTTTAGCTTCTTGCTTCTCATTAAAAGATAAAATCAAGGCTGTTTGTTTTCTTAACACATCTTCATGAGCCCCTCAGTTCAAGCAGTTACCGATTTGGATCCTTTGGAGGATTTGGAAGAGTAGAAACATCTTAACCTTTCAACGGAGAAGTATTCATTGGATGACTACTTTTAAGCAGGCCAAAGAGATGACGCAAAGGAGTGGTCTGAATCCTAAGATCAAAATCCACCTAACAATCGTCAAGCATCTCAGAGAGTAACTCGAAGTCTTAACGTTGATGTTGATCAATGGAAATCTCCGCAACAAGGTTGGGTCAAGTGTAACTTTGATGGTTCTTTTATCAATCAAGGAATGTCGTCCAAGGCAGGCTGGCTTCTTCGTGATGATCATGGAGTTTTTAAAGGTGCTGGTCAGGCAGTAGGTCGATGCACTAATAATCCCTTAGAGAGTGAGTTCCAGGCACTCCTCATGGCTATGCAAAATTGTTGGATAAAAGGCTATCAGAAGGTTTGTTTTGAAGGAGACAATCAAGAGATGATAGCCTTAATAAATGGCGACCATCTAAATTTTGGGTTATTCAATTGGATAAGAGATGTTTGGATTTGGAAAGACAAGTTTGATTCTGCAGACTTTGTTTGGACAAGAAGAACGTGCAACAAACCTGCCGACATTCTCGCGAAACAAAGAATTTCGACTTCGCTTTTTCATTTTTATTCTTTAATTCCTCTTATTATTACAGAAGCTCTACATTATGATTATGCACAATTTTTATAATTTTAATAAAGTTGACGTTATAAAAAAAAAAAAAAAGAGAAATTCCTTCAAATACCACTAAATAAGTTTATTTTCTAAAAATACCATATTATTTTCTAAAAATACCATTAAAAAGTTTTATTTCCAAAAATACCACAAAATTAAAAACTGAATTATAAGAGTTTATAATTTAAATATTTGGATTTGGGTTTATAATTTTAGGTTTAGGGTTTAGTATTTTGGGTTTAGGGTTTAGTTTTGAAGGTTTAGGGTTTAGTTTTGAGGGTTTAAAGTTTGGTTTTAGTTTTGTGGTATTTTTAGAAATAAAACTTTTTGTGGTATTTTTGAAAAATAAAACTTGTTTTGGTATTTTTAGAAAATAAACTTATTTTAGTGGTATTGATGAGAATTGTCCTAAAAAAAACTTCACATAATTATAATATATGGTATTTTTAAAAAAATAAGAGTATAAACTGGACCAGTTTTACAAGTTTTTGCTGAATTTTTGAAATCGACAACTCTACAACCACAAAAACACGGACGACTTTTATGTAAAAATGTCAAACTGAGTCAATATTTCATGAACTAATTTAGCTGAGCTCATTTTGTTGGAGTTTATTTAATTTAATTTCTATGATTTAATTAAGTTAAATTTAAACTTCTAGAAGAATATGTATTGTATCTTTTGAGGAAGAGGCACCCCCACATATGTATTTGTCTTTTAGGGAAGAGGCACCTATACACATGTATGTGTCCTTTAGGGAATATACACCTTTATGAAAGATTGTGATTAGACATCTCTTCAAAAAGCATCACTTTAGACATTATATAAGGAGATCACAACATAGAGGGAGAGAGAATTGTTTTCTGATTTTTTTTCTTCTCCCAAATAATTTCTAAAAAACTCAAAGTAGAGTTTGCTAGGGTCTCTGTACGGTGTCAATATAGAGATCGATAGTTGTATCTTGCAAGATAGACGTCCACGAAACTACACAAACCAACGTAAGGGCGAAATTATGTCTTAAGAGATTGGTCAAGCAAGTCTCTATCATTCTACAATCTATTCGCACAAGCAAGAAGAAGAAGAAGATCATAAAGTTAGTTCTGAATTTTATATATTATTGAATTCTCTTGTTCTCTATAAAAGTAAGTAAACGTATTGAATACGTGAGACTGATTTGCATCTATAATTTCAACAACAATCTAAGACATAATTTTCTCTTCTTCTCATCTCTATGGTTGTTTGAAATTGATAAATGGATCAATTTGCTGCGGTTTTGAAAAATCACATTGAGAAGCCTTTTGTTTTCCGTGGAGTGGATTTCAAAAGATGGCAACAAAATATGTTTTTTTATCTCACAACGTTGAATCTGGCACAATGTATGACTTCGGATGGACCGGAATTACCTATTAAAGGTGACATTCCTGATGAAGTCATCAAGGCATCAGAGACATGGACATAAAATGAGTTTTGTGTAAGAATCACATTCTTAATGCGTTGGACGATTCTCTCTACGATATTTATCAAATTTTCCAAACTCCAAAACAGTTGTGAGAATCGTTAGAGAAAAAATACAAGTCCGAAGTCGCAAGTACCAAAAAGTTCATCGTTGGAAAATTCTTAAATTTTAAGATGAGTGACACCAACTCTGTGGTGAAACAAGTGGAGGAAATCCAAATTATCGCTCATGAATTGAAGGATGAGGGTATGGGGCTGAATGAAGCATTTATGGCTGCTTCTATTATTGAAAATTTGCCTCCCACTTGGAAAGACTTCCAAGATTTATTTGAAACATCTACACGAAGACATGAGTCTCGAGCAAATAGTTCTCAAGTTGCGTGTCGAAGAAGAAAATCGTAAGAACGAGAGGTCTGAATTTTCTTCTATGGAAGCAAAGGCCAATGTAATTGAGGGAAACAATTCCAAATTCAAGGGCTGTAAGAAGAACAAAAATGTTAAGAAAACATTCATTCCACCAAAGGGCTCTATCTTTAAGAAGAAGCCACAAGGTGCTTGTTGGGTGTGTGGAAAGCTTGGACATAAGGCCAAGGACTGCCACCATAAAAAAGAAAGATCTTTTGTAGGAGATGTCAATAATGCAAACCTTGCCGAAAATCGTTATGTTGATGTTGTCTCAGAGGCAAACATGATGACTAACTCTAATGATTGGTGGGTTGACACTGGTGCAATAAAGCATGTGTGTTCTGACATGAGTATGTTTTCAACATATGAACAAGGTTCTGGTGGAGAAAAACTCTATATAGGAAGCACTGCTACAATTGAAGGGAAATGAAAAGTGGTTTTTAAAACTCACTTCAGAAAAGAACTTTGCACTTACAAACGTGCTCCATGTCCCTGAGATTCAAAAGAATTTGATTTCAGGTTCTCTTCTTACCAACAAAAGCTTTAAGATTGTATTTGAATCTGATAAGGTTGTACTCACTAAAGGTGGGATGTATGTTGGAAAAGGCTATTTAAGCGATGGTCTTTTCAAACTGAATGTTGTACTAATTATTAATAAAAACGCAGGCAATAGCTCTGCTTCTATCTACTTGCTTGACTTGCTTGACTTGCTTGACTTGCTTGACTCAAGTAATTTATGGCATGCAAGAATGGGACATGTCAATTATCGTTATTTATATAAAATGATGAATTTAGGATTTTTACCCAAATACAATTTTAATAATATTAAAACAAACAAATGTGAAGTTTATGTAGAATCAAAATATTCACGACACTCTTACAAATCTGTGGTGGAAAAATCAAACGCTGTACTTGGTTTGATACATAGTGACTTGTGTGATTTTCAATTAACTCCAAGTCGAGGAAGAAAGAATTATTATATATTTTTTATTGATGACTATAATAAGTTTTTGTCATATCTATTTGATTGATACTAAAGATGAAGCTTTGAATATGTTTAAGAAACTCAAAGAAGAAGTTGAAAATCAATTAGATAAGAGAATAAAGATTCTTAAATCATATCGTGGTGGAGAATACAAATCAAATGAATTCTCATAATTTTGTTATACACATGGAATCATTCATCAAACTACGTCACCATATACTCCAATGCAAAATGGATTTGCCAAAAGGAAAAATAGAACGTTAAAGAAAATGATAAATTTTGTATTAAACAATTCGGGAGCACCGCTTAGCTTATGGGGTGAAGCTATTCTAACAACAAATTCATTATTAAATAAAATCCCTCAAAAAAAGAGTGATAAAACCCCTATTGAATTGTGAAAGAATAAGACTCCTTCATATAAAAATGTGAAAGTGTGGGGTTATCTCGCAAAGGTTCAAGTACCTTTACCTAAGAGAACTATTAAAAGACAAAAAACGGTGGATTGTGTTTACATAGGTCCTGCAGAAAACAGTGCAGCATACATATTTTTGGTACATAAATCTGATAATGCTGAGGTAAAAGTAAATACAATTATTGAATCAAATAAGGCTGAGTTCTTTGAAAATGTATGTCCATACAAAGAGCCAAGAAATACGAGTACTAAACGAGTACGTGAGGTTGATGAAATTATCTCAAAGGTTCAAGAAGAAGAAAATGAACCAAGAAGAAGTAAAAAGGCAAAAATCTCTAAAGATTTTGGTACATATTTTATTACGTACTTGAGTGAATATGAGCCACAAACTTATAAGGCTGCAATTGAATCTTCAGAAGCACCTTATTGGAAAGAGGCGATTCAAAGTGAAGTAGAATCCATTTTGAATAACCATACATGAGAATTGGTTGATTTACCTCCTGGAAATCAACCAATTGGACATAAATGGATATTCACAAAGAAGTTTAGACCTGATGGAACGATTGAGAAATATAAAGCAAGACTAGTGTCGAAGGGATATCGTCAAAAGGAAGGTCTTGATTTCTTTGATACATATTCTCCAGTCACAAGAATTACCTCAATCAGATTGCTAATAGTAATTTCAGCCATATATGATCTAGAGATTCATCAAATGGATGTTAAAACAACATTCTTAAATGGTGAATTAGATGAAGAGATATATATGGAACAACCTGAAGGTTTTGTAGTGAAAGGAAAAGAAAAGAAAAGAGAGTTTGTACACTTATGAAGTCCATGTATGGACTTAAGCAAGCGCCAAAACAATGACATGAGAAATTGGATAATACAATGAAGTTATATTGTTTTACCATAAATGAATGTAACAAGTGTGTTTACATTAAGAAAACTAAAAATGATATGATGATTGTATGTCTGTATGTGGATGATATGTTAATAATGGGAACAAGTAAAGACATTATTAATTCCACAAAGAAGATGTTGAGTGACAATTTCGAAATGAAAGACATGGGATTGGCTGACTTAATTCTTGGAATTAGAATTAAACGAGAACCATATGGTTACTCACTTACTCAATCTCATTATGTGGAGAAAGTTCTAAAGAAATTTGGTTACTTTGATGATAGACCGGTAGCCACTCCGTTTGATCCAACTTGCAAGCTTTCAAAGAACGAAAGGGAAAGTATCTCAGTTAGAATACACACAAATAGTTGGAAGCCTCATGTACATTACAAATTGTACGAGGGCAGAATTGACTTACTCATTGAGTCGATTAAGTCGATATTTAAGTAATACAAATAGAGAATATTGGAATGCTTTGATTAGAGTATTGAGATACTTAAAGTATACAATGAATTTTCTCCTGTGTTAGAAGGATATAGTGATGTCAATTGGATCTCGGGAAGTACAAATAGTAAATCCACAAGTTGTTATGTGTTTACACTTGGTGGTGGTGCTGTGTCTTGGAAATCATCTAAACAAACGTGTATTGCACGGTCTACAATGGAATATGAATTTATCGCACTAGATAAAGCTGCAGAAGAAGGCGAATGGCTTAGGAATTTTTTTTGAAGATATTCCACTATGGCCAAAGCGGGTAACTGAACTGTGTATTCATTGTGATTATATAGCTGCCTTAAATAGAGGTAAAAATAAAATTTACAATAGCAAGTCAAGGCATATTAAACGAAGACATGGCACAATACGACAATTGCTTTTCGATGGGGTGATAACATTGAATTATATTAAATCAAAGGAAAACTTGCCTCATTCTTTGACTAAAGACATTCGTAAAGAGCAAATCGTATTCACTTCGAAGAAAATGGGTCTCAAGCCAATACAATGAGTCACCACTTGGCGGAAACCTAACCTAGCAACATTGGAGATCCCATGGTCTAGGTACAATAGGCAAAATGGTTGAAGAAGACTCAAAGTAGTATGTACACATTTCTTATTCCTATGAAGTAATTATGTGTTTCCATTGACGATTAAGGGATGAATACTTTATTCTTAATAATGTTAATAGCTTTTCGAAAAAAAGTGGGATAGAATGGACTATCTTTATGTTACCTATATGAGAGTGGTGTCGGGTCGCACCTATGAGAATTGATATGGCTAGATTCTCTAAAGCTCTCACAAAGTCGGGATACGTTCAGGACCAAAATGAACTAGAAATGAGCTGATGAAATGTGTTTCACTTATTGTCTCGGTTTACTATAAAATGTGGTTAATTCAAGACTAGAGTTCATTACCCACAAAATAAATCCGATAAGTTGTTAGTAGGAAAGCCTCAAGTTTAAAAGACACCTTTTCCGATGCATATTGATTCACTTTCTTAGAAGTATTATAGCTTATTTTCTATTCAAATGTGTGGTATTCTCGAGTTTTAATTGAAAATGTGAGGTATTGTTGGAGTTTATTTAATTTAATCTATATGAGTTAATTAAGTTAAACTTAAACTTTTAGAATAATATGTATTGTGTCCTTTGAGTAAGAAGAACCTCCACATATGTATGTGTCCTTTAGGGAAAAGGCACCTCTATGAAAAGTTGTGATTAGGCAGCACTTCAAGAAGCATCACTTGGGTCATCATATAAGGAGATCACAACATAGAGGGAGAGAAAAAAATTTCTGATCTTTTTTTTTTCTCCCAAATAATTCCTGAGAAACTCAAAGTAAAGTTTGCTAGGGTCTCTGTACGGTGTCAATACAGAAATCGATAATTGTATCATGCAGATAGACGTCCACGAAACTACACACACCAACGTAGGAGCGAAATTATGGCTTAGGAGATTGCTCAAGCAAACCTCTATCATTCTACAATCTATTCACATAAGCAAAAAGAAGAAGAAATCATAAAATTAGTTTCTGAATTTTGTATACTATTGTATTATCTTATTCTCTATAAAAATAAAGAAACGTATTGAATACGTAAAACTGATTTGCATCTACAATTTTAACAACACATTTTTTTCATGTGCTAAATGAGTTATATGATCGAACTCAATTGAGTTGGCAAATTATATGAGTGAGTTTTAACGAGTCACGAGGTAGCTGGTGAGGTAAGTTTTTTTTTGGAGTTACACAATGATATACAACAGCCAAAACATATATTTCCTTTTCCTTTTAACTAAACAACTATGTGTTTTTTTTTTGTCAACTAAACAACTAAGTTTATACCTTTGAAAAATTTGAACTTTTTTGTTTTACTAAAACATTATAGTTAAAAAATACTTATTTTCTCCCTTGAGATAAAATCTTTGAATACCAAGCATTAGCTCTGCCAATTTCGAACCAGTGGCGTGTTTGAATGAATTATTGCGCAACTAAATTATGAACAAATAGTCCAATACAAGTCGTTCAAATCTAATGTCAATCAAATAACTTCTGTCACCGTAGGACACAAACAACTCCAAAACACCATCTATATTGGAACAGAAGATATCAACCCAACACCTTTCGAATCGCATCCACCAGTTCTTCTCTTCTTGAAAGCTCCACCTGCATCACACATATTCACTTAGGGGGCCTCCAATAAATAAGCCATACAAAAACCAAGGTTTCTCAGTTCTCTCTAGTGTTTCATTTCGTACCTTGTTTAGAAGATTAGCAAGTCCCTGAGGTAGAGCCTGCAAACCCGACAAATTCTCAATCTCTGCTAGTTAATTTCAACGTAGGACACAAGCAACTCTAAATGTCTATCTTTCTTGGAATAGAAGTTAATCGCCTTTGCTATCAACCCAACACCTTTCGTAGCGCATCCACCAGTTCTTCTCTTCTTGAAGGCTCCACCTGCATTACACATATTCACTTAGGCCACCAAAAACCGAGCCATATAAAGAAATACTAGAGAACCAAATACTCAGCTTTCTCTAGGGTTTCATTTCATACCTTATTTAGAAGATTAGCAAGTCCCTGAGGTAGAGCTTGCAGATCCAACGAATTCCCAACCTCTGCAAGTTCATTCAGCAGTTTCTGCGCTCTCAACTCGCTCAGCTTCAACATGTAGTTACTAATATTGTCCTTCCATGTAAAGAACAGTTGGTCGTCTGTCCAAGCTTCTTTTTTCCCCTTTGCAATATCAGAATTGCAGAACCAATCCTGAATCAAAGCCATTGCAGATTTATATGATAAGTTGTCTCCAGAAGCTTCTCTTACGTTTTTCACAAGAGAGCTCTCAGCGATTCTCCTATTGAGCTTTTTATAGAAGAAGGACCGCGAGCCGCTCCATTCCACAACACTTTTGATCACTCCTGTTGCAGCCATTCTCATGGAAGTATCATGAAGTTCCGCAAATTTGGTGGCGATTTGGATATAAATAGGTAAAAGCTGCTTCTCTCGGGTTTTAATCTGTTGCTGGAGAAGCTTGATGTTTGCATAAGCCTCCTTTTGCTTGGCATCTTGGAGTTTTGCTTTCAGATTGATTAGCTTCTGGTCCAACCTTCCCATGCACTCTAACAGATCTTTTGTTCTAAATTTTATCTCTATCATTCCTTCAGGCTCAAGCACATTTCCACAAGCACATTTCCACAAGCGGTTTCATCAGCATACATTTCAACATAATCCGAATTTATCTGGCTATCAACAACCACAAACGCTCCACCTCGCAGTTCTCCCATCATTGGGATGTACACAAACACTGGCTGCCGATATGTTCTCAGATTTTCTACTATAGTTGAACCCGCCTGAAGTATTCCTTCGAAAAGATCTCTCTGCCCACCTGAAAAACCTCTCCAGTTTGCTAAGATAAACAATGGAAGCTGTTCCCGGTTGAAATCCATGAGCGCTTGAGGCTGTCTTGGCTGCTGAATCAGGAAACCAGACTTGCCCTGCTTGTGTAATCACTCTCTCATGAGAGTCTAGCTGCCCTGGATCTGCGGGGATTATCTGCATTACAGTTTGTGTCTCGACAGCAACCACTGCCACGGGTATTCCACCTAGCTTTGCTCTACCAGTCACCACTGTCCTTGCCCAGCCTTCAAGAGTCTCAACAAAGCTATTTTTATCAAAGATACCACCAAGCCATTTACCAGTATTGTCGTTAATCCCAGCTATAGCAGCTCGTGGATCACAAGAGTTTTCTGGGACATACTCCACAGTTCTCTCCGGTGGATCCACAGGAGCAAGAACAGGAAGAGGGCCACCCATGTAAGCAGGAATGTAGCTCAGCCAGTTGAGAATTGCTTTTATTCCTTCAAGATCATCTGAGACTGTAAGATGAACAACACCATTTGTCCCCATGATTTTAGGGCCACCAAGTTGCATGTGAGAGCTATATACTTCACGCCCGAGCAACTTGTTGAGCGTAGAAAAGCCTGTCAAGATGATCGGCTGGTCTAGTCTCTGTATGCACCTCATGCCCAGGCGGGCAAGGGAAGCACCGATTCCGACCGATCTTCCACTAACAAAGGTTAGCGTAAAAGTTTCGTTGTACGCCCTTGAGTAAGCACCCACTATTGCCCCACTGCCTGTTAAATTTTCAACTCCCATACCATCTTCTTTACCAACAATCGTATCAATCACCCACCTTATTTCGCCACTAGGGAGCTTCACTTCGTGCGCAATAACAGATGATCCAATCCTTGCATGGTCTTCAGAGCTTAGGTATATATACTGAAAACCATTCTCGGGGGAAACTTCATCCGACCACCCAACTTCGAAGCAGGCTTTAACTTCTTCAGCTACACCGAGTCGGGCGCCAGAATTTGCTGCCAAGTAAATCAATGGAAGCTTCTGGGAACAAGCCAGTTCAGTCACAGCAAGGAAAAATGCGTCCTCTCTTGGACCAAAAGAACCAGCTTTGAATGTGACATCATTGGCTACTATGAGAAGTTTTCGTCCCATAGGAAATTCAGGAGTCGAAATCTCTAAGATCCAGCCCACCACTCCAAAGTCGTTAAGCCCCGCTGGTCGTTCAACCGGAATAAGAGATGTACCTGACGAACCTTCTGGATTGGAGAATATAAGCTCTTTGACGTTGATGAGAGTATTCTTACATGGTTTCCTAACTCCCGGGTGTTGTGATGCCCACAACAGCTCCAATGCTGTCTCAAATGACTAAAGATACAAGAAAATTACATAAGGTGGGTAGAAAGCAGCCAAAAGAGTAAATCTATGTGAGAATCTTCTGAATTCAATTACTAACCAAGGGGAAGTCATAGCAATAAGTAGTGTTACTCCTCCTTGCAGCTAGACGTTTCCTGTCCAGATTATTCAGTGGATTATATTGACCGTTGATTGGGGTTCCATGCAAAGGCCCCTTCTTAGTTATTGAGTGGTAGATTAAACTGTTTCTCCCAGTAGCTTCCACTTCTCGGTATATCTGAAACGTAAAATCACAGATTGTCAAGTTGTGGAGATGTGTTTTCTCTGTATGGTTTGCACAGAAAAGATTTTGTAAGCTGAAATTACATGGATAATGCATGTACGGCCTGTCACGTTTGCAACCACGACCCTCCAAGCGCCATTTGCTACTCCCGATGACACCAACCACAGTCGCACTTCCCACTCGCAAACACCCAACCTATGCATTTTCACTCCAATTGACCTATGTATCTCTCTCGTTGCTTCTTCTAAAATCATCTCAACAGTAGTTTCTTCATCCTCCGCATTCACTTCAATTCTCCTGTGACAAAAAGTTCAAAATTGTTACGATAAAGTTCTGACACATCACAAACTATAACTTGTAAGAGACACAGCCATTGCAACCTGGGGTAAGGCACAAGATCATCCAGCTGCTGCTCACGTAGTATGCATAAGAACATATGTGCGTGGTCTGCTTTCATGGCAGCATTATGTCCATTCAGTTCCAGTTCCTCCATGCCATTCATCAAAGACCTCAGAACCCATTTCGACGTAAACGCCATGGAGAGCAGTGTTTGGCTAAGTTGGTAGTCCTGCCCTTGCTGCGACATAAACCCATCGTTCATTGTAGCTTGTCGAACCAGAGATCTAAGGAACATCCTTTTGATTGGCACTGGCTTGTCAGTAACATTATACATATGCCATTGACGGTCTTTTGAGGGTGTATACTGTAAATTTGAGTACCTTTTTAGCTTATCCTGCATCAGACAAACAACAAACAATTATTAAAATAAATGCAAGATGCTGTAAAACAAGAATTTACATTTCACCATCATGGTCACACCAACTCAAGGTATATGGATAGAGGAGGTTCAAGTTGTCGCAGCAACGGCTCTTCTACATAATACTGTTTATCCATTGACCAATGGAATGAATTTCTCATGGGTGTTCGTCCTTCATCTTGCTGAATTATACAGCTGATTACATCAACACCGGCAGAACAGAGGCTCAAACTCATTTCTTCATCTTTAAGAATTTTGGCCAGCTTGTTTACTCTTTCCTGAGTTTGGTCCTCGTCCCCACTGAGACAAACAAACCAAAAATGAAACCATATTAGGTAGACACTACAGCACCTAAGCTGGTTTAAACAGTCATGCTGTGTCGACTTTCAAGTACCTGTCCTGAAGCAGACTCATCTGATTGCTGATACCCACAATAGCAATGTGCATCATATTTCCAGATAAAGGAGCTCTGGCATATTCATAGTCGCTCTGGTTTGTTTTTCTCAATGCTGCACTTATTATACTCGGCAGAAACTGCAGTGATTTGAATATAACCATAGTCCCGCATTTTCTCTCACTACGCTTCTCAACCAATCCTTTTTCAGATGTATCGTGATCGCCCAAGCCAATGTTTTTTCTTTCTTTATGCTCCTCTAAGAATTCCCAAGAAGCAATAAGACCAAATCGGTGCCACTGCATCCTCACACTTTCTTTAACGACATAGGACTAATGACATGAGTCAAGTTAAAATGGAGCAGTCCAAAAACTGGTATAATTTTGAATAATAAGGGTGCGGAAGAATGAACTCTAACCTGGTATAATCTGCGAATATAAGTCTCAACAACCCGTCTTTGAAGCGTGTGATCACTGTGGTCAAATAATCCTACGAGAGCATCTTCAACAGCTAAAGATGCACTCACAAGATCTTCCATCCTTTCATATATGGCACTCTTCCTCTTGGGAGTATCCATATTTTCTCCACCCTCTGTAAACATTTCTAACTCTGACAGGCTTCTAGCAATGTTTGAACGAAGTTCACTTAGTTTTGTCTGTTCAAGCAATTGACTCGCCTTGAGCGCCAACTACACACAAACTGATCATCAGCTGACGAATGTCAACAACAATACCATTAAACATAAAGGAACCAAACGTACCTCAGAGTAATCAGTATGGTTAAGTGTTGAGAATCGAATAAGTTTATCTCTGTATGCAGCAGGATAAGGGTAAACAAGCTGCTCCATGAGTCGAAGAACAAGTTTGTTTTTGTTTTTTATTCCCTGAAAAGAAAAACAAATGAGCATACCAGTTCAATGCATAGTAGTGAAGATAAGAGAAACCTGGTGTGAGAAGGATAATCACAAACCTGGTGTGAAAGCACGATATCGACAATCTTTAATAGATCTTTCTTGTATTGCTGACGCATACGTTCCATAACATCAGCCTTTTTAAGAAAATAAAATGCTTAACAAGACTCCTCACACATAACTGTAACAAGGAAGCCGTTTGACAACAATTGAACCATATATTACCAGCATGTTATCATTGAATAATTCTTCTACTGATAGATATTCTTCAAAGAGGGAATGAACAATGACACGGGCATGACTTTCTCTACCACCTTCATAAGATTTCACCAGGCTCATCAATGGATCAATGAGCCGTTCAAGGGCACCTTTCTCTTTCTCATCACAAGATGATAAATGAGCCTGTTGCAAAAAGTGAACCGAAAAGAAAGCATTTCAGAGAGTAAAATACAGAACAGTAGGTCTCAAATGTAAGAAACAATAGGTAATCACCTCAAGAATGCCTTTTAAGATTTTGGCTGGAAAATCTATGGTCAGGGAGTTTTTGGATACAGTCTCAAATTCCTTGTACTTTGATTCTAGCTGATAAAGAATTTAAAAGAAAAGCATTAAGAGACTTGAAACTCAAAACAAGATCACAGTAAACGAAAACAAATTATGAATAATTTACACGTGTATACCATGTTCCTGAGATCTTTAGGTAGCCGTGTTGCTAGAACTGCAAAGCACTCTTGCCACTGAAGGCTATTAAGGCAATTAAGTAAGTCTTGAACAACCTGCAACATATGAGTAATCTGAGAGTCTAATAATCTAATAGAAAAGTTGGATCAAATAAGAAAAACAAATAGCGTTAACCTCATCCTCTTTATGATCATAGCCGGCAAGAATCATGCGAGCAGCATTTAAAGTTGCAGCACATCTCTGATGAACTTTGCTGGAAATTGCGGTTGGAAGCCCAAATCTTGGAAAATTTCCATGGAAGGGTTCAGCCTTTCTTACATCAGAAGGATCATCAAGATCAAGCTTGGCTATAAGTTCACCAGCCTGTGAAGAAAATAATGGACGGGTTAATCGATTTCAAAACTGTTGGAAACCAATATTTGTTTAGCAATGGAGCTGTTTTTCACCTGCATGGATTGTCCTTCCGACATTTTGAAATGGATAACTCCTGAAGCAGGTGAAAGAAGTGGCATGCACATCTTCATGACCTCAACTTCGGCATAAGGCGTATCAGCGTCAATATTGATGTTGTCTGAAACCAAATACCTCAGCAACTTGCACGGAGTCTCAGCCATCAACTTCGAAGGATCGTGATCGTTCTGAATAAGCCAAAATTGACAGACAACTTAAAGCTAAAAATGACTTCAGACAAACGTGAAGTAATATGTTAAAAAAACAAAAAAATTCAGTGGAAACCTGTCGTAAACAAGTTCTTCCGTCAATGAGAAGACGAGTTCCTGCAGCTTCTTCTTCTGCATATATCACATGGCTTTTACCATTCAACTGTAATGACAGTGAAAACCAGAAAAGAAGTGAGATTCTCTAAAGCAGTCACTATTGTGTGAAAAAAATATTTCTCTGTCTTGTAATATAGAACAAAGGCAGAAAACTTGCCTGCATCAGCAGACCTCCATCACGAAGAGTGTGTATTTCTGATACAACTTCTGAGTTGTTCATTCTTAGCCTGTAGGTTCCTGATCCACCCCGGACTACATCAATCTAGAAACAGTTATGTTCAGGTTAGTGAGCCTCGGTAACATCTTCAGTGCAAAACTAATATGGCAGATGAAAAGAAGAAATGTAGAGAAGTAAAATTTTGACAGTAGACACATACCGTATATTTACTTCCTTCAATATTCAGAGACACTTGAGAATGCACAAGAGATATATGCTGCAAGTTAAGAGAGAAAAAGTAAGCTACAAGATCATTACGAGAAAGACAAAAGAGAGAACTGATATTGGAGTACATTTGGGGGAATTTGCCCTTTTTCTAGATAACCAACGTAATCCGAAACCACAGCAGCACTGGTCGTTGATGTTTTCTGGACAAATTGAAAATCGCTTCACTGGATAGAAACTTTTCAAGACATATAGATCTCTGAGAAAGAGGGTCTTACATAGAGAGCCCCGCCGGCAAGAGAGAGATACCACGGAGGCCGCTCAGCTCTGACCCGCATAGCAATCCTACTGTCCAACCAACCAGTGTGTATTTTGTTCTCCCGGTAATCAGAAGCCTGGTTGAAATGATCTTGTCATGGTACATTGCAAACACAGAGTGTAACTTTTGTGTGTAGGAAGAAGGAAGCATACATGTAGAAGGTCGATCGTGTAGTCAACGTTAGTCTTAATTTCTCCACGAAGTTGAATTTCTTTAAGCCCGAGAACCATATTTGCTATTGCCATAGCTCTGGATTCCCCAAATGCAAAAACATGTCCTGAATAGAAGGTTAAAGGTAATTTTGATTTGTAAAACTCAAGAAAAGAACTGTCCTAGCAGCCCAAATATATTATTTGATTTACCAAACTGGGAATCTGAGAACTCGTGGATGCCTCCACCAGACTGTAAAAAAAGAAAGCAAAGTCGTAAAATTTAAGACATAGCGAAACAGGTAATATAGCAGAGCAGCTATAGATGTAAGTACCTTGATAGAAAAGTACGCCCACACATTTGGCTTGCTCTTGAAACTCAATTCCTGTGGCAAGTTCAAGTATTACCCCAACACAGTTCTCAGAGAATAGACTTTAAATTTTGCATTCCACAGCTACCTGTATTTTACCGCTGGTGGGTTTGAACCCGTCGAGCTCGATTCGGCGCATATTCCATCTAGAAGATCAGACATGACTGCGGTTGTAGAAAAGAAGCCGGCAAAGGGGAACGATGGAGCAAATGGTCCCGGAAGAGCCCCAACGAAAGGAAAGGCAAAGAAATTACGCTGGTAGGAGACGAGTGACGCACATGTGTGTCTTTCCACGAACTCCGAACAAGAGAAGAAGAGAAAACAGAGAAGAAGCCGGCAGAGGAAGTGTGAAAACGATAAGAGCGTCAGTCGAGAAAGCTTCCGCAAGCGAAGAAGAAAGAAAAAGACAGCGAAAAAAAGAGAGTGTTTGCTAAAGAAGGAAGGAGAAGAAGCTAGCGATTATAAGGAAGAGACCCCTCGCCTTCAGCACGAGAGTCGAGAAAGGCGCACGAATCCCAAAAAAACCTAATGATTGCATCCATACGATCTCAACACGTGACAAGATGGCGCGAGAACCAGGAAGAAGCTAATAATTACGCCGCCTACGAATCTCATGTGCGAACACGAGGCGCGAGGTTTCCGTTACCACGCGCGTTGATCGAGACGCAAACAGACAAATGGACTCAGCTCAACCTCCCCTCATGCCGAGCTGAACCATATGAAATCCGGTCTGCTCAGATAACTTTTGGCACACCGAACTTGGGGGCTATTGTTAGAGGTCCGTAGAACTGACATCTTACCAGCCCGGCCCAGATCAGGGAATTCAAGGCCCATCCTCCAAAAACCCAAGAAGAAAGCTCTTTTCTTTCGACCTGCTGACTGTTGATCCCGTCACATCGGGCGCAAAGATTGAGGAGGTAAGTGGCTGCTCTGACACACGAGTACCACTCAAGTGCGACTCAGCAAGAGGGATGACTTTGCCGCTCACGCGCTAGGCAAGAAACCTGCATCATCACACGCGCTGAGCAGGAAACCTGCATCATCACACGCGCTGAGCGAGAAATGTAGTTGTCTTACTATAAATATCTCATGCGGTTCATCTATGAAGGGATCCCAAAAACTGTCAAACAACTTGTACCCGAGCTAGAACTCACACATTTTAACACCACCGATGAATTGTTTAGAACGCCGAATTGAGTCCCACCTGACTCACTTCGTATTTCTAAAAAACCACCATTTTTTTGGTCAAATACAAGATTTTGGTATTAATCCCGAGATGTTCTAACATTCCCGAACTGACACTTTAAAGCCATAAACGTTCTTAAATTCATTCTAATCACGAAAATCTCGCTCTTAACTCATTAATAACTCTATTAACATAACTATTTGTCATTAGTTCGAACCAGGTTTAACATGTTATACTTGTTTGGTATAAACATTTTTTTTGGTTTCGTAAGATGGTCTTAGACCACTTGCTTAGTTTGGGAAGCCTTTGGCTAACTTCGGGAGAGAGTAGAGACTACTCTATATAGCAACTCTAAAGTAATCGTTCTTCTTCTTGATTGATGAGTAATAAAGAGAGAGATATGATTAATTTTGAACCACTAACAGACCTTTTGGTGTCTTCTCTGGACGCTACAATCACGGCTATGCAAAGCTGATACATTTCCATATTGGTCACAGAGCAGCTGGACCTCTAAATGTCGACTCTATCCAAAATATAAAGAACACAGCCATGCTTTACTATGTTAGTCAGCTATATTTAAATCAAAAGATATAGTTAAGTAGCCGTACCTCTGAAGCAACCTTCAATATAAATATCGGCGAGCCAGGCACCTCACCCTGAACTTGCTTGAATAGAGCCCTAACCTCATCATCATTATGAACCTAAGAAAATGAAAACCCATACTTATATAGTAATTTGCTTAGTCTACAATCAAAAGCCATATATGATATATATAACTACACAAGCTGACCTTCCTAATGCCTTTACCACCACCACCCCAAGATGCTTTGATCATTGCTGGGTAACCAACAACTTGACAACTAGAAATTGCTTCTTCAGTTGTGTAGACACAAGCTTTTCGGTATATTTCCTCGGGGATCGTAACCAGGCTGCTTCCCGGAGGTACTTTAACCTGAAAACATAATAATTCATCATTTTGAATAGATAAACAGTTCTCTAGTAAACAAGTTCAGCTTCACATGAATTAAATTTTACTTACATGGGAACCACTCCATGGGAGAGTAGGTACATCAGCAGCTTGTGCAATCAACGACGAACCAATCTTATCCCCTAATGCTACCATTGAAGCTGCAGGAGGACCAAGAAAAATAATTCCTTTTGCCTTTAAAGCATCAGGTAATTCAGGGTTTTCAGATGCATGACCCCAGCCAGGCCAAACTGCATCCACAAGCGTTACCTCAGCCACCTGCAATTAGTATTTAGACAAAGATGAATGAAGAATAACTCCAAAGACACACAACTAAAGCATTAGTAGTTTCCATTAGTTTCATTCACCTCTATAATAAGCTGAACATTAGCATAATTGTTATTGTTGGTTCCTCCCGGAACCTCAACAAACTGATCAGCGATTCTGATATGCTCCGCATTGATCCGCGTGTCTTCAGGAGTTGCCATTGCCACCAACGATATGGCTTTTTCTGTGCCAAATGTTTCGTAAGCCCATGTTCTGATACTACGTATAAACTTCACAGCTGCCATTCCATTGGTAGCAACCAAAATACTATGGATTGGCCTTTTCCCTCCAAGTGCTTTACAAAACTCATCGATTTCAGACACCGTCACATCATTTCTACCGGGTACTACAGCACTTTGATACCCGTTGATAGAGCCAGCTGGTAAAACTGTCCTTTGAGTTTTAGATATGTCTGTAAACAGCCATAAGCAGATATATTGAATCAACTTTATAAAGAATTGTCTCAAGAATTGTTATGGGAACCAGAAACAGGATCTTGTGACACTATACAAACACATTGATTCTACAATCTGAGCATATGACACTACCAAAATGACTTGGAAGAACATAAGAAAATTTTGGTTGGTAAATCCCACAATCATGTTGGAACTCAAATCAAAAAGAAAAAACTCAATCATAACTTTAGAAGAGATAGATAGCAACCATTATCCCAGAACGAGGTCGGATCAGTGCTGTTCGCGTTGTTCTTGCTAAGCAAACCAGAGGAAACTGTTGTGTGTTCCGAGACAAAACCGTTGTTGTGCTTTTGTTTTTGTGAAGTGAAATTCCTTTAGAGGTTCTCATACTACTTCTCAGCTTCACTGTCGCTGAAAAAACTCTGTTCATGGTACTTGCACCACCACCAATTGTTGTGATCCATGGAGAAACATTTGTGAGGCTAATCGGATCAGAACCTGCATTACCGGTAGAACACGAAGAAACGAAAGCTCTCATCTCCATTTTCACAAAACTTGGTAACCAAGCGAAACAGTCCCAAGATCAGTAAAAGCACACAAAACTTGGTAACCAAGCCAGAAACTGTTGGTCAGCACTTAAATAATCGTCATAAAAGGAAGATCTTAAAAAATAAATCTACATTATAAGAATGCAATTTTGACTATTGTCATAGTTCAGTTTTATTTAGACTATTGTCATAGTTCAATGTATGATAAGATTAAGAAGGCTTTGGTTAAGTGCCGGATTTACGATTCTTAACAATATCAATATGTAGCAATAGTGACATGTTGAATGAATTATTGCGTAATTCGCGTATACGGGAATGACAAAGCTACAACAACATTTACAGCTGTGGCCAACAAATATAAGGAAGATTGTCCAAATCTAATTTCAACGTAGGACACAAGCAACTCTAAATATCTATCTTTCTTGGAATAGAAGTTAATCGCCTTTGCTATCAACCCAACACCTTTCGTAGCGCATCCACCAGTTCTTCTCTTCTTGAAGGCTCCACCTGCATTACACATATTCACTTAGGCCACCAAAAACCGAGCCATATAAAGAAGTACTAGAGAACCAAATACTCAGCATTCTCTAGGGCTTCATTTCATACCTTATTTAGAAGATTAGCAAGTCCCTGAGGTAGAGCTTGCAGATCCGACGAATTCCCAATCTCTGCAAGTTCATTCAGCAGTTTCTGCGCTCTCAACTCGCTCAGCTTCAACATGTAGTTACTAACATTGTCCTTCCATGTAAAGAACAGTTGGTCGTCTGTCCAAGCTTCTTCTTTCCCCTTTGCAATATCAGAGTTGCAGAACCAATCCTGAATCAAAGCCATTGCAGATTTATATGATAAGTTGTCTCCAGAAGCTTCTCTTACGTTTTTCACAAGAGAGCTCTCAGCGATTCTCCTATTGAGCTTTTTATAGAAGAAGGACCGCGAGCCGCTCCATTCCACAACACTTTTGATCACTCCTTTTGCAGCCATTCTCATGGAAGTGTCATGAAGTTCTGCAAATTTGGTGGCGATTTGGATATAAACTGGTAAAAGCTGTTTCTCTCGGGCTTTGAACTGTTGCTGGAGAAGCTCAATGTTTGCATAAGCTTCACTTTGCTTGGCATCTTGCAGTTTTGCTTTGAGACTGATTAGCTTCTGGTCCAACCTTCCCATGCACTCTAACAGCTCTTTCGTCCTAAATTTAATCTCTATCGTCCCTTCAGGCTCAAGCACATTTCCACGAGCAGTTTCATCAGCATACATTTCAACATAATCCGAATTTATCTGGCTGTCAACAACAACCCATGCTCCACCGCGCAGCTCTCCCATCATTGGGATGTACACAAATACTGGCTGCCGATATGTTCTAAGATTTTCTACTATAGTTGAACCAGCCTGCAGTATTCCTTCGAAAAGATCTCTCTGCCCACCTGAAAACCCTCTCCAGTTCGCTAGGATAAACAACGGAAGCTCTTCCCGGTTGAAATCCATGAGTGCTTGGGCTGTCTTGGCTGCTGAATCCGGAAACCATACTTGCCCTGCTTGTGGAACCACTCTCTCATGAGAGTCTAGCTGCCCTGGATCTGCCGGGATGATCTGCATTACAGTTTGTGTCTCAACAGCAACCACTCCCACGGGTATTCCCCCCAGCTTAGCTCTACCAGTCACTACTGTCCTTGCCCAGCCTTCAAGAGTCTCAACAAAGCTATTTTTATCAAAGATACCACCAAGCCATTTACCAGTATTGTCGTTAATCCCAGCTATAGCAGCTCGTGGGTCACAAGAGTTTTCTGGGACATACTCCACAGTTCTCTCCGGTGGATCTAAAGGAGCAAGAACAGGAAGAGGACCACCCACGTAAGCAGGAATGTAGCTCAGCCAGTTGAGAATTGCTGATATGCCTTCAAGATCATCTGAGACTGTAAGATGAACAACACCATTTGTCCCCATGATTTTAGGGCCACCAAGTTGCATGTGAGAGCTATATACTTCACGCCCGAGCAACTTGTTGAGCGTAGAAAAGCCAGTCAAGATGATCGGCTGGTCTAGTCTCTGTATGCACCGCATACCCAGGCGGGCAAGATAAGCACCAATTCCAACCGTTCTTCCACTAACAAAGGTTAACGTAAACGTTTCGTTGTACGCCCTTGAGTAAGCACCTGCTATTGCCCCACTTCCTGTTAAGTTCTCTACACCAATACCATCTTCTTTACCAACGATCGTATCAATGACCCATCTTGTTTCCCCACTAGAGAGCTTCAGTTCGTGCGCAATGACAGATGATCCTATCCTTTTGTGGTCTTCAGAGCTTAGGTATATATACTGGAAACCATTCTCAGGGGAAATTTCATTCGACCATCCAACTTTGAAGCAGGCTTTGACTTCTTCAGCAACCCCGAGTCGCGCACCAGAATTTGCTGCCAAGTATATCAAGGGAAGCTTCTTGGCACAAGCAAGTTCAGTAACAGCAAGGAAAAATGCATCCTCTCTAGGACCAAAAGAACCAGCTTTGAAGGTGACATCATTCGCAACTACGAGAAGTTTCCGTCCCATAGGAAACTCAGGCGTCGACATATCTAGGCACCACGCCACCATTCCAAAGTCGTTGAGACCCGGTGGTCTTTCAACGTGACGAAGAGATGTACCCGAAGAACCTTCTGGTTTAGAGAATACTAGCTCTTTAACATTGATCAGAGTATTCTTATATGGTTTCTGAACTCCAAGGTTTTGTGATGCCCACAACAGTTCCAAGGCTGTTTCAAATGCCTGAAAGGGAAAGAAATAACATAAGGGGGTTGGAAGTAGCCAAAAGAGTAAATGTATGTGTGAATCTTCTGAAATCAGTAACAAACCAATGGAAAGTCATAGCAATAAGTAGTGTTACTCCTCCTTGCCGCTAGACGTTGCCTGTCGAGATATCCCAGTGGCTTATATTGATCACTGATTGGGGTTCCATGCAAAGGTCCCTTCTTGGTTATTGAGTGGTAAATTAAACTGTTTCTCCCAGTAGTTTCAACTTCTCGGTAGATCTGAAGAATTGAATCACAGCAGGTTAAGTCATCGAGATGTGTACTCTTACTCTGTTGTTTGTACAACCAAATATTTGTAAAACTTACATGGACGGTGCATGTCCGGCCTGTCACGTTTGCTACCACGACCCTCCAAGCGCCACTTGCCAGTCCAGATGACACCAACCACAGCCGCACTTCCCACTCGCACACGCCCAACCTATGCATTCTCACTCCAACAGATCTATGTATCTCTCGTGCTGCTTCATCTAAGATCATCTCAACTGTAGTTTCTTCATCCTCCGCACTCACTTCAACTCTCCTGTGAGAAACACGTTGAATATTAATACCATAAGATCTGACACATTACAAACGATAACTTGTCAAGGAACAGCCATAGCAACCTGGGGTAAGGCACAAGATCATCAATCTGCTGCTCACGCAATATGCAAAGGAACATATGTGCGTGGTCTGGTTTCATGGCAGCATTATGGGCATTCAGTTCCAGTTCCTCCATGGCATCCATCAACGACCTCAGAACACATTTGGACGTAAACGGCATGGTAAACAGTGTTTGGCTAAGTTGCTTATCCTGCCCTTGCTGCAACATAAAGCCATCGTTCATTGTAGCCTGTCGAACAAGAGATCTCAAGAACATCCTCTTGATTGGCACTGGTTTGTCTGTAACAGTATACAGATGCCATTGACGATCTCGTGAAGGCGTATATTGTATATTTGAGTATCCTTTCAACTTATCCTGCATCAGACAAACGATAAACAATCATTGAAAAGAATGTGAGATGCTCTAAAACAAGAATTTAGAGCTTATTGTCATGATCATACCAACTCTAGATAAATGGACAGAGGAGGTTCAAGATGACGCAACAACGGCTCTTCTACATAATACTGTTTATCCATTGACCAATGGAAAGAATGTCTCATGGGTGTTCGTCCTTCATCTCGCTGAATTATACAGCTGATTACACAAACACCGGCCGAGCAGAGGCTCAAACTCACTTCTTCCTCTTTAAGAATTTTGGCCAGCTTGTTTACTCGTTCCTGAGCTTGGTCCTCGTCCCCACTGAGACAAACAAACAGATTAGCTAGACACTACAGCATTTAAGCTAGGTTAAGCTGAGTCAAGTACCTGTCCTGAAGCAGACTCATCTGATTGTTGATGCCCACAATAACAATGTGCATCATATTGCCAGATAAAGGAGCTCCGGCAGTTTCATAGTCGTTGTGGTTTGTTTCTCTCAGTGCTGCACTTATTATGCTTGGCAGAAACTGCAGAGATTTTATTATAACCATAGTCCCCCATTTTCTCTTACTACGCTTCTCAAGCAATCCTTTTTCAGATGTCTCGTGATCGTCTAAGCCAATATTTTTTCTTTCCAAATGCTCCTCTAGGAACTCCCAGGAAGCAATAAGACCAGAACGGTGCCACTGCATCCTCACACTTTCTTTAACGACATAGGGCTGATGACAAAAGTCGAGTTAAAATGGAGTCAGGATTGTCTCTGTCTAATAAATTGCAGTCTAAAAAGAATTTTGAATAATAAGGGTGAGGACGAATGAACTCGTACCTGGTATAATCTGCGAATATAAGTCTCAACAACCCGTCTTTGAAGTGTGTGATCGCTGTGGTCAAATAGTCCCACGAGAGCATCTTCAACAGCTAAAGATGCGCTCACAAGATCTTCCATTCTTTCATTAATGGCACTTTTCCTCTTGGGAGTATCCATATTTTCTCCATCCTCTGTAAACATTTCTAACTCTGACAGGCTTCTAGCAATGTTTGAACGAAGTTCACTTAGCTTGGTCTGTTCAAGCAATTGACTCGCCTTGAGCGCCAACTACACAAAAACTGATCATCAGTTGACGAACATAAACATAAATAATATAAACATCAAGAAACCAAACACACCTCCGAGTAGTTAGTATGGTTAAGTGTCGAGAATCGGATAAGTTTTTCTCTGTATGCAGCAGGATTAGGGTAAACAAGCTGCTCCATGAGCCGGAGAACAAGTTTGTTTTTGTTTTTAATGCCCTGAATAAAAGAACAGATGAGAATACCAATTCAGTGACATAGTGATGAAGAAAGGCGAAACCTGATCTGAGAAGAACGATCACAGACCTGGTGTGAGAGCACTATATCCACAATTTTCAAGAGATCTTTCTTGTATTGCTGACGCATGCGTTCTATAACATCAGCCTAGTCCCAAAAAAAAAAAAAAAGACTATCAAGACACCTCATACATAGCTAGTAACCACAAATCCGTTTACTAGCTATTGAACCATATATTACCAGCATGTTATCATTGAATAATTCTTCTACTGATAGATATTCTTCAAAGAGGGAATGAACAATAACACGGGCATGACTTTCTCTACCACCTTCATAGGATTTTGCAAGGCTCATCAATGGTTCAATGAGCCTTTCAAGGGCACCTCTCTCTTTATCATCACAAGAAGATAAATGAGCCTGTTGCAAGAAGTAGACCGAAAAGTTCAGAGTTTTAAAAACAGGATGGTATTCGAATGGAAGAAATAATAGGCAATCACCTCAAGAATGCCTTTTATAAATTTGGCAGGGAAATCTGCGGTCAGGGAGTTTCTGGAGATACTCTCAAATTCCCTATACTTAGATTCTAGCTGATAAAGAGTTTTATAAGAAAAGTATAATAGTGTTAAACTCAAAACAAGTATGGCAGTAAAGGAAAACGGATTATGAATAGTATACAAGTGATTACCGTGTTCCTGAGATCTTTAGGTAGTCGTGTAGCCAGAACTGCAAAGCACTCTTGCCACTGAAGAAATGGCAGTTCAGGGCTATCAAGGCAATTAAGTAAGTCTTGAACAACCTGCAACATATGAGCAATCTGAGAGTCAAATAATCTAATATAAAAGTTGGATCAAATAAGAAAATCAACTAGCATTTACCTCATCTACTTTATGCTCATAGCCGGCAAGAATCATGCGAGCAGCATTTAAAGTTGCAGCACATCTCTGATGAACTTTGCCGGAAATTGCGGTTGGAAGCCCTAATCTTGGGAAACTTCCATGGAAGGGTTCAGCCTTTCTTACAGCAGAAGGATCATCAAGATCAAGCTTGGCTATAAGTTCACCAGCCTGTGAACAAAATAATTGGACGGGTTAATCAATGTCAATAAAACTGTAGGAAACCAATTTTTGTTTAGCAATGGAGTGGTTTTTCACCTGCATGGCTTGTCCTTCAGACATTTTGAAATGGATAACTCCTGAAGCAGGTGAAAGAAGTGGCATGCACATCTTCATGACCTCAACTTCCGCATAAGGCGTATCAGCGTCAATATTGCTGTTGTCTGAAACCAAATACCTCAGCAACTTGCATGGTGTCTCAGCCATCAACTTCGAAGGATCGTGATCATTCTGCATAAACCAAAATTGACAGACAACTTAAAGCTAAAAATGACTTCAGAGAAACGTGAAGCAATATGGTAACACAAAAAAAAACCTGTAGTAAACAAGTTCTTCCGTCAATGAGAAGACGAGTTCCTGCAGCTTCTTCCTCCGCATATATCACATGGCTTTTACCATCCAACTGCAATGATAGTGAAAACCAGAAAAGGAAGTGAGATTCTCAATAGATGTCACTATGTGTGAAAATTGTATGTCTCTGTCTTGTCGTGTAGAACAAAGGCAGAAAACTTGCCTGCATCAGCAGACCTCCATCACGTAGAGTGTGTATTTCTGCTACAACTTCTGAGTTGTTCATTCTTAGCCTGTAGGTTCCTGATCCACCCCGGACTACATCAATCTAGAAACAGTTATGTTCAGGTTAGTATGCCTTGGTAACAACATCTTCAGTGCAAAAGTAATATGGCAGATGAAAAGAAGAAAAGCAGAGAAGTAAAATTTTGATAGTAGGCGCATACCGTATATTTACTTCCTTCAATATTCAGAGACACTTGAGAATGCACAAGTGATATATGCTGCAATAAGAGAGAAAAATTAAGCTACAAGATCATTACGAGAAAGACAAAAGAGAGCACTGATATTGGAGTACCTTTGGGGGAATTTGCCCCTTCTCCAGATAACCAACGTAATCTGAAACCACAGCAGCACTGGTCGCTGATGCTTTCTGGACAAATAAAACATCTCGTCATCAGATAGAAACTTTTCAAGACAAGTAAATCTCTGAGAAAGAGATTCTTACATAGAGAGCCCCGCCGACAACAGAGAGATACCATGGAGGCCTCTCAGCTCTGACCCGCATAGCAATCCTACTGTCCAACCAACCAGTGTGAATTTTGTTTTCTCGGTAATCAGAAGCCTGGTTAACAATTGAAATGATCTAGTCAGGGTATTGCAAACACAGAGGGTAAGCTTTGTGTGCAAGAAGAAGGAAAGGTACATGTAAAAGGTCAATCGTGTAGTCAACGTTAGCCCTAATTTCGCCACGGATTTGAATTTCTTTTAGCCCAAGAACCATATTCGCTATCGCCAGGGCTCTGGATTCCCCAAATGCAAAAACATGCCCTGGATAGAAGATCAAAGGAAGTTTCAATTTGTAAACTCAAGAAACGATCTGACCTAGCAGCCCAAATGCATATATTTCATTCAACTTACCAAACTGAGAATCTGAGAACTCGTGGATGCCTCCACCGGACTGTATAAAAGTATTCGTTAAAATTTAAAGCATAGAAAAATATGTTATATAGCAAAGCATCTATAGATATAACTACCTTTACAGAGAAGTACGCCCATACATTTGGCTTGCTCTTGAAACTCAATTCCTGTTGCAAGTTCATTTAAGTGTTACCACAGTTCTCAGTGAACGAACTTTAATTTTGCATTCCAGAGATTTCCCATTACCTGTACTCTACCGCTGGTTGGTTTGAACCCGTCATCAGGATCCTCGCTTGTCACACGTACAGCCACACAATGACCTTTTGGCCTTATAGATTCAGCATCATCAAAATCAAAGGGGAAGGCTACAACAGATGTTTTTCTCCAAGAATCATACCCTCCACCGTGTTCTATACCATAGAACCGTCTTATCTCTACGATATCAAAGCGAAACAGACAGTACATTACACATGTGCATGGACTAGAAGAGGAACCGCTACCTCTGGAAAATAAGGATGCATACTATACCAGGGATTTGCCAGAGAGGAATTCCCATCCCCACAGCAACTTGGGCAGCAGGAAGATTTATCTCGGCAATCCACTCAGTTACAGGGTGCTCAACCTGACGTCAAACATCAAGTCAAACAAGTCTTTCGATTTCCAAGTCTGAACCTATCAATAGATTTCAACACAAAAAGCTGTAGTATGAAAGCAACCTGTAAACGAGGGTTAAGCTCTAAGAAGTAGTACTCCCCAGTGTCCATACTGTAGAGATACTCAACAGTAGCAGCTCCAACATAGTTAACACTCTTAGCCAACCTTCTAGCTGCCTGCTCAAGTTTCTTGACAGTTTCTGGCGGAGCCACAGTAATTGGACCCTCCTCTATGATCTATGATACAAGCGAAAAAGTAAGAGCTCATGCAATAATTGCCATCGCAAAAACGGGACTATAACTCATTTGGAGATTAAAAATTGATGTCTATAGACAGAATGTTTTTCAATATAACCAGACATTAAAAATCCAGAATCAACACTTACAAACCTTTTGATGTCTTCTCTGGACGCTGCAATCACGGCTATGCAGAGCTGAAACATTTCCATACTTGTCACAGAGCAGCTGGACCTCTAAATGCCGACTCTATACAAAAAGATTGGAAAAAAATGAAATGTAAAAACAATGCATTACTAAGTTAAATTCTCTAGTAAAGTAACCATTGAAGAACTCAGCTATTCTAAATCAAGAGATATAGTTAAGTAGCCATACCTGTGACGCAACCTTCATTATGAATATCGGTGAGCCCGGGACCTCACCTTGAACTTGCTTGAATAGAGCCCTAACTTCATCAGCATTATGAACCTAGGAAATCAAACCAGAATAAGTACACTTATATAGGAATCGGCTTAGTTTACAATAAAAAGAGACTGACAGCCCAAAAGCATATCTACACAAGCTGACCTTCCTAATGCCTTTTCCGCCACCACCCCATGAAGCTTTGATCATTGCTGGGTAACCGACAACTTGACAGCTAGCAATCGCTTCTTCAGTTGTGTAGACACATGCTTGCCGGTAGATCTCTTCAGGGATGGTGACCAAGTTGCTATTAGGAGGTATTTTAACCTGAAAACATAAGAATTCAGCATTTAGAAAATAACAACATAACTCTGGTCAACAAGTTAAGCTTAACAGGAGTATATTTACTTACATGGGAACCACTCCATGCCAGAGTGGGTACATCGGCAGCTTGTGCAATCAACGAAGAACCAATTTTATCTCCTAGTGCTGCCATTGAAGCTGCTGGGGGACCAAGAAATATTATTCCTTTTGCATCTAGGGCATCAGGTAATTCAGGGTTTTCAGATGCATGACCCCAACCAGGCCAAACTGCATCCACGAGTGTTACTTCAGCCATCTGCACACAGGTACAAAGATGAATGAAAAATAACTCCAAAGACCACAACTTATTTGCTGAAGTTTAACTACTCATGAGAAATCTAAATTGATAATTCATGTGTTCGGTAAAGTGCAACAAGATAATTCAGTTCTTAGTATTTCCCAACAGTTGAATTTACCTCTACAATAAGCTGAACGTTAGCATAATTGTTATTGTTGGTTCCTCCCGGAACCTCCACAAACTGATCAGCAATTCTGATATGCTCTGCGTTGATCCGCATGTCTTCAGGGGTTGCCATCCCCACCAATAATATGGCTTTTTCCGTGCCAAAAGTTTCGTAAGCCCATGTTCTGACGCTACGTATAAACTTCACAGCTGCCATTCCATTGTTAGCGATCAAAATACTATGGATCGGCCTTTTTCCTTCAAGTGCTTTACAGAACTCATCGACTTGAGACACCGTCTCATAATTTATACCAGGTCCTACAGCACTCTGATACCCGTTAACCGAGCCAGCCATTGTTGCTTTCTTTTAAGCTTCAGATATCTATAAAACAGCCATAAACACATACTGAATAACTTTACAAAGAAATGGGTAGCAACATCGTCTCAGAATTGTACTTCCAGAATGACAAAAAGAAGCAATCGATGCTATCTACCAAAATTGATTTGAAAGAACACAACAGGACTATGAAAACAACCATATTTCGGTAGCGTTATCTCACAAACAAAGATGCAGCAGAGTTCATATGAAGATGACAGCAATGCTTAACGTATTCATGTGAAGAAAAAGTATAAGAAAAGCAAAACGCAATAACAAGCAAAAGATCTTAAAAGTAACAAAGGCATCATTATCCAATAATGAGTTCCTTTAGAAATCTGAGAGATCTAAGAGGAGAGAACTAATGATTAAAGCTCCCCAAACCCCACAATTGAAAAAAAAAAACCCCCACTCAAATTCCACAAAATTGAAGTCGAAACTCAACAAACCCAACTCCAATAAGAAGTTGAAAATCACAAAAACAAGTCCAAATTCCGATAGCTAAATCATAAAAATCAAAACTTTAAAACACCCAGATAACAAAATCAGCAAAAGAAGAAAACTTCAAACCTTGTAAAGAAGCTGAGATACAAATTGGGTTGAGAAGAGTTAAAAAAACATCTCAGAACGCCAGAATTTGGGGCGTTTACCTAAACAATAACAAAGAGAGAATGAAAGAGAAAGAGAAAGAGAGAGAGACGAGGGTTTAAAGAGGAGGGAAGAGACTAGAGAGGAGGGTAGGTTGGAGTTAGAAGAGGAGAAGGAAGGTGGGGTCATAAGAGTTAATAATGGCAGATGGAGAGAGGAAGATGAAAACGAAGAAGAAGAAGAAGAAGAAGAAGAGAAGAGAGTGCACGTGGTCTCTGCCTCCGCCACACTCCACACCTTCTCCATTGTTTTTTTTTTTCTTTTTACCCTTTTTGTTAGGAGGCGCCGTAGTTGTTGTTCCTCAGCTACCTCTCTTGTTTTTATCTTCCACTCTTGTTTTTTCCGCAGACAATGGTTGGTTCTTATTGTATATGAAAAAGGTTTACTTTCCTTTTTTAACACTTGGTTTTTATTCATATCATAAGTACGTTAAAACCTTTATAAATTAATATTATTGAAATTATAATATTTTATTAATTTATCGAATTATTAATTTATCGATATACTAATTGAACCGAAATACTAATTTGGGACCAAAAAATGTATTATTTTATAGAGGTATTAATTTATCGAATATTAATTTATAGAGGTTATATTGTATACGTATAAAGGAAGCAACAGCTTGAAGTTCTAAAGAGCCAAACATCAAAACACAACACCATTAGGTGACCAAATTAAAAGGAAAGATAGCAAGCGTGCTCCCACAAATAAAGTAAAAACACAGCTCGGTTTGTAACTTTTCTCAAGTTTTAGAAACGTGCCTATTGAACCTCTCTTCAGCTAACATAGTTTTCAGCCATCTCAGTCCTCTTTGTGCTATGTAAGATTTATTAGAGAGCTAATATTGTTATTTACCAAACCAAAAAGGAATAAAATAAAGATGTCAGTTATAAATTATTATTATTTTTCGTAATAATGTTAAGTATTTATACCCTTTTTTTTTGGCAACGATAAATATTTATATCATTTTCGCAAATTTTTGACAGAATTCACAGAAAAATACAAGTAGCAAAATAAGAACAAAATCTAAAGAGAACATTAAAAGTTTACAACACAACACAAATATCAAAGAAGCATAAGTGAAAAACCCAACGAACAGAGTTTTGGGGACATTGTTAACTAATTTGAAAGATTCTAAGATCATTCTTTGTTTTTATCAATTTACTTGAAATATTGGATTTAACTAAATCAGTGCATTCGACCCAAGAGAAAAATATATTGCATAGTTTTTAGATTATATTAAAATTAATATACCATTCTAAGTGCTTTTAAAATTAATTTACCATTAGATTACATTTAATTAGTTGGAAACATTTTTTGTTATAATATACTAGGGAGTTATCCCGCACCAAGGGTGGAGAAAAAATAGTAGAATTTAATACTTGTATTGTTTAATAAAGTTTAGGGAAAATCCCATAAAAAACCTCCAAGTTGCGAATGATTTTCAACGTAAACCTTCAACTTTTTTTGTTCCCAGTTAAAACCTTGAACTATTGAATTTTTCAAGAAAAAACTTTGAACTCTTAATACTTGTGTCCGAGGTTAAGCTGAGTAACGGTCAACGATGAATAGTAACGTTGACCGTTAGTCAACTTTTTTTTTTTTTTTTTTAACAACTTATCTTTTGATTGATTAGTATAAGTAAGGTACAAATATTTAACTAGCCATGACAGTGGTAATACATAGGTCGTAAACAAATTTTGAGTGAAGCGAGTTATGCGGGTGCGGGTTGTGGAGAAGGCGCGGATGCGGGTCGGAGTCCCGTTATCTGAAAAGAGGGTTATATAAACCCGCATAACAAATTAAAAAAGAAAAATTTGGTCCAAGTCAGCCGAAAACATTAAAATCCAGGTCAATTAGAAAATCCTTATCTTCTTCACCGTTACAGCAGATGTGCAGCCAATTACGGTCCTAGATGGAAGGATGTGAGGTTGGTTGATCTCTCATTAACTTATCATTTTGATTAATTAATGTAAGTAGGGTACAATATATATAAAATTATTTACTAATAATAATTTCACTTTTACTCGAATAATTTCCATTTTTATTTTTTTTTCTAGTAATTTTTCTCTCTAATATATTAAAATTTTTGAAAATTATTTCTTTATAGTAATTGAACTTTACTTGAATATTTTATATTTAGTTTTTCTTCTTAAAACTAAATAGCAAAACTTTTAATTAAAAATATTTAAAAATATTTTTTAATAATTTTCTACTTTTTATTAGTGTTTTAACTTTTTCAAAAAAAAAAATTTTATATTAATTTAATGTTATCGAATTTTTTTAAAACTCTTTTCTGTTAATATATTCTAAATTTTTTTAATATATTTCTTTATATTAAATTAAATTTTATTTGGATAAATATATTTTTTCAATTTAATTGGCAAAAAATTTGGATATATAGATTCATTAAAGGTAGACTTGTAATCAACCATTATGAAGATGAACGTGAGCATTCTGTACTTTTCTTTCAATCTATAAGATTTGTAGGTCAAATCAAGAAATATTATTCTTTATTCTCTTTAGAATTATATTCTCTTTAGAATTATATTCTCTTTAGACAACTTTACTTATGATTTTATTTTATGTTTATCTTTTTAAGATTATTGAAAAGTATCAAAATAATGTGAATTGAGTTTATTTCATAATTTCTTATTTAAAAATGTACTACATACGTTAAAAAAAATTAAAGGTTTACTATATAACTATCTCTTTTACATTTGTATCCGAACAAAGCAAAGGATACATCTCTAGGATGTAGTACTTATATATCGATCGAGACATTTTTTTTTTCAACATCGATCGAGACATCTATTTAAATAAACATAGCAAAACATAGATTTGTTATAAATAAAAGAATACTCTCTTAATATGTTTAATAATTTTTAATTGGTCATAACATTAATAGTATAGATAAAACGAGAATTTTAGAAAAATTTATGCATTAAAAATGTGAAACAACATTTAATTAAAATAAATTTTAAAAATTAAAACAATATTTAAAATAAAATAGAGGGAATAATATAAATGTTGTTGAGCAATGAAAGAAATCAATTTTAAAATTGTATTAGGTAAGCTATGAAGATGACAGTAAATTTCTATCGTCTGTGATAAATGAACTTCAAATACGTCACAGGCCAAAGGGATCGCATTGCATGATATTTATTATTTTTGGTCGGTCTTCTTCTAATTTAAGAAATAATTTATTATTGTCTTAGGAATGTGTAATATAATATACAATAGTTTAAAGCAAGAAGAATTGTATTTGTGTTCAGTCGTTGACGCAGGGATGGGTGGTTCAGGCGACCTACCTTTTGATGTTGCTCTTGCTTTGGGAATTATTTGTTTCAAATGTTTTTTTTTTCTATTTTAAGGTTTCCTATTGGGAAATTGCACTTTATACCCAATATTTTGAAAATAATTAACTTCGTGTCTACATAGCATTTTTGTAATAATATCAACTAGGGTGGGCAAACCACTAATCGGTTCGGTTATTTCGGTTATCGATTATTTCGGTTATGTATTTTACTATCCATATCAAAACCGAAAGGATTTCGGTTCGGTTTCGGTTCGGTTACCATTCGGTTCGGTTCGGTTCGGATAGTAAAATTGAGAACCGAATGGTAACCGAAATATTTCGGTTATTTTCAGATAGTTCGGTTAGTTTCGGTTATTTTCGAAATATTTCGGTTATTTTCGGTTATTTCGGATAGTTCAGTATTTTAGAACCGAATTATTCAAAAATAACCAAAACTAACCGAAATAATTTGGATATTTTCGGATATTTGGTTATTTTAGATATCCATGGATATCCAAATAACCGAACTATCCGAAAATAACCGAAATATTTCAGATATTTTTGGAAATTTGGGTATTTTAGATATTCATGGATATCCATTCGGTTATCGGTTAATAACCGAACCGAACCGATATCCATGGATATGAAATTCCATAACCATTTGGTTATTAGCTACTATCCAAAACCGAACCGAACCACAATTTTCGGTTCGGTTCGGTTCGGTTAACTTCGGTTCGGTTAACTTCGGTTCGGTTAACTTCGGTTCGGTTTTTATGCCCACCACTAATATCAACTCCACAACAACGTGGACAATTGACGAAACTACCTTTACAATAGTTGGAGGCTGTACTCTTATGTTCTATTGTAGGACATCATGACGTTTTTTGCTACGTCTCGATATTGGCGTCAGTAGCCTTAGTAAATGCAAAAGCGGTTTTTTGCTGATTCCGCTTATCGAGTTTTATTGAAATCTTTTCTGGATTTTTTCATTTTCCATTTTCCTGTCGAGAAGATCAACATATGAACAATAAGAAATGTGAATGAAAGAAAAAGATAGTTTGATAAATTAGTATCGTTCACGCTTTTATAGCATGATAATAACTTAGAACACTCGCTATATATCCGTGTATCATGTTATATTTTTGTATATCGCGTTATTTATTCACAAATTACATTATAACTAAAGACATTAGTAATTATATAATTTATACACCGTATTAAGTATTAATATATTATGTTACATATTAATCTATTCTTCTTTATTTTTATATGTCATGTTACGTATTTGGATATCTCGTTATATATTTATATAAAATGATATACATAAACATATAATTTCCGTGTTGATATTCGCGAGTTGTGATGTACCGAAGAGCTATCATTATGTTGTATTTAATGTTTTACCACTTTGCTTATTGTTGACATAAGTGGGTTCCAATGCTCACTTCAGCTATTGTTTTTGTCCTCTACACAACAACATCATTTATTTCTCCCGCTCAAATTTTTGAGGATATTTTGGGCATTATAGAAAATATTACCCTTTTTCAATCCCTCCTTCTGCTAATATTTTATTTTTACTTCAACATTCTCTTAATTATTTCTCTAAATTTTGGTATAGATTTAATTGACTTTTTCCTATTAATTAGAATGTATTTTGGACCAAGATCTAGATTAGTATTCATCCGTTATGAAATATGCAATTCATAGTGGCTGGAAATAGTTATGTAAAACCAATTCATAGTGGCTGGAAATAGTTATAATGTAGTTATAGATAAAATAGTTATGTAAAACCAATTCATAGTATTACAGAGAATCATATCTTCTTAACTCCTATGATTAATCCTTATAATTTCTCACAATTATAGTAGAATATTGTCTTTCCATATCTATTTTGTACAAACTTGTATATACACTCAAGCTTCTGTAATCATGATAATATCACACATTCAATTCTTATATGGTATCAGAGCAATATCGTTCCTCAAACCTAAAATATTTTTTTTTCCAGCCACCATCTTCTTTGTCTATCATGACTCTCATACCTCAAACCTCCATCAATGGTGTTGAACCTACTCCCGTCACTACAAACAATCAAACACTCCTCAACACCAACATGAAAAACGTCACAAAACTCACTCAAATCAACTACTTCATGTGGAAATTACAGGTTCATGCTCTCATTGATAGTTATGGCCTTGCTGGTCACCTCGATGGCTCCATGGAGGTCCCATTCGCCACAGTCACCACCAACAATGTTGTCTCTCATAATCCAGATTTCGTTTTCTTGAAGCGCCACGATCATTTAATCTATAGTGCTCTCCTTGGCTCTTGTTAACCCCTATTTTTACTGATTTTATTAGGTCTTTTGTAACTATTCTTGCTTCTTTTAACCGAGAACATGATAGTTTTGAGTCTTTTTTGTATTTATTGAGAAATGGGCTTGAAAAAAAAAAGAAGGGGTTTTGAGCTAAATTGGGATTCCAGAAGATTAAGTGAACTTTCACAAGAACAAACGGGGTTCTAGACAATCAAACGGGCTTTAAGATGGACCAAAAGGCAGAAGAGCATGGAGCAGTGTATCGATCGGTTAAGACCATAACCATCGGTTGGAGAAGCTTCAAGAACCGATCGGTCATGCCCCTGCACCGATCGGTTGGCGTGGATTTGTCAAATTTTTATTTTCTCGCTTTTGGAAGTTTTACATTTTTCTCTACTCCCTAAACACTACATAAAAAGGGCTCGACCCTCACTTGTAAACACACCAAGCAATTGAGCAATAAACTTATTGTAAATACTCTTTTTCTGGTTTTATGTTTCTTTTAAGAGATTTGTCTTTAGTTTAGTAGTAGATTTATTAGTATGTCTATGAGTTCTTCATATTCGTGCTACTTTATCTCTACCTTTCTAGATATGATGCTCTGTTAGGTTGTAGAGTTCTTTTTAGGTCGTTTTAAATATGTAACTATGCATGATATGAAAATGATGTTTAGATCTTTTGCCTAGGTTGATTTTAATGCTTATTCTAGACAGACCGTTGAGTATGCCACTAGACGTTTGTCGACACGTGACTGTGCATAGAACGTTGGATTATAGCCTAGGTGAGCAAAGTATTTCTAAACGAGTGACATTGCTAGGGAGCTTTGTGAACCTATCAATCCCGTACTTAATGATTGCTTAGATTTTGATAGTAAAGTGATATTTCTATTAGGATTGTTTGCATAGTAGTTATCACTAAGGAATTAGGGTAACTAATAATTATGACTGAGTTCTAAGATGGTTTATAATGTTTTCTCTTATGCATGTATATCACTTGTTTAGAATTGTTTTAGGGTTCTCTGTATCTAACTTATCTATCCATGTTCATATTAAGTTGTTAGAAAACATATAAATCATAATTAATTTCCATAGCCAATTTTAGTTATTATAATCGTAGTGTAGTCGTTTTGGTCTCTGTGGATCAATCCCTAAGTATTACAGTGGTGTATCTACACTTGCGATATTATTTAGGGTAAAACTTTATGCACAACAAGTTTTTGGCACCGTGTCGGGGACCAAACACTAGTGCCTTTGGATTCGTAATTAGAATTTCATATAGGATTTTTGTTTTTATTGTGAATATGTGTATAACTCTTAGTTTATGCACTTATCAAATTTTTTTTCAATTTTGTCCGAAGGTATACAAAAAAGGAGCCACGGTTCTGATAATTTGCTATAGCCCAACAACAACGAACTAGCCGAGATCGAGCGTACCAGTAGGAAGCTGCTGAGAAGAAGAAAATGGAGAACCACTGTAATGCTGCTAGGATCGTTGATGAAGCTGCTGAGAACGGGAATGTTGCTAGACATAACCATCAACCAAACGGTCATGAGGATGAAACAATTGATTTTGGAGATGATGAGCAACCGACCGGTGCACAGCCACCATCGATCGGCTACTTTGATACTGATCAATCGATCGGTCCTCCACCACCACCGGTCGATCAGCGTGACAAAGCTGAGTCCACTTTAAGAGACTTCAATGCTCATAATTAGTTATATGCTGGTAGTGCCGCAATTCGCCTTCCTACGCCACAAAGACGAGATTATCGGATCGAGTCCTCGATGATTGCATTGGTGAAGCAATCAATGTTCAACGGGATACTATCAGAGAATCCAATAGATCCATTCAAAGCTTTGATGACCTCTATAGCACCACCAAGAAAAATGGTGTGTCTCAAGACTACTAGCATTGACCTTGTTCAAATTCTCCCTTGGTGATAAGGCTTCGAGATGGTTAAGACTTCTAGAGCCGGGATCCATAACTACTTGGGCTCAATGCCGTGACCTGTTCATCAAGCAATTCTATCTAAAATCCAAGACCACCCAGCTAAGAAACAAGATCGCTACGTTTTCACAAACGAGGAACGAGTCATTTTTCAAAGTATGGGATCACTTTAAGGGGTACTAAAAGGATTTTCCATGTCATGGTTATCCTCACGAGACTTTGATTCATGTCTTCTACAAAGGAGTCTCTGAGAAGTTCCAAATAGCACTTGACACTGCAAGTCAAGGGAACTTCGCATCAAACGCTATTCCGGGAGCTAATCTTCTCATCAAGAATTTGGTGGCAAGTAACAGTAACCACTGTTCTGAGTATGATAGATCAAAAAGGGTTGTTGTTAACAGTGTGGAGACTAACAGAAACCAAGAGCTAAACGAGAAAGTGAAATGGGTGATTAAGCTTCAGAAGAAGGAGAAAAGCATGCCAGTGGTTGATGCAGAGCAGGGAAATGATGCTAATGATGGGTGCTATGAAGGACCGAAGAGATTAACTACATTGGTAAACTTGGTTTCAACAATTTTAACAATTTCAGGAACCACCCTAATCTCTCATACTAGAGCACGAACGTTGAAAACTCCCAAGATCAAGTCTACCCTCCGAAACCTCAGAGATTCCAAAACAAAGGAGCTGGGTATGGTGGATAAAACTTCCAACCCAAGCCTCAGTACAACGGACAGAGCACATTTCAGGGACCGTCTCAAAAAAACCTAGCAGAAAGCAAACTTGAGAGGATGATGCATCAACTAATGGAGAGCCATAAGCAAAGCGCTGAAATCATCAATGCTAAAGTGGATGGAATGTACACATCCCTCAATGGAAAGATCAAAGCTGTGAACACTCATGTCTGAGTTTTAGAGACTCAATTTGCTCAAGTAGCTTCCAATGCTCAGGTACCTCCAGGATTGCTTCTAGAAAAAGCTGAAGGGAACCCTAGGGAGCAAGTGAACGTTGTCCAAGTTGCATTAGAAGAGAGATTAGATACGCCAACCGTTCGGTGTGGACACTGCATGGATTGGTTCCATAGGACAATTTTAACCGATCAGTGCAACATCCTAACCAATCGGTTGGATGATTTCATCCGAAAGAAGAGAGCTGAGGCTGAGTGAGCATATTCAGAGAGCATTCTTGGAGATGTTCAGAGGATCCAGGAAACCCTGTGTATCCACAAATCAAGGGTGCCTTTCCCTCGCTACGTTGACGAAGTGATAGCTAATGGGAAGATAGATAGGTTCAAAAGGGTGCTTGGAGAGTTAACTGAAGGAATGACATATGAGGTAGCAGAAGCGAACTTACCCAATATTAAGGAAGTCTTCAAGTGTGTGATGAAGGGCGGAGAAGGATTAGACGAGCTAAAGAGAAACCTTATGAAAGAGAAGAAGGTTCTGAAGCAACTCTCCAAGCTCGAGGATCCCGAAAGATTTGCAGTGCCTTGTGTTGTCTTTGGCGTCTATTTTGAAGACTCGCTTTGTGACACATGATCAAGTGTGAATCTCATGTCCTTCTCTGTTGCCAAAGGGATCGAGATAGAGAATTTCGATGATCCTTTGTTCATCTTGAAGTTCGCCAACGCTTCAGTGTCCAAAACCCAAGGATTCTTACCTGGTGTGCTTGTGCGGGTAGGACATTGCCTAGTGCCTATAGGTTTTCAAGTGATCAAAATGTTTGGAGGTTCAGAGATGCCATTGCTTTTGGGAAGGCCATTCCTTAACTCGGTTGGGACCGTTATAGATATGCTTAAGCAAAAACTCACATTCCATCTCATTAACAAGGAGGTCCATTACTCACCCATACCACCTTCGGCTCATCAAGATTTGGAGATCGACGAGGAAACCGAAGAATCATGACCATAGTGAGCACTACAAATTCAAGCTCGAGACTCAAAACAAGCGCTGAATGGGAGGTAACCCATTAGTTTTCACTCTTTCCTTTCACTTGTCGTTTTTAATTACATTCATTTGAATTATTAACTATTTACATTTTTAGATTTAATGGTAAGTTTGAATTATTCAGAACCTTTTAAGTATGAAAATAAAGGGTTTTAGGATTTAGAAAAAGGTGCAAAATCGCAGAAGGCGATATTTTTGAAACACCAACCGATTGGTGAGCTGCCAACACTGATTGATATAGATAGCTCTGTCAACTGATCGTTTACATACCATGACCAATCAGTTGGCATCCACGTATTTCGAAAAAACTGGTTTAAACTGGTTAACTCACATGAATTGAACCGGATTTAATCAGCCACCTCCCTTCTTCTTCTTCTTCCACGAAAGTCCATCACCATTTTCACAAAATCTCGATTTTAAAAACCTTCAAAACTCTCTCAAAACCTTTCAAAATCCCTAACCTTCATATTTTCGAACCGATTTCAACAATTTTTGTGGTGCATTCCACTCAATTTTTCAAACTCTATCCATTTACGATAGTCTTATTCCCGATCTGTTGAGGTAAGCCACTCGATCTTAATGTTTAAAATCTGATTTTTGCATGAATACTTGTGACTTTTTGGGTTTTGATTTCCTACATATTTTGCTTAATTATTTGAGTGTGAACCTAGGAAATAGATTAGGTGGTTGGAATTGAGAAAATTTTGATTTTTGAGAGAGAATTTTGGATTTTTGAAAATGATATGTGGTGGATTTTGGATTTTTGTGTTTGAATATTGTTTAGGAATATTTGTTTTTAATTCCCATGATTTTAGGAGAAGAATTGGTTGAATTTGGATTTTTGTTACAGTTGATTTGGATTTATTTTGGATTTTAGGGATTAGTTTTCCTAGAAATTCGAATTTGTGCATTTTAATTGTCTTAAAATCCGTTTAGGGTGTTTTAGAAGTCAATATGCTACAATGATTGTTTTAGGAATTTTTACAGAAATTTTTGCAAGGTTTTCTGTTTCTCAAATTTTTCGTGCAAAAGTTCCTGCAAATTCCGACATGATTTATGGTTTCACAGATTTTTGCAGGTATGGCTCCTAGGACTCGAGGGAAAAGTTCGAGACAGGCTAGGATACAACGCCGTATGAGTATGGTAGCTCATCAAAGGGAGATTACCAATTCTGACAGAGCTGGCAAAGAGAGGAAGGAGATACTTAAGGAGTTGGGCCTCAAGGAGGAGATCCCTCAGATTCTGAACCTGATTGGATTAAGTATGTTTCCTACCATGTCTTGGGACCTGTACGAGGTACCCACTAAAGACTTCATGCCTTCTGTAGAGGTGCACTACCCTACAACACTCGAGCACGCAACCAGAGGATGGATCAGTTTCTTCATCACAGAGCAGCTTTATATGATCTCTATCCACCAGCTCTTTGACATTTTTGGTTTCTTGAGGCGTAGAGAAACACGTGCTCTGCCGGTTTACGGTGCTGACACGTTCTGGACTCTTATTGGTTCAGGCACATATGTTTCCTCTGCCTGGAAACAATCTTGGATTAGGAGTCTCGTGCTCTGTTCGCTTGCTAAGTTCATCAGCAACGCCTTCTACATAAGGCACGAGATTGGAACTCTCAAGGTTGTTGAGCTTTGGATGCTAAGAGAGAGAGAGTTCGCTTGTACATTTGGCATCCAGATGAGGATTGCTATGGAGTCGAGCATGAGGTAAATTTTGGTGCCTTATTAGCTGTTGAGATTGTTAGAGCCAGGACTTCCATGAGGAGGAGAGGCAATATCTATTATAGGATTCTCATCACGCCCATTCTTGAGACCATCAGACTTCAGCTTCCTCCTCCCACGTTCGAGTGCTGACGGAAGTTTATTGACAGAGACTTCTACCACGCCTCCATTCTGATACGGGGCAGTTCCATCTTGCAGTTTCAGGACCACGAGGGTCATTGCAGATATATGCAGCTTCCTGCGCGACATCTTAAACACATCGCTACCCTTGCTCAGGTAAACTTCCTGCCTCCTACTACTGCACTTCGTGAGTGCCCTACTGGCCACACTCGCGCCACTCATCTCTATCTGACACATGCAGCTGCTCAGGCACCACATCGTGCGTCCACTTCGTCTTAGGGACCATTGCTTGACTTCAACGACATGGAGTTTACCTACAGTGGTCTCCCAGACACTGCCAGCGACCATGAGATGATCAGATATGTTGTGGCGGTCTCAAAAAGAATAATAGGATGCTCATCTGCTTTTGGGAGTATTCAAGAAGATCAGGACGTGATGTATCTCTGCACCAGACGATGTTGTTGCGTCTACTAGCTGAGTCAACCGTTTTCAGCACAGTCGCTTATCTGCTGCTTCGACTCCAGACGATGCATCTAACTCTGATGGCTATGGAGTCGGCAGTGTTCCACGGGAGACGACCATGCACCAACCAAGTCAGGATGGCTCAGACGAGTGAGCCTTGATTACGACAACTGATCGGTTTATGGGTTTAACCGATTGGTTATGGGTAGGTTTATAACCGATCAGTTGCAGCTGTTGCAGCGATCGGTTTGCGTTTCATCTGAAAACTCTTTATCTTATATATTTTTCTTTTTTTTTAGGATTTTTTCTTGAAAATTATCAGTCGCCTTCCTTCATTATATTTTACATCGAGCCAGTGTAATTCAAGTCCGGGGGAGGGTATGGATGTACAATTTATCTGATATATTTGGTGAGAATTTTTATTTTTAATCGAGTCATTTTCAGTAATTTTAGGGGACAATGAGGTTTTTCAGGAACTTACTTGGGGATGACTTTCCAACGACTTATTAAGGATTACTTCAGAAGCAGAGCAAAAGTTTGGAACAACCATGAGCAATCACAATATACAGGAAAGTCCACATCCCTTTGAAACTTGAACAATTTGAGCCTAGTCTTATCTAGTGAACATTGAACATGCATTTAGTATATCTCACTTAGGGGCTTGGTAATCATGCTATTAATAGATATTCGGAGCTGCCATGTTTTTACCACTCTCTTTGACTTCCGAATAATAAGGATCATACCACACCTTATACCCTAGAAACCCCTTTTTGTTCAAACCTCATGCATTCTTCTGATCATCGCCATATGTGCATAAACTAAGGAGTATACAGACCGACATAGCTAACCTTTCACTAGGATTAGGGATGTTAGACGTAGGATTTTGGGGTGATCAGAAAAGTCTCTGTAAGTTTAGTCTTGTTGACAGAATTGCAAAACTTGTTAGAGGATGCTAAAAAATGTTTAGAAATTTGTTGTAATGCTTAAGGTTGTATGACATAACTGGTTCCACCGTTCCCTTTAAAAAACGAAAATAAGAAGAAAAACGAAAGTTAGATTTTTATCGTAAAAGCATCAAAAAAATTTGTTAGTGTTTTCTCTGGGATTTTGTCGGGTTTTAAGGAAAATGAGGTAGTCTTAGTGAAAGGAAGACTATGTATGCATCAATTGGTCAATATCTCACTCTGATTATGCATAATGATTTGCATCCTAGATTTTTAGGATAAAGCCATAAACACTTGAGTCACCCTAAATGCATCCTTTGCCAAGACCCTAGCATGTTCGATATCCCCTCTGTGAGAATGTACGCATGTTAAAAGGCTAAGTTCATTGACTTCAAGAGTTCTTTGAGATCTCGGGATTTAGAGTATGAGATATTGACAAGTTCATGATTAAGTACATTAAGTAGGTTTTGCTCTGATAAGTTTTGATGCAGTTCGCGGAAAGAAGACCCTATGTAAGTATTTATGGCTCCTATCCCTCTAACCATTTCTCCAGACTTGAGTTTTTCTTTATTTTTTACTTGAGGACAAGCAAAGATTCAAGTCTAGGAGAATGTGTTAACCCATATTTTTACTGATTTTATTAGGTCATTTTGTAACTATTCTTGCGTCTTTTAACCAGGAGAAAGATAGTTTAAAATCTTTTTGTATTTTATTGGAAAATGGGCTTGAAAACAAAAGAGAAGGAATTTAGAGGTAAAATAGGCTTCTCGAAGATTAAGTGGACTTTCAAAGGAACAAACGAGCTTCTAGAAGATCAAATGAGTTTCAAGATGGACCACAAGAAAGAAGATCTCGGAGCCGCATACCGATCGGTTAAGACCATACCCGATCGGTTGGAGAAGTCTCAATAACCGATCCGTGATGCCCCTCCAACGATCGATTGGCGTTGATTTGTCAAGTTTTCATTTTATCGCTTTTGGAAGTTTTACATTTTTCTCTACTCAATAAACATTATATAAAAGGGGCTCGACCCTCAGCTGTAAACACACTAAGCCATTGAGCAAGAAACTCATTGTAAATACTCTTCTTCTAGTATTATGTTTTTTAAGAGTTTCATCTTTAGTTTAGTAGTAGATTTAGTAGTATGTCTATGAGTTTTTCATATTCATGCTACTATATCTCTACCTTACTAGATATGATTCTTTGTTAGGTTATAGAGTTCCTTTTAGGTAGTTTTAAATATGTAACTATGCATGATATGAGAATGATGTTTAGATCTTTTGCCTACGTTGATTTTAATGTTTATTATAGACTGACCGCTGAGTATGCCATTAGACGTTTCTCGACACGTGATTGTGCAATGGAACGTTGGATTGTAGCCTAGGTGAGCAAAGTATTCCTAAACAAGTGACATTGCTAGGGAGATTTGTGACCTTGTCAATCCCATACTTAATGCTTGCTTAGATTCTGTAGTAAAGTGGCATCAATCTCTAAGTACTATAACGGTGTATCGTACAGTTGCGATTATATTTAGGGTAAAACTTTATGCACAAACAGCTCTATCTCCTCTATAGTTCAATACACTCTCACGGACCGTCACCACCTTCGATATCTAGAGTACACTTGCAGCCACTGAAAGTGCAATAGCGCTTTGAGAATCACAGTAAACATCAACACTCCCTTGAGGAAAGCCAAGCTCCTCTACCAATCCCTTAAGCCAAATAGCTTCTTTTACAGCTTCTGTTAGAGCCATATACTCTGCTCCAGTAGTTGACAGAGCAATTACCTTCAGCAATCTCGATTTCCAGCTTATTGAGTTACCTCCAACTGTGAATACAAAACCTGTGATAGACCTTCTTTTGTATATATCACCTGCATAGTCTGAATCACAATACCCCCTGATCAGAAAATCTTCTTGTTTTCTATAGCAGAGCTTCTTCTTTTCAGTGCCTCTCATGTATCTCAAGACCCACTTAGCTGTCTGCCAATGCTCCTTTAATGGCTTACTCATAAATCTACTTATGATGCCAACTGGATAAGCAAGGTCAGGTCTAGTGCCTATCATTGAATACATAATGCTTCCTACTGTATTTGAGTATGGTATTATCTTCATTCTATCTACTTGAGCTTTGTACTCTTCTTCTGTTGCTGATTTAAGTTTGAAATGCACTCCCATAGGTGTTGAAACTGGCTTAGCTTGATCCATCTCAAAAGATTTTAACACCTTCTTCACATAACCTTCCTGTGATAGTGTCAGCAAGCCTGCAGCACGATCTCTGGTAATTTCCATACCTAAGATCTTCTTAGCATCTCCTAAATCTTTCATTTCAAACTCTCTATTCAGCAGCTTCTTTAACTCATCAATCTGAGGCTTATTCACTGAAGCTATAAGCATATCATCAACGTATAGTAGCAGATAAACATAAGCTCCATTTTCACACTTCTTCAGATATACACAATTGTCATAAGCACTCCTCATATAGCCTATCCCCTTCATGAATTCATCGAATCTCATGTTCCACTGCCTAGGTGACTGTTTGAGTCCATAAAGAGATCTTTTCAGTAAACATACCTTGTTTGGAAATCTTTTATCCTCAAAACCTTCTGGTTGTGCCATAACTATCTCTTCATCTAAGAATCCATGTAAGAAAGCAGTTTTTACATCCATCTGTTGTAGCTCCATGTCAAACTGAGCTACCATTGAAAGAAGATATCTGATTGAAACATGCTTCACCACTGGTGAAAAAATCTCTGTATAATCAACACCTTCTCTTTGTGTAAAACCCTTAGCAACCAATCTGGCCTTAAACCTTGGAGCTTCTACCCCTTGAATTCCTGCTTTTCTTGTGTAAATCCATCTGCTTCCTACCACCTTTAATTTCTTAGGTTTATCTATCAAGTCCCATGTATGGTTCTTTTTCATTGATACCATTTCTTCTTTCATGGCTTCATTCCACATTTCCCAGTCTGGATCTGTCAAGGCTTCTTGATACGAACATGGTTCTGCTCTTTCACCATCCTCAGTATAATACGCAAAACCCACCAGGTTTGATTCACAGTATTTTCTGTTTGCTTTTACAGTTCTCCTTACCCTGTCTCTCACCAACTGATGATAGTTGGTGAGAGACAGGGTAAGGAGAACTGTAAAAGCAAACAGAAAATATTGTTTTGCAAAGATGATAGTTGCAGTACTCCAGGCCATTATCAGTTCTAAGTCTTTTTACCTTCTTCTCAGACTGATTTTCAACCATCTTCTTCCATTCAACAAATTTATCAAAGGCTTCATCCTTCTTCTTTAGGAAGTAAATCCAGACTTTCCTAGAGAAATCATCTATGAAAGAAATGAAGTATTGACAATTACCTAATGATGGCGGATTATGTGGTGATCCCCACAGATCTGAATGGATATAGCCAAGTTTTTCTTTTGTTACATGTTGAGCAGGAGCAAAACTTACTTTGTGGTTCTTTCCATATACACAGTCTTCACAAAATTTCAATTCCTTGATCACCTCCCTTTTCAGGCACCCCTTGTTTACAAGGATCTCCATACCTTTCTGGCTCATATGTCCTAGTCTGCTATGCCATAAAGTAGTTTCATCTTTGGAGTTTTCTGATACATTTGATTCTGTAGTCTCAGTGTCTCCTTGTAGAATATACAAAGTTTCTCTTTTCTGTCCCTTGAAAATTGTTGAGCATCCTTTCACAACTTTCAGAATTCCATCCTGAGATTTAAACCAACATCCTTTGTCTTCTAAGGTTCCTAGAGAAATTAGGTTCCTAGACATTGTTGGCATATATCTCACTTCTGTTAATATCACTTGTGTACCATCTGAATTTCTCAATCTGATACTACCTACTCCTTTAACCTGAGAGAATGTATCATTTCCCATTTTCACATATCCAGAATTAACTTCATTGAATTCGATGAACCAGTCCCTCCTTGGTGTCATATGAAAAGAGCATCTAGTATCAAGGACCCATTCATCTGCTGTACTGGCTGTGACTATGAGATTCTCAGCTTCTGCCATTAACACCATAGCTGGATTATATTCTGCCCCTGCCTTAGCTAGACTTGACTCACCTTTCTCTGATCCTTGAAATTTTCCCTTGTTCCTTTCTTGCCATTTATAGCATTGTTTCTTGAAATGGCCTTCCTTGCCACAAATCCAGCACACTTTCTTGCCTTCCCTGGACTTAGATCTAGCTCTACCTTTTCCCTTTTGTGATAGATGATAGGTATTTCTTTCTGATCTTCCTCTAGCAAAGTGTCCCTCAGTAATAGTTTTGTTATTCTGATTTAATTCTCTTTCCTTATCTCTAGCTGCTACCATCACATCATCCAATCTCAGTTTTTCTCTACTGTTGCTGTATTTCAAGGTATCCACAAGATTATCATACCTCGACGGAAGAGAACTTAGTAATATGATAGCTTGTACCTCATCTGGCACATCAATCTGAAGATGATTCAGATCTGCAACGATCTTCAAGAAATCGTCTATATTATCATCTATCTTCTTACTCTCCTGCATCTTGAAATTGTAGAAATTCAACTGTGAATAAACTCTATGTGGCATTGATCTTATCATATACAGTCGATCTAGAGTATTCCAAGTTTCTGCAGCTGTTTCACACAATTCGATTTTTCTTAGTACCTTATCTGCTACATTTAAGAAGATTAGATGCTTAGCTTTATCACAACGTTCTAATCTTGCAGCTTGTTCATCGTCCTTCTTCTTCTGCTTTACAGGATCCTGTTCTTCTTCTTCTTTGAGTGGAGTTGTTGACTTCTCCACCAACACATCCTTTAATCCAAGAACACTAAGGTGTGCAAACATTCTTGTTTTCCATAGGGAGAAATCTCCCGATCCGTCAAACATGGCTACCTGTAGCGATCCTGACATCTCCGATCCGACTCCGATCAACCACCGTGAGCTCTGATACCAATTTGTGAGGATTTACTTCTGAATCAAATGATTCAAGACTTGGATCGAACTTGAGTTATGAATGAAAATAAGAACAACTTGAGAGAATGAACAATAAGAAAGAACTCAGACACGCGATTTACGAGTTCGGGATCCTTAATACCGGATTCCCTACGTCTCGCCGGAGAAAACTTTCTCCGGAAATCCACTAGAACTTTCCGATCAACTGTGATTACAGACTCGATCACAATCTCTTCTTCTCTCTCTCTCTTTCTTTCTCTTTCTCACTCACTTCTCTATCACCTCTCCCCTGTAAAAGCCTTATAACGACTCTGTTAAACAATTACAACAGAAGAAGAAGAAGAACGAGCTAAGCTAAAGACTAAAATGCCCTCTTAACAAACTAACTCGTCCCATGTGATGAGCACGTGACTCGACTTTGATTGTTCGAAGCAAACCTTCTGTTCCTTAGAGAGACTTTCATACAACCTGACAAAGTTGTTAACCTTCTCTTCCACTGAGAGACTTCTACACACTTTGCCAATTCAGTTCTTGAAGCAGAATCAGATACACTTCTCACAGCTGCTTTACCTGTTTCATGATTTAACCGAAGAGAGGGATCGCCTCCATATGACAGAGAGGTAGCAAGAAGCTAACAAAGATATTTGGGCTTCTACAATGGATCAGGAAAAAAACAACTAGAATGAAAAGATATTAGGCACGATCTAGGGTGAAAGTAAAACGGACAAAAACTGCTTTAAGGAGAGAATCAGGGGAAGAGATATAGGTAGAAGTATGACTTCACCTCAGACTCTAGCCGCTTAGAAGATGGTGATATCGAGTTTTGTCGTCATGTTTCTCCTCACAGTGGAAGAGTTATAAGAAGAAATTTGTATAGCACGAGTGAAATTGCAAAAAGAATTGCTCAGCAAGGTTTAGTTTGGAAGAAGATCGAGAGGATTGGTTGTACGAATCTCATCGTTCTGAGGAGATATCAACACAATCTTCTTCTTGATCAAAGAAAAGAACAGAGACCCTTGCAACGAGGGGACCCTTGAAACCTTTCACGAAGCCAATCATCAAGATCGGGAGACAATCCAGAAAGCTACCCGCCGGAGAGAGTCCCCACTTCGGAATCATTCCCCTCGTGGCGACGAACCAAGCTTGGAGTTTTTGAGAAGATCTAGGCACTCCCATTCCGAGTAGGAAAGCCAGATAAAGAAAGTCCCCAATCATCATAAGTTTTTTCTCAGCGAAAGGAAAAGGAAAAATGGTAACTAAAGAGATTGAACAAGGAGACGATGACAAAGATTTTGGCTAGAAGATCCATCTCACTTCGCCGAGGAATTTGAAGATAGGATATGGATCAGGAGCCAAACCGGTTCCAATCGAAGAAGCTGCTCTCGGGTGTCCAGCCTCTAAGAATCTGCAACATGATAGATTAATCAGCTCAGCGGAAGAGGAGAACAAATTTCATCCAATTAAGACTAAGTTCAACTTAGAAATGGAGGAAGAGGACTGTGTGGTTGTGGAGTAGGCCGTGAAACCCGATGATGCCGCGAAACTCGATGAAGTACCCCAAAAGACTAACCCAAGAACCCCAAAAGTTCATACTATCGCGTCAAAGAAACTCAAGACTATCCAACTCAAACATTCTTTAAAAAAGTGGGGCATTGCTACTCCTCTCCCTCGCATTGAAGCAGCTAGGATATAATCAAAGGCAAAAGAACTCAATACAACATAGAACACATACGTCTTAGGAGGGTCCCAACACCATCCACCCCCCCCATCCTCCCAAATAAAAACTCTGGCGTGTAATTGTCAAACGTCGTTGGCAAAGCTAAACTCCCGTCGACTGGGTGAGAAATGTCGGATGTACTTTCCTCAGTTTATGTTTCTATCTGAAACAAAAATAAAAATGATAAGTTGTATTTGCAATAGTTGCAAGTAGATTGAGGATTTGATATTCTCCAAACCGTAGAGTTAGAAGGCAATAGTGGCGATTTATGTTTATTTTATTCTAAGGATTATCCGATTCATTTTTGTTGTTAGATGATCGGTTAATTGATATTGAGACTACTATTAATGGAAATCGAGTCTTTATGACTTTTATTTACGGTGACCATTATGTTATTCTTTTTTATTTTTTGAACAAAATTGTGTTATTCAAAATCGTGATTATATTGGGAAAGATTGGTCAACGATCAAATGGGAGGGTGAGATGTCGATTGGACAGAGCCATGGGTAATAAAGAATGCCATAACAACTTCCTCACACTAATGTGGAGTATCTAAAGATGTGGGGCTCGGATCATAGACCTCTTGTAGCATCTATTCGACCTAGTTTGAAAAAAAATTCGAGAAAATTTAGGTTCGATAAGAGATGGATTGGTAAACCAGGTCATAAGGAAGCGATTGTGAGATGTTGGGGGGGGGGGAGAGAATGAACCCAAGGAAATAGGCTTTCTACGAAATAAAATCAAAATTGCAAAAGGGTCGTATCCCTATGGAAAAATATACCATAACAAATTCATTAAAGTTAATCAAAAAACTCGAGGATAAGATTAACGAAGCCTATGAAGATGATCTTGTCTCCTCTGAAGGCCTTTTAGAGCTAAAATTAGAATTGTGCAGAGCATATAGGGAGGAGGAATCATATTGGGCTCGGGAAAGTATAACAAATTGGCTGGTCGAAGGAGATAAAAATACAAAACATTTCCACACCGAAGCAAATAAAAGCCTGAAACATGATAGTTGGCCTCCTAAAAAAGAATGGAGAGTGGATTGATAGTGAAGAAGGCATCGAAAAGCTAGAGGTGGAATATTTCGATGACCTTTTCTCTTTATCGATGTCGAAAGACCAAGATCCTCTTATTGGGGCGCTTCTCAAAGTAGTTACCCAGAGTATGAATGAGAGCTTAACCAACAAAGTATCAAAATAGGAAGTTAAACGAACCTTTTTTTATTCTCTAAACCCTGGAAGGCGCAAGGGCCTGACAACATGACAACGCTTTTCTACAATAAAAATGATATGTCTAAGATGGTGAAGGATTTTTTACTACAGGCAGGTTTGATGGAAAATTTAGCGAAACCAATATTTTTCTCATTTAAAATATTATTTCAAATGAGACTATCTAAAGAATTAAACGAGAGAAATTTATTAAATTCTTTCAATTGTATTCTTTATACCAAGAATTAAACGAGACTAATAAGTTTCTCATTTAAAATTAATTCTTTAGGTGATTATATTTCATCTAAATGAGATCATCTAAAAAATTAAAAGAGACCAATACTTTTATACAGACCAATTCTTGTAGTAAAATTAAATGAGACCAATATTTTCCCATCTTAGACAAAGGAAGAATTATAGCATCTAAAGAATTTCGTGAAGGTGATCCTATTTCTCCATACAACTTTATCCTATGTACGAAAGCCCTTATTGCTAAGATTCGGACGAAATCTTGTTTTATTTTAAAGTAGATACACAACAAAGTAAATAAGTGATAGATATTATTCGCTCTTATGGTGAAGCATCAAGGCAAGAGATTAATTTTTTTGAATCCTCAATTATGTTTAGGAATGAAGTCTTGTCCACCGTACGTCAAGAGATAAAAAATGATCGTGTGATCTCTCAAGAAAGAGGAATGGAAAAGTATTTGGATATCCCGGAAAAGATACTTGGATCCAAGGCTTAATTTTTGCATTTGTTCGAGATAGACTCCAAAGACGAATCAATTCATGGTTAGCAAAATTTCTGTCCAAAAGGGGAAAAAAATTTAATCAAATTCATGGGGCAAGTCCTTCCAACTTATATTGTGTCGTGTTTCCTCCTGCCAAAAGCTATATGCACAAAACTTAGAAACGTGATTTCCAACTTCCGGTGGAGTAACAAAGCAGAAAGCTCAGAGATCCACTTGATTTCGTGGGATCAGTTGTGCGTGCATGTTTTAGAAGGTGGACTATGATTTATACCCCTAGAGGATTTTAATCTGGTTATACTTGCGAAACAACTCTAGCGGATCTAAGATATCCGGAGTCCCTCCTGAGCCGAGTACTTAAAGGAAGATATTTTTGATACTCTAGCCCACTAGAGATACAAGTGTCAAACCGACCCTCCAATTGATGCAGAAATATTCAAGCAGACGATCGGATCAGGCTTTGGGACGTGTATTTGGATAGAACCTTGGATACCAAATACTCCTGCACGCCATCCAAAAATTCTATCTACAGAACAAAATTCGTTAATCTTCATTGACACACTAATCGACTTTCAGACTAAAACATGGAAATTAGATCGTCTCAGGTATTCCCACCAGAGGAAATTACCCTTATTATAGAGATAAAACTAAGTAAGAACGCTTCGGATGATGGGTGCTGCTGGACCTTGATAAAGTATGGTATTTACTCCGTCAGATCTGGATATCATGCCGCGAGAACCATCTCTCGCTCTGCCTGCGACCACCCTCTTCAGGAACCTAGAATTTTGGTACTAGTAACTTAAGCATGAAAATTAAAAATGTCTTGAAAGTTAAAACAATTTGTGTGGCAATGTGTATCAGGAAGTTTGTCATCATGTCAACAACTTCATTATCGCCATATTGGAAGAGATAAAGGATACTCCAGATGTGGGATGGAAGAAGAAACTATTAATCACTTGATTTTCAGGAATAACATCATCATCTCTAACTCTTGGATGTCCAAAATAATTTGCAGATGCATTTGATATCTTCTCACTCACACATTGTGAAACAGTCGAACCCGCAATATATGTCTTGTTCTTAACTTTCTTCTTCAGATGGTCCTTGTATTATTTGAACGAATACATCCACTAATATTGTATTAGACCTTTTAAAGTAGTTTCGTCTGGCAGGTGTACGGGTAAATATTCCATAACATCAAAAAATGATGAAGGAAATTTCTTCTCTAAATTGCAAATTTTACGGCAATATTTTCTTTCAACAAAGCAACATCATCGTTGCGTAAAGGCGTCGATGAGATATCCCAAAAAAAGAGCGCAATATCTACACACATATATAAATTTACATCATTACTTTATCAATGTAAGTATAAACAATATGTAAAAAGTAGACAATGAATTATTTAGCAGAAATTATCGTGTGAACATTTTTGGAAGAAGTTCTGCACATGCAAATGGGAGAAGTCGTTGCATTATGACATGCAATCATGGCTTTTTAGACCCGAGAGGTTCAATGGTTTTCGTCAATGCAACGACTAAACTTTGACGAGTATCCATTAAAAAGCCTTATATCATTCTTCTTCCAAAGTAGAAATTGTCTTTTTCCTTTATTTGACAACCTAAAAATTGGCACTGACATTGTTCTATCTCGTTTAATATGTAACTACCTTCTATATAATACGACAAGATCCATCCTTGATTTAATGTTATCTTTTGTCTTCCTACAAACATTTAACACCGAGTTGATGAGATTATCAATGAAATTTTTTTCGATGTTCATGAAGTCAAGGTTATGTCGAAAAAGAAGATTTTCCTAGTATGTCAAATCCAAAAATATACTATTTTCACCCAATTATGATCAACCTCGTATCCATTGATAGCTCAAGCAGGCCTCTCGTGTCCGTTCCCTCCACAATCGACTGTTCTAAACAACCTTGGAATGTTGTTTATTCTTTCGTGAAAAATCTCCTCTCAATTCAACCAAGGTGGAGGATCATCTGTTATTTCTTTTCCTCGAAAAAGCCTTGAATATTTCGCCTGTATGAATGGTCTTGAGGTAAAAACATTATGTGGCAATCAAACCAACTATGCGTCCTTCCATTTCTTAACCAAAAAGAATTTGTCCATCTAAACAATATGGACATGATAAACAACCATGTGCCATCCAACTAGAAAGCATACCATACACCTAGAAGTTGCTGATTGTCCACATCAAAGCAGCTCGCATCGTGAATTTTTGTTTTCTTGATATATCATACGCTTCCACACCGTCAATCCACATACTCTTCAATTCTTCAATCAATGGCTGTAGATAAATATCAAGACTTTTGGTTTGGATGATTTGGCTTGGGAACGAGTACCGATAGAAAAAAAAAATATATTCTCTTTTCATGTACATGCTGTGTGGCATATTATAAGGAGTTATGATCACAGGCCAAACCGAGTGTGCTTCACCATTCATACCAATAGGATTGAATCCATATGTTGATAAGCCTTAATAAATATTACGACTTTCAGAATTGAAATTAGGATATACTTCATTAAAATGTTTCCATGCCGCTCCGTCAGACGGGTGATGCATTTCTCCTTCAGGAGATATATGTTCTACATGCCATCATATAGTTGTTGCTGTCGTTTCTAACTAGTATAACCGCTTCAAACAATTTGTAATCGACATATAAAACATTCTTTGCTTGGGTCTATTTTTTCCTTTCCCATTATTTGGGTGGTATTTATCTTTATCACAAAACCGACACCGCAACAGCTCTCGATCTTCCTTTTTCTAAAAGAGCATGCAATTATTCTCGCAAACATCAATCTTATATACTGGTAGGCCAAGCGCTCGTCTCAACTTCTTTGTCTCATAGTATGATGCAAAGCTTTATTTGGTGTGGGCAGAACAGGTTTGAAAGACTGTGATAGCTCATCTACGCATGCTTCCACCATATTATAATCAGATTTTGCTTTCAACATATGTGAAGCCACATACAACTGAGAAATTCCTTCAGGACACCCATCATAAAGAGGTTCCTTAGCGGCTTCAAAAGCTTCAAAAACACTATCATGATATGGCTCTTCGTTTGTTGTTTCTATCATATTCTCAAATAAAGAAGAAGACACATACTCTTGTATAATGTTGACATCTATGTATGGGTACTCGTACGTATTTCCTGGAACTTGAAAATTTGTTGCATTTGGTGGCCATGTTGCTTCTTCGCTCCAGAGGATTCCCCAACATCATAGTAATGTTCTCCATGGTTCAATCAAAAATAGTAATTTCTCTTAAATACCACTCGATAAAGATGATTAATTACGGTTCTTGCATCATGCATGCTTTCCGTTCTTAAACCTTGCACAAAGACACAAGGACACAATTTTGTGTTGGTCTCTCGGAAAGACGCTTGATTACAAGAAAATTCAACGAAAACGTTGATCCCCTCTATGAACTCTTATGAAACATAATTCCTTACTGGATCAATACGATGATCCATCCACTCTCGAGATTGAAAATAATAAGACATCTGAAAATGAATATAGAACTCTCAGATTTGAAAATATTTAAACAAATAAAGAACTTTCAAATGTTAGTAACTTCTCGTATTTGGTTTGAAGAATGGTGAAGTGTCACTTTGGTTTTATAAAAAAATATAGTCACGGATTAGCAACGAAAATTTTTGGTGGCTAAATATAGCCATAGACTAGTCATGAACATAATTTGTGACTACAAGTAGCCATAAATTCCTCACTAAATATTTTTGTGGCTAAATATAGCCAAATAATCATGAATTATTTTTGTGACTATATATAGCCACTAACTCGTCATATTTCATTTTGTGGCTAGTTTTTCGAATATATTCCTCGACAAATCATAGTGTGAAAAGTTGTTAAGGTGACATAAATTCGGTGGGTTTGCCACAGATTATCCACATTTTTATTTCATGAATAAAAGTCTCTCAATCGCATGGGTACTTTGCTCAATGGGATGCGTAAATTGGTGGAAAAGCCACGAACCAGCCACTAATAGTATGTGGCAGTTTCGTGCAACTTCTAACACAAATAGTTATTGTGACTAATTCATGGTTACGTAGTCACACTTTAGCTGCTTCTTGTTTTCGTGGCTACTTGACCACTAACTATCCGTGGCATTTTTGTGGCAATGTAGGTCAAAAATCTTTTTGGTGACTAATTTGTGGCTATGTAACCACAAAATTGCCACTAAATAGCTACGTTTATTTTTGTTTGAGTTTTAGTGGCTTTTTGTGGCTTTTTCGTGCTAGATTTATTTTAGCCCCAAAATTCTGTCGCAAAAATATTTTTTCTTACTAGTGAATGTCCACTAGCTACACAAGTGTGATCTCTCTCACCTCTCCATTTTTCTCCCTGGGTGGGTGTTTACCTCGACTTCCCTATATAATAACACGGATTTCTTGTATTTGAGAGGCAAGGAAGAGGGAGCAACAGAGTAGACATTGGAAATTTTCCCATGGATTATGTGGTATATTTGGAAAGTAAAAAATCTATAATTTTTTGAAAATATCTAAGAATCCCGTCAAGATAGCCTCGAAAGAGCCATCCAAGAAGAAGAAGTATGGAGGTGTGCCAATAACAGAGAAGATTTACAAGAGGAGGGTAGTGATGTCCTGATTCCACTGGATTCCTTTGTGTGCTTCATAGATGGGTCCTGGAAGGTCTCTAAATACTAGAGTGGATATGACTGGATTGTATCCATAAGCGATAAAATCGTGCATTTGGGATTGAAATGCTCTCAAAGATTCCTTTTACCTCTCCACGTTGAGATGGAAACCCTACTCTCTTATGGGCAATGCTATCGCTTTTGGCGCTCTCCATGGACCAAATTCTTGTCCTGACATTTGCTTCAAAATTAAAGGATGTAAATTTTTACATAGACCTCTTTGTATCCTTTATTGTTAGGTTCATTCCTCATAATTCCAATATTCGTGCGGATTATCTTGCAAAAGATGTAAAAGCATGCGTTATTTTTTTCTCTCATGTAAGTCAGTCAGTCCCTGATTGGCTTTCTCTTGAAAAGAATCTTGTTATGAGATTTTAATATATTGTCGTCACAAAAAAAAAATCTTAATGTTTCCCTGTGTTTTCTTTACTTGATTATTTTACCTTGAACACGTCTTTAGGTTCTTTTGAGAGTCTCTCAAGCATCTAGAATGTCTCTATCAAGTGGTAGAGGTTGGTGGGAAATTAAAAAGGAAAATTTCTTATCTCCACGGTTCAATGGCTTGAAACATATGGGTTTGAGGGTGAATTATGCTATTATTATTGGACTCTCTAGTGGCTTGAACTCTTTGGATCCTTTCAGAGCATACTGGACATGGTGTTTGCTGGATTCCATGGCCTTGTATTTGGTTTGGTTTGGTGATCTTCTCGTTATCGAATATTTCTTGCTTTGGTTTTGTTTCCATGACCTCATGAGGACACCACACGGTTGGTGATTGAACCATAAACTTACGAAATAGTTAAAACCTAGATTTACTAATCTCATGCCTCCACCATTCTCAGCTCTCACGGCACCAAGGCTCCCACCTAGATTTAATTACTAATCTAGTTAAAACGTTTCACGCCAAATACTCTTCATCTCCTCCATCTCTTTGGCCTCTGCCATCGAACCTCTCTCACGTCTCTCATACCAGCCAAACCTCTCACGTCTCACACCATCGCAATCTTCTCCGTTTCCACGCCTCCACCCTTCTCAGCTCACACACCCTCGTAACCTCCACGGTATTGATTTTGACGATTGAATTTACTTTCTTTCAATGAAGTAAGATATTTCTGATTTTTGTGGGGTTGGTAGCTTTTATTTCAGCTCTGTCTCTTGTGAGTACTGGATTTTGCTCTTGCATTTGCTACTGAGTACTGAATTTTGCTTACATAGATTTTTAATTTAAACTGCTTTGATGAGAATTAGCTTGGATGCAGCTTTCTAGTACCTTTATATTTCTCTTAACATTACATAGATTTTAGTGAGAAAAATTCTTGTGTGACAATATGCATCTTGTTATTAGATACTTGAACACTTCATCACTTTATGTTACGATATCAAGATATTAGTAGATTAACATATTTTCTTTTTATATGGATTCAGCAATTGTTTTTTGGCCATCATTTTACGTTATAAAATCGATGCATAACTATTTCAGCAAAAGTGTGAGACAGTGATGAGGTGCTATTAAATTCTCATTTCGGTTATGTACAATGAATGAAAGCTGATGCAAATAAGAATACTCTTATTTCATTGCATCAAAGCTCTATATCAAGGACGATTTCTAAATCCTCTTTTAGTTTCTGCTTATAGTTTCTCCAACCAAATTGTCTCTTCTATGTTTATATTTTCTGGTTAAATGTATCTGATTGAGCAGTTTCATCTAGCAAGGAACTGAGAGAAGATGATGACGTAGCAGCACATGAGAGCCAAAAAAGAAACAATGTTCGAGATCTCAAGGACCATATCATTTCAATGAAACTCGAGTTCTCTAAAAAGAAAAAAAGGAAAGAAAAGCTGGCAAGAAAAACATGACAAGCATTGATCGATTGATGGAATCTTCATTAGAAATGGCCTTATCCTATTGTAAGTACATTTTTAAGGTTGTTGTCTTGTGTATCTTTGTCAAATTACTTCGGTGTTGTTGTTCATACATGACACCTTGCACCTTTCAATAAAAAGGTCTTCCATCAATCCTCTTCTTTGTACAAGAAAACTTGAATTTATGCATGCATTCATGGCAACGGTCAAGCAGTATTATGGAGAGATAGTTATTTAGGTTAGCTTGACACATGGACAAGTGTACTCCACCAATATGAATATAATGTTTAAATCTTAGAAGTTTCATATCTGTATATTTTGTAATTAGATGTGTTTTTGTAATTTTTTTTTGTAAAATAATTGGATTATATATATATATTCTAAAATATATGAGAAAAACAAAATAAAAAATTTTAAAAATAGAATTAAATCACCCATAAAAACTAAATATGTATTAAAATATTGAAAATACCTATCCAAAATCGATTATCAATAGAAAAAATTAACAAAATTACAATTATTTATTTATTTTAATTATATACAGCTTGGTTTATTTCTATATGAATAAGATTTATTTATTTTTAATCATATTTAATTTTTTTTTTTGTTTTTTAAAATCAACATAAAAATAAATTAGTGTTGTTATTATGAATTTCTTTGCTCATTGTCTTTTGGATGATAACATTTTCTGAAAAGTATAAGGAAAACCACCCAAAATTTGAAGAATATTTTATTATCATAAAATATTTTTTTTAAATAAGTTTTTATGACAATCTCATAATAACATATCAAAATTGAATTTTCTGAAAAGTAGAAGAAAATTTAATAATCATAAATAAAAATAACATTTTTAATAACAAGCTCTTAATAATAAATTGAAATCACTTGTTAAAAATTTAAAAGGAATAAATATTTAGAATAGAGAAAGTTGAAGGCAGGATAGTGTTTTTGAAGAAAAGTGTTTTATTTGTTAAGAAAATATGAGATTAATTATTTGTTTATATAGAAATCAATAATTACAATTGTTTGTTCTTTAAGATTAATTTTTTTCTTTATTTTGTAAGTTTATTATTTTTAAAAATTAGTAATTAGTAACTTGCATGGAAGGAGGCCTAATAGAGTTCTTATGGAGATATGGATTCTAGGGACTTAGTTTGCGTTCCTCCAGACGCTTTGAGATGTCGGATTGACGGTTTCTTGGAAACAATCAGACCCCACATCAGGTATGGGGTGGTGATGTTATCAGAGTGATAATCAGACAGTGCTCTTAAGTGCTAAGTGTCAACGCAGAAGTCCTTCACCCCTTCACTCGAAGAAGGAAGCTTTAATTTGGTATATGAAGACTTTCCTTTGGAGGAGAGTAAATTATCAGGTTTTTGAAACAGATTGTGCTGGGATAATCTCAATGGTCCAATCTCCTGATGAGTGGCTTGCTTTCTCAAATCTCTTAGATGAGATTGGTCCCGCTCTTGTAATGTTAAAGCTGATTGTTTAGCTCAAACCTCTCTATTGCTTTTTTCTAATACTTCATTTGTAAACTCATTTTTACCGGTTTGGACGATCAATCAGGGTGTGCGCTTTAAATTAATGTGTGGTTGACAAAAAATTAAGAATTAGTAATTTGTATAATTTTCATATTGAATTTCTATTTTCTGAATAATGGTAATTTTCTTTTTATATAGTTTCTTTATAATAAATTTTGACATTTTTACAATTTTGACACGTGTCTTAATCTTGAATCGATAGATATGATACATGTTATTTTAATATAATTGTTTTTTGCAATGTGTTATTTTAATTATGTAAGTGTATTCTATTTAAGAATTAGTTATTTGTATAATTGTTTTATAGAAATTTCATTTTCTGAACAATAATAGTTAATTATATTTTTGCATAGTTTTCTTATAATAAGATCTTTGATATTTTTTTCATTTTTGACACATGTCAAAATCTGAAATCAATAAAAATAACACATGTTGCGATCTTGTGAGTTACTAATTTTAAAACCATGATTTATATAATTAGATTAGATATATATCATTCGAATTAATAATTAATGATTATTTTATAGTTTTATATTTAATTTGGAAATTAATATAAATAATGAATAAATAATGAATAAATAATGAAAACATATTAATTATTTTTATTTTTATTAAGTTCGTATGAATATCGTAGGAAACTGATAAGATCTTTTAGGTAGAAAATTGGTAGGAACTATTTTCTACGAATATTTTCGTAGGAAATCGTCAAAGATTTCCTTCCACTTTCCTACCACAATTCCTATGAAGTTTCCTAACAACCTTTTTCTGTTGAAACATTCCTACGGAATTCCTACCATTCTCGATTTCTCACAGAACATTTCTTACAAAAAAAATCATAGGAAAACGGTAGAAAACAGCTATTTCCTACCATTTTTCTACGGTATTGGCTATAGGAAATTGAATATTTTCTTGTAGCGCTTGACTAAATATATCAATTTTGAATTCTTCGATCTTCTTATTTGATTCCAGTTTGTCAGAAACTCTCTTACGATTAAGTATTTATCGCAAACTCTTGAAAAATTGCTTCTCCATTGACATCCTTATAATTTGGGGAACTTTTTTTTTTTAAACATATTTAGAATCGCTAGTATAACATGTATGTCATATTATGCTATCACTCCTCTCTTCTTTGTCTTTAGATTTTTCAAAACCTTTCTTAGTATTAGGTTACCGACCTCGAAGTGCATGTTTCGCACCTTCTTAGCAGCTAAGTTTTGGTAGTTCAACATCCAGAGGAATGCTTCACCTCATATTTCTTCCAGATTGTCAACACGATCTTGGAGTATGATGTTGTTCACTTTCTCGTGGTGCGGAAATTCTGTCGGCCATACAGTTGGGACTTCCAGCTCTGTCGGGGTCAATGCTTCGATGCCCCAAGCCATACTCACTGGCGTTCTGCCTGTGCTACGATGAGGTGTTGTCCGGTATGACCAAATCATGCCATCCAGCTCATCTCCCCCATCATCCTTTTGACTTTTAACTCTTTTCTTTAGGCCGACCATAATCATTTTGTTGGTCGCCTCAGCTTGTCCATTTCTTTGTGGGTATCTTGGAGTTGAGTAGCTCAGCCTGATGTGCTACTTCCCACAAAAATTCTTGGAATTGATCGAATATGAAAGAGGAACTGTTGTCAGTGATGATTTCGTACGGGAGCCAGTGGCGACATATGATGTTTATCCACACAAAGTTCTGTGTTACCGTAGTGTTTATAATTGGCATTGCCGCCGCTTCCACCCATTTGGTGAACTAATTAGTCATGATAAAGATATACTCGTTCTTCCAAGACTTGTTGAGTGGTCCCACTGCGTCCATCACCCATTTCATGAATGGGTAGCGAATCATGGATGATTGCAAAAGTTTGGCTGATATAAGTATGACAGGGGGGTGTCGACGGTAGTAACCACACTTGGTTGCGAAGTCTTCGCAATCTGTGACCATGGTGGGCAAGTAGTGTCCTTGCCGTTTGATTTTCAGAGCAAGAGCTTCTCCGCCTGAGTGATTCCTTGCTTCTCCTTGATGAACATCTTCTATGAGGGGCCTTACTTCCTCTAATCCGATGCAGTGTAGCAATATCTTGGAGATGCTTCTTCCATAGAGCTTTCCGTTGACAAGTGAGTAGTTAGCGCTTTGCGCCTTCAATCGTCTGGGAGCTCAGCGATCTTTGGGCAAGTTTTTTTTTGCAATATATCCGATCAAATCATTACATAAATCAGGAGCAATGTGAACCGGGTACTCTTTTGCTTCCGTCGGTGTGCTTGCCTCCCCCATAACTGTGTCAGTTATGACACATATCTCACTACTTGGTTGGATGTTAGGAGTCTCGATTCTTCCCACTGAGATCGTCTGTCGTAGTTTGGGATTAGTGGTCGAAGCGAGTGGGCTAGAGCATTTTCCGAAGCATTTTGACTTTTAGGTATCTTCATGAGTTCGAAGCTTACGAATTCCTTGGCCAAGTTTTGGACGAGTTTGAGGTAGGTGTCCATTCCTTCGTTCTTAGTCCGTACTCTTTGTTGAATTGGCTTGCTACAAGCTGAGAGTCACAATGAGCCTGGAGCTTTGTCGCCCGATCTATTTTCCAAGCCGCATGGCCACTAGCATTGCTTTGTATTTGGCTTCGTTATTTGAGGTGTTGAAAATAAGACGGGAAAACTGCTTGAGACTTTCTTCGCTTGATGACTCTAGTCGGATTTTGACGCCGGATCCTCGTGATGATGCCGAGCTGTCTACAAATAATATCCACACGTCTTTTGGTTGCAAATCGTCTACCAGCTTTGTAGTACGAGACCCGAATGCTTGAGATGTGGCTCATAAAAGGAGTCCTCTAGGTTTACTCCGGGACACGATTAATTTCTGGTGCATAGCTGGAGATGCAGTGAATCATTGACTGTATCGCTCGGAGCTCGTTACACACCTGATTCAACTTTCTGTCTTGACCGTGGTCGACAATTCTTTGTCGAGGTGGGGTTTCATAGATTGTTGGATTGTTTCCGAGCTCGATATCATCGCTCCCACAAACATTCACTGCTCTGCAACGGACAAGATTGCTTGTGGCGTTCCCGTAAGTGAGGACCATCAGGGTTACTAGGAGCCTTGTCTCGGTGCTTACAACAGGTCCCTCTCTAGTTGAAGCTCGGATGGATAGGATATCTTGGCTATCGCCCTCCCATGCCTTTCAGACTGCTCAAGGAGTAATTCGAATCAGCTTCTTTGTTCCTTAGGAGTTCTAAAGTTGTATTGTTTAGTAGGTTGGTTCTGTTTGGTGGGAGGTTGGCGCGTCCGGCGTTAGGCTCTTCCTCGTCTTCGTCGTTACCATCCCTCTTAGAGTCATCCTCACCGTTGTCTTTCTAACGGTCATCCGCGATCAGCAGTGTTTCCTTCTCCCTTCCGGACACTGTTCATTCAGTCGCAACGATTGGTGCTTCGTCTGTCACTCCTTGGCTGTTCTGCTAGCTTCTGGACATCGTTGAGTCTTGTTTCTCCTAGATGGTGGTTTGAGTTTGTAGCCTTGTGTAAGAAAAGTCTTCACAGACAGCGCCAATTTGTGCAGATGAAAACAAGCACTTAATAATTAAAGTAAAAGGAGAGTTTTTTTCGAAAAGATTTTATTGATCTCGAGGGTTTAAACTAGCAAATTACAAAGAATGCTCGTCCCGTGTTTTTGGACAGAGTTAGGGTTTTCTCTATTGTTTAAGCTAGTTTAGGGTTCTTTGAGTTCATGTTCTCCATCTATAGATCTTCAACCTTCTTTTTTATAGTCGAGGTTGATCTTTACTACATAAGGATTATATTGTTTCTTATATTCTCGCTCGAGAATATTGATTAAATTGTCTTAAATCTCGGATTTGATAAGGAGGGAAATATTTCGTATCTTTAATGCAATACTCTGGAAGATGTAGAGCTATGTCTCCGTTTTAGGTAGCTCGGCATTTAAACTTAAAAGGTTCGGTGATAGTGGGCCGTTTTCTGATTATTCAGACCGGAAATTTATTCGTGGTTGGTGTATTCCAGTTTGATGGGATTGTACTAAATTCATCTCCTATAATTAACTCTCTAATGACTCTTAATTTTTTGTTATTTCATAGGTAAACAAAGTCAAATATTTACTTTGATCCAAGAAATCACGAAGGATCCCTAAAAATATGCTGCCGAAATAATTGTTACATATTAGAGTATTTGATCTGTATGTAGTAGTAGAGTTTGTTCCTGAAAGTTTGAAACAAGTCAACGAAGATTTGTTATTTTTTATTGCAAAAATGGGTGGTTCTTTCAAATTAGCAAAAAATAAGGAAAGATTGAGAAATGTGACGATAAGGTCACCATACAATACTACCCATACCTAACCCCCAACTATATCTCAACCCCCATTCATTCATATTAAGTCATTACTATTTTTTCTTTGTTAACGAGCCATTACTAATAATTTTCTAAAAGAAAATTAAATATCAAAACAAAATGAAGAACCTGATATTTTTTCTGGCTAGTTTAGTTTTCTTTTACATGAAACAAGCAGTGTAATTATTAAAATTTATCGATACTTTTAAATTAATTCCTACAAATAGGAAACTTTATTGGAAAAAATAAATTTGAATACTTTTCTATCATTAAATTATTAAAACGTAATGTACACTACAATTAAAATATTTATATGTAATATAACAACAAAGAATTTTGAAAAACGAATTTAACATTTTAACTATCTAAACAAATTAAGTTGACGAACAAATAACATTGAAGTTATAAAATGTAGAGGCAGAAAATTAGTAATTAAGTAGAGAAATGATGGTTACTTTTATAGAATATTACTTCTAAAATAAAAGACTTATCGCTTTAAAAAGAAGAAATTTATGTTTATATAAATGATTTTTCTAAAATCAAATATCAGCTAACTAGATTAATAATCTGTGCTAGCGCCAGAATGCAATGATTTTTAGATTTTTATATTGTTATTTGTTATTGCATGAATTAATCAAACTATAACTATTTTGTGGATATCAGAGTATAGTATAGTTCATGTGAATTCCTAGTATAGTGAATGAATTAAATAGTGTATTTTAATTGTTAATTTAATATTTAAAATTATCTCGGTGTTCGAGCCTTTGATCAAAGTAGATTCCAACCCGAGGGTAATGTTTAACATAATTTTAATTTCTTTATAATTTAATAATTATATGTTAAATCTGTAAGTGGTGTTAGTGTGTGTACTGTTTATTAATATATGTGAATACAATGTATTTGTTTAAAAAATACAAATTAATATGATTTATATGTTAAATTGTAAACGTACATAGGATAAATAAAGTAAAGGATTGGGTACAATAATAAATACAATTGAATTATTTTTATGAACCACTAAAAATATTGGATATGTTATAGTGGTGGTATAGGATGAGGCTTCACTTTGCTTTTGCTTCCCAAAGTGAAACTGATGCTGTAAAAATAATGAATGTGGAATAATTACTAAGACTTTTTCCACATTGATCAAAGTCAAAATCTGAATTATGGGATTTGTATGTAGGAATAAAACCTATAACCTACATCATATACATGTCACACCTTCCAAATTCTAACACGTTGAAGAAACACAACAAAAGAATGAGAGCAACAATTTTTTGGCTTGACCTTTTCCTATACAGTTTATATTCGATTAATGCACTTTGTAGCTTCTCGTCCATCTATGTCTGCATCAATCAACACATGAAATAAAACTCAAATCAATATTCATGGACTTTGTATTAAACTCTTATTGATATTACAATATGAAAAGTTGATAACTTTAATTAAATTAAAACCAGCATAGAGAGTGCATAGGAAAATGTAAGCCAGGACTTACATAAAACTTGTTCTTCTCTCTTCTTATGCCCAAGTGGGTATATCTTCTAGGCAGAATCGTCGGGTGTGTTGGTGTGAACCATTAGAGGAAAGCATTTGATTGTGTCCGGGTCAAACGCGTGCCTAGATTAAGGCTGTGCGTTCGGGTATTTGTTCGGGTTCGGTTTAAATTTGAGTATAGGTCTCTAGAATCCATTCGGATATTTTATGTTTTCGGGTCAGGTTCGGGTTTACCCAAATACCCAAAAATACCCACTTGGTGAGGGGAACAGCGGAAGATGGATATGAGCAGCTGCCGTCTTATCTCTATCTCATCGGGCTAGCCAATCCCGGAACTGTCATTGATTTTGTGGTTGATGATCAAAACAGATTCAAATATCTGTTTATGGCTCTTGGAGCCTCTATTACCAGTTTTCAGTTTCTGAGAAGAGTTATGGTGGTGGATGGGTGTCATCTACCAGGGAAGTATGGTGGAGTTATGCTAGTGGCTTGCGGCCAGGACGGGAATTTCCAAATATTCCCGTTAGCTTTTGCTATTGTAGACTCTAAAAATGATGAATTATGGCAATGGTTTTTCACCAAGTTGAGTGGATTAGTCTCCGATCAATTTCCTTTGGTCATAGTGTCCGACAGGCACGCCTCGATTAAGAATGCCATTGAAACTGTTATGCCATGGGCAACAAGAGGGATATATTATTATCACCTACAGAATAACATAATCACGAAGTACAAGGGAAAGCAACTTATGTACTTGGTCAGAGGGGCTGCGTATGCATATACGCATTATGATTTTAACAGCGACATGGATGCCTTACGTGAGACGAAGCCCGATCTTGCAGCTTACTTGGAGAACGCAGATTTGAAACTATGGGCCCGCGTTCACTTTCCAAGAGAACGATACAACATACAAACGAGCAACATTGCTGAATCGATAAACTCTGCACTTAAGCCAGCTTGAGGATTTCCGATACCCTTTCTTTTGGAATTCATACGAGAGAAGCTAGGAAGATGGTTTTTTAAAAGGCGAGAAGACGCTATCAGTCTCACAACCAAACATAGCAAGGGAGTTGAATATTTGCTAACTATTCGTCAGCATTATGCTGACCAGATGACAGTCGAATGCATAGACGGTTAGCGATTTCACGTGAAGGGAGGACATAGAGATTGTATCGTTGATTTCCAACATCGAACATGTGGATGTGGAGTGTATGATGTTGAGAAAATACCTTGCTCGCATGCTATTGCTGCTGCTCCTGAGCTTAAAATGGATGTTGCCGCCCTCGTATGCCCGTCATACACAAAGGAATATTTGTATTCGACGTATGCAGGCAACATTTTCCCCAAAACCGTTGATATCAAAGAGCCCGAGTTTGCCAAGGTTTTCCCTCCACTCATCCGGCGTCCTCTTACGGAAGGCAGAAGAAGTCCAAGGTGGCAAACGTGGCTTGAAATCGCCAGAAAGACTACGCCAAAACCGCGGAAGGCTCACAAGCAATATAATTGTTCAAAATGCAGGCAATCTGGACATACTCGCGCTAACTGTGTAAGTTAAAATCTTTGTTTTGAGGGGGCTCTGTTTTTGAGGGGACTCTGTTTTCTTTTTTTTTGTTACGTAGAGTTTCAAGGTTGAAGGAAAGTAGAAGTCTGCTCTTGAAGTCTCCCACATAAGTCAGTTCAGGACGTATACGAAGTCTCCATAAGAAGTCTGTATTGAAGTCTCCCGTAGAAGTCTATAACTAGATGTTCAGGACGCAGATGAAGTCTCCCGTGGAAGTCTGTGGATGAAGTCTTCCGTTTATACTTTTACTGTCTACAACTTTTTGTCCTTTTGCAGTTCTAATTTATCGAGTATTGCGTTTTTACTTGTATGACCAGTTATTTCTGCGGAAGTCTGTGGATGAAGTATTCCATTGATGTCTAAAATTAGGGTTTTGTACGAAGATGAAGTCTACAACTTTTTCACTTTTTCACTTATATAATTATGCTTTTTTATACTTTTACTGTCTAATTATGCTTTTTTACTTATATATTTTGCGGTTCTAATTTATCGAGTATATGCGTATTAATTGTATGACAAGTAATTTTTGTATTTTACGAAGATAAAGTCTAAAACTTCTTTACTTATATAAGAGTAATTATTAATTAAGGATAATTAACATAAATAAATAAAAGGTTTCGAACCATAATTAACATAATAAGGTTTGAAGATATAATTTACATAAAACCCCCCACCCCGCTCCGTTTCATAGAGATCTAAAAGATCATGTGCTCTTTGATCCTCCGACAAAAGTTTCAGACATTTCTCGTGCCTTCTCATTGAAACGGTCCTGATCTTTAATGTAGACTTCAGCAACGGAATCCACAAATTTATCTTCTTCACCCAACTCTGGCTCATACAACATATTCACAAGAGCCTCAAATACTGTGGTTATGTTGTAGTCGGCTCTCCAGTGCTCAGGAGAGCATCTTCAAGTAGATACTCCCGCGATTAACATTAGAGGTGGTAGATCGGTGCTGATAAGAAACCTACATTACCCAAAACCGTCACGATATTTAAGGAATTTCCAATTACATGAAAATGACATATTCTATTACTAATTATTCCTATGTGTTTTACTAACTATTAAACATGCGTGCGTTCCCTAAGTTCCATTTGTGAACTGGAATATGATCAAAACTTACGTGTGGGGGTTTAATCGCGGTATAACGCGGATAACGAACAATCACTTTGAAAATCCCTCCCTCATAAGGAGTGCCAATAGGGCCAAATAGCAAACCCTCCCAATGGAACATGTCTTGGCCACAGGTCCTAAGGAAATTGGTAAGAAATTAGAAGATTGCATGAAATTTAATTTTGGTGAAGCTGTATTAGAGATTACCTGCCGTGAAGTGAGCATTCGGATTCTTCAAGAGGTTCTTCAAACCTTTTTTTGATGATTCTTGGTGTGTACGATATTTTTTTTTTTAATAAAAGATATTTGGGATTTCCTTAGATAGCAATAGATGAAACTGTAAATTTTAGATCTACTCAGTAATATAGTGATTCAAAGAAGTCGGTTGCGTGTTTTGGAGAAGAGTAATAAATTATAAGAAGCGACGTTTCACGAAGGTCCGTTTTGTTTTGCGTGCTTTTATCGTAATATGAGAAGTCTAAATGAGAAGTCTTCCTAAGGAAGTCTCTTACTAGGGTTTTGTTCGAAGATGAAGTCTCCATTAGAAGTCTGCGTTTGAAGTCTCCTACCAGAAGTCTCTAAACTAGGGTTTTGTACGAAGATGAAAGCTCCAGTAGAAGTCTGCGATTGAAGTCTCCTAGAAAAGATTTTTGTGGTATATTTCATTTAAGCAAATTTATACAAGATTGTACAAAATATACGGTTATGCTAGATTTATACAACATACAAAATAGGGATCCAGATTTATACAACATACAAAACCCTAGTTAAATATCCAGATTTATACAACATTACAAAATATCAAGATTTATACAGCATACAAATATCCAGATTTATACAACTTACAAAATATCCGGTTAAATTATACAAAAATATACGGTTAAATTCCTCAGCTAGTGATATATCATGATTTTTACCCGTTTTAGCCATGAGATATGTCTTGTTTTCAGAGTTCTTCTAGTCTTTTGTAGTCTTTTTGAGTCTTTTCAGGTTTTTGGCACGTTTGGAGCCATAACTGGAGATTATTGAGCATTCTGGAGCTTTTTGGCATTCTTTGAATAAGTTTTCACCGTTAGATTGAGCTCAAATTTGGACACAAGACATATCTTTGGATTAGCTTTCATTTGGAAGTGGTTTGAGGCCATTCTAAACGGGCTGGCGATCAAAAGTTATGCCAGTTTTCGTGAAGACAGTCTAGTCTGGCGAGCATAGAGGTTCCGACCGACACCAACCCGTTATCGATCGACATCGACTGCAGGAAAGGAAAAACACGTGATTTTACAAGTCGATGAGTCTGCAACTTGGCCCAGAAGATTCTATTATTTACAATTAAGCCCAAAACGTGTTTTAGCATTATATTTAGGGTTTTAGCCACTTTAAGGGGGACTGGATATTATTCTATAATACTTTGAGAGAGATTGGTTCCGGGTTTTTGTGGGAGACAATTCTGAACCCTCTGTTTAGCCTTGATTTATTTTATCAATCTATTTACTCATGATGTTTGCTTCATTCACCATGTCTAAGTAGATTCCTTGTTAGGTTAGGGTTATTCAAAGGTGTTTGATGAATTGTTAGGTTGATCTGAATTGATAGGAGAGATTCAATAGAGTCTTCATCTAGACTTGTGATTACTGCTTATTCTAGAACTTCCTGACCTAGAATCTGATCTTAGTTGTTTGATTGGCACGAAAGTGTGATTGATTGCCTGAACTAGTGTTAGATGAGTAAAAGACCTATTCGCAAAGAAATTTGGTTTAGGATTTCTGAACAATTGAAACTGATCATTAATGCTTGTTTGAATTCATAGGATTTGCAAAAAATTTAGAATTCTAGGTTTAGATATAGATAATCTTCGCCAGCGACGGTTTGGTTGATTTTACATTTGTGTTTCAAGTTCAAAGAACAGTGCTTAATACCTCCTGGCATTCTGTTGATCTGCAATTCTGAATTTACCGGAGAATTCCCCAGGCTTAGCGCTTTCCTCCATTGAATTCACAACTTTTATATTTTGCTGTTTATTTCCTGCATTACTTTGCACGCTTAGCTTAATTCAGTCTTAATATCTATTGAGTGAATTTTTGAGTCTTTGTGGTTCGACCCCTAGAATACTACAGCTACTGCTTAGATACTTTAGGGTATTATATTTGAGCATATCAAATTTGGTGATTGATCTTGTTGGACGAACCTTATGATGAGCCAACTGTCATAGATCTTTTAGATGGTCCTCCTCTCATCACAAGAAAGACATTGAAAAGGCTAAGGCAACAAAAGAAGGTGAAGAACAAGAGAATCGAGAGTGCTACCCATGTGACTCTAACCCCTCAGAAGTCTGATGGAGATACGATTGAATATAAGGGTGAAGTGCAAGGAAGCTTGAAACCATTCTCTAAGGTTAGAGTTATCCTCCCTTCAAAGCTGAAAGAGAAAGGAAAGGATGTTGTGGAATGTATGTTGAGCAGAACTCTGAATTGGAGATGTCTGGTTGTGAGCTTACTTCGGGGTTAGTTCTCAACCTGATCCTGAATGATAGCTGAGCCCCGACACGGTCAAGCTAATGACATTAAACAAGCGCTTAGTGGGAGGCAACCCACTGGTAAGTCTGTATATAAGTTTTTAATTCAATTTATTTCTGATTTTTTGTGTCCTGTGTCTACACGAGAAATAGGTCAGATGAAGCAGTATCGATCGACACCTGGCAGTGTTCGATCGATACCACATACACGGATAAGGAGCCTCTGTCGACAAACACCTGGTATCGCTCGATACCAGGCTGTATCAGTCGATACTGACCCTCACATGAACGGTAACTCTTTGCGTCTCATTTTGCAGTCTGTTCTTTTTGATTTCTTTTGCCCAACTCTAGACTAGATAACACTGGGGACAGTGTTGTTTAAGTCTGGGGGAGGTAGTCGCTGACATTGTGTTTGTTTTTTCTTAAAGTCAGTTGTTTTTGAGTCAAAATTGTTTTATTGAGTCAAAAACCTGTTTGGAGATTATGATATTTTTTCTTGAATATATTGTCTGACCTTGCTTTTGAGTGACCAGTGTTACAGAATCAGTTCTAGATCGACTAATGAAAAATCCAAAGACTCACCAGTTGACTAGAAGACACCCATGTCTCCAGCAGAGTCCTTCCAAAGCCTGAGCCAAATTTTTGCACTTCATCATTATGGTTAGTGTTTATAGAGCTTGATTCATCATTCATATCTGACAAAGGAACCCATGTGTTTGAAAATAATGGTACACTTCTCCCTTGACACACGTTGGTAAATAAGATGCATAAAAGATGAGATGATTTCCGCCGAGTAGAGGGCTATGAAAATTTCCAGTTGATCCCATTATTCTAGTTGGATAATGAATGATCACACAAAGGTTGGAAGCGAGGGGTATGAACATTTTCCGGACCCCATTATTCGTCTAAAACCTTTGATACATTGAGAGGGGAGAACCGGGGATTCGGTGGCAAACACCATCAATACTCGCGTCTCAAACTTGATTTGTATATGCGAAGCAAAAAAAAAAGAAAGAGAACATAAAAAGAGATAAGTCTGGGGGAGAGGAAAACAATACCAAAAGTGTGTAATTTGGGTGGTTCTTTTTGTCAAGATATTGTATGGGAAAGAATCTAGAAGGTTTTTGAACATTGAATACAGCGATGAAACTAGCGATGAAGGTTTGGTTGGATGATGCTGTGAAATAATGTGTGTTAGTCTGGGAAGCTGCGAATGACTACGGAGAAGTACATGGTGGTTAGATCTGAAATTGATTTGGTGACATCTGAAGAGCTTGGAAAAAGGGTCATTGCGATGTTTCAAGAACAGGTGAGTCTCCGTGTTTTCAAACCTCTTTTTCTAGTTTAGCTTTCTGTTTGCTTGAAGGCAAGCAAAGGCTAAGTCTGGGGGAGTTGAATATAATAGTTTTTACCCGTTTTTAGCCATGATATATGTTTGTTTTAGAGTCCTTATAGTTTTTTTGTAGTCTTTTGAGTCTTTTCAGGTTTTGGCACGTTTGGAGCATAATTGGAGATATTGGAGCATTCTGGAGCTTTTTGGCATTCTTTGAATAATTTCCCACCGTTGGATTGAGCACAAGACAGATCTTTTGGATTAGCTTTCATTTGGAAGTGGTTTGAGGCCATTCTAACGTGCGATCAAAAGTTATGCCAGTTTTTGTGAAGACAGTCCAGTCTGGCGAGCACAGAGTCCGACCGACACCAACCCGGTATCGATCGACACCGACTGCAGGAAAGGAAAACATGTGATTTTACAAGTCTGAAGAGTGTGCAACTTGGCCCAGAAGATTTCTATTATTTACAATTAAGCCCAGAACGTGTTTTAGCATTATATTTAGGTTGTTTAGCCACTTTAAGGGGGACTGGATATTTATTCTATAATACTTTGAGAGAGATTGGTTCCGGGGTTTTGTGGGAGACAATTCTGAACCCTTGTTTAGTCTTGATTTATTTTATGCAATCATTTTACTCATGATGTTTTGCTTCACTATCACCATGTCTGAGTAGATTCCTGTTTAGGTTTAGGGTTATTCAAAGGTGTTTGATGAATTGTTAGGTTGATCTGAATTGATAGGAGAGATTCAATAGAGTTCTTCATCTAGACTTGTGATTACTGTTATTCTAGCTTCGATGACCTAGAATCTGATCTTAGATTGTTTGATTGGCACGAAAGTGATTGATTGCCTGAACTAGTGTTAGATGAGCAAAAAAACTATTCGCAAAGAAATTTGGTTAGGATTTTGTGAACAATTGAACTGATCATTAATGCTTGTTTGAATTCAAGGATTTTGCAAAGAAATTTGGAATTCTAGGTTTAGACATAGATAATCTTCGCAGCGAGGGTTGGTTGATTTTACATTTGTGTTTCAAGTTCAAGAACATGCTTAATATCCTCCTGACATTCTGTTTGATTCACAATTTGATTTACCGGAGAAATTTCCCTAGGCTTAGCGCTCTTTTCCTCCATTGAATTTCACAACTTTTATATTCTGCTGTTTATTTCCTGCATTACTTTGCACGCTTATCTAATTCGAGTCTAATATCTATTGATTTGTAATTCTTTAGAGTCTTGATTTAGTTCGACCCCTCAGAATACTACAGTACTGCTTAGATACTTTAGCGAGGTATTAATCTTAAGCAAGGATGTATTGCTAGCAGGCAATCTCCATATCCCTGCAGACCGTTAGATCGCTATCCCAATAATAACGAGTGATCTCTTATGAATATCGATTAGTAGAGCAACCCAATGCGTAGCCTTGAGTGTTAAGGATGATTAGATTTCATCCACATCTTCACCCCACATCTATCAGATCTGCCAGAACTCTGGTTGTTCTCTCGTGGCAAAGATCATACGCACCAGGAGGTAGCATTCTGCCCTACACCATTTTCATCACACATTTTCAGATAATTCTTCATACTTAGACTTCCACATCGTGGTGAAATATGGAATCAACGAAGCAGATTCTGTCGCTCCTAAAACCATTCTGGATGCTTCATGAACCGTTGTCTTAGTAAGATTGATTCCAGCATCAATGTGCTGCAGTAAGCAAATAATTAGTTATTGTTAAAGCAACCTTACAAGTAACGATACAAAAAAAACATAAGTTCTGGCATATAAAGTCTGAGAGTGAAGTCTTGAGAGTGAAGTTGTGAGATGTCTGTAGAGAGAAGTCTGAGAGTGAAGTCTGAGAGTGAGAACGCTAAGTGAAGTTGAGAGTTGAAGTCTGAGAGTGAAGTCTGAGACTTCACCCTCAGACTTCACTCTTAGACTTTATATGGAGACTTCACTCTCAGACTTCAATATGAGACTTCACTCTCAGACTTATTACAAGAAGTCTCACCAGGTCCCAAAGCCATATTCTGGGAGTCTGCAGCACTTGGTACCAGTGTGTTGTTGAGTGTTCCTTGGGTTTTTTCTGCTTCAACTCCCTTTAAAATGAAGTTACACACACATTCAAAATCACGTCACATAAACTATGTTTAAAAGGGTGATTAAATAGTGCAACTTACGGGCAAGTCGCCAAGAAGGCTGTCAGCTTGGCTTTTTTGTCCTTGGCAATAGGACTATAATGGTCATAGCCATTGCCAGAACGAACAACCAGCCTCTCTTGCAACTTTTTCTTATCACCCATCTTCTTAGCCATTAGCATTGCTTCTTTCTCCTTCAAGTTTTGGTTTGCCCTTTTTGCTTTATCAAACTCCGTATCTACATCTTTGGAGTTTTCTACCAGCACAACACTGCCTTCACTGCCCTTGTTAACACTGCTCTGCATAGTTTGAAGCAAACATAGTTTTATTGCAATTTTCCAATGGACAAACAAACATCTTTTTATTGTGAAAGCACAAACCAACATCATTCAAACATTTTCCCAACAACAATCCAAATCAGATAATATAATAACAGACATACCTGCTTGAGGATGCCATTTCTGAGGTTTTTCCTCCCTCTTGATCCTTTGTAAGCTAGGAGAAGTGGCCTTGCTTCATTGGGGTCAATGGGGAAAGGATCTCCGACCTCTTTTGCCAAGTCCGGTAGGGCAAAGTAAACCTAGGACTGCAACGCTTGGACAAATCCACATATGTGATAAGTCCTGGAGATATCAGCAGCCTTCACCGACGAAATCAGAATCTTGAAAGTGCCCTTCCCCAAAGGTATGTAGCAAACTTGTCCAGATCCATCACCAACCTAGCAAGGTTCACATTGATGCCCTGATGGTGAGGGTGAGCATCAATGCAGCTGGCAAGGATGGCTAGATACCCCAACCTCACTCGATCTTCCGAATCCCATTGAGCACAGCGTGAACACGCTGATACCAAGGCTTCATAGCTTGGTCCTACAGCCACATCGACTCCAAGCTTTACCCAAAAATCCTTCATCTCATATGTGATCTCAGCCTCCGGCTCCGGAGTCATTAGGTTTTCAACATAATTGCAGTTGAGCATAGTGATGTCTTCAAACTCGTTTAAAGAGAATCTCACTGAGACTTCACAACCTAGGCTCCAAATCGCATGCTTCTTGAAGCATACAAGTTGGAAACTGAGCATATAGTGGACCAGCCTTGATGTTTATGCGATTTGTTGCTCGTGGTACATTTGTAAGACACCTAGAGGGGAAGTCTAAAGTTTCCCCCATTCACCTGTATTTAGTGCACCCTTGACAGCTGTAAGAAGCTTAGGGTTTCCGCTGTAGTAGCCTATACTTTTCTCAGCCTGCGGCTCAGCGTCTTTGGTGAAATGCCTGCGTGGAAACTCTGGAATATGGTGAATAGCCTCCTTCGATTCGTATTCAGCTATTTCGCGCGAAAGAGCCATATTACAAACCTATGTCACAGAAGAAAAAACGGGAAGTTAGATGACTGTGAAGTGTACGGACTTCGCCGGCGAAGTCTGCATATAGACTTCTCTTATGAAGTCTCCAACAATATAGTAAAAAGGGACAGACGAAGAGACTAAACTGAAATTTAATTTGATTAGCTGGTACGAAAATGAAGATGAAGATGTGAATGAAGTCT
>SMJT01000041.1:1057107-1388610 GCA_004349715.1 Crucihimalaya himalaica | reverse complement strand
GCGATTTCCAGAACTCGCGAATAAAATAAAGATTGGGTTTAAATACAGAAAAAAGAAGAAACAGTTCAGAGAAAGAGTAGAGAGAGTGTGTCTGTCGAGAGAGTGTCGTTCGCATGGTGATTTACCGGCGAGAAAGAGTGTAGTCGTAGAGAGAGGTTTGGGGTTTTCCCGCAGGGAGGAAGAAAATCGATAACTTACGACGAAAGAGGAGATAGAGAGTCGGCGCCGTTTTGAGAATATCTGGTGACTTTAGGTGTTTCGGAGAAGGAAAAGAGCGATGGAGATTTCTTAATTTTTTTTAGTAGATGTTAATTTTTTTTTTTACCTAAACGTCTTTTTATGTCTTCAAAATTTCTATCTGACAAACTGTATATTTTTAATTTTTTTTAAATTAGATAATATCGGTTACGTACAGACGAAGTCATTGCTAGAAATAAAATATATAACAGACTTCCGCCTTTAAGATAAATAGAAAAGAGTGATTCATACTTACAGTAGAAGTCTGTGCGTTATTTGAATGTTCTTAAACATAAGTGTCTAAAACTGTGATCAGTATCTATAATACAAATTTACTATTAATTTTTACATTATTAATAAACTGATATATTTGAAAGATACTGTTCGTAACTATTTTGCAAGACTTTTACGTTATATAATAATTATACAGCTGTATATACAAGAATTATTGTGTTATTTTTTATGTCTCTTACTAAACCAGGAAAGATATGATACTATCACTTTACTGCTTTGATAATAAAGATAATTATATCCATCCTTATTTATAAAAATATTTGGTTTATCCTCACAAATTGAATAAGACTTTAAAATTTCGCACAAAGAATAAAGTGACTTTACAGATAATTGAGAATATAACTAAAGTACAAAGAACTTGTAAAATATTGGAACTCTATATAAACAAAAGTAAGTAGTCTCATATTTTCTCAACAAAGCAAAAATGTTTCTTCAACAAAACCCATTCATATCTCCAATTCATAATTTGCGTAAATCTTTATTCAATTCTTATTTTTATTAAAAGTTATGTTAATTTAATACTTGTTATTTGAGTCTGTAGTGAAAATCTGTTTTACTTAATAATTATTATTAAGGCGAAATAATAATTTTAAGTTTACATGTTAACCTTCAAAGAGGATCAGCCGGTTAGCAGACTTGTCCAAACAGCTATATCACTCTCATTGAATTATAGTGTCTTGTGTGTGTAATGAGTTAGCAACAGTCTTAGTGTTCATTAGGGTTGAATAATAGATCTGTTACATTATATACATAATTATCATTTCTAAAGGCAAACTTTTTATGACACGTAAGTATGACTTTTATGTGCTATTATCATGGACTTCTCTCGATTTTGCATATAAAAATAAAAAGACGTGAATATGATATCAAAATATAATAAATCTTCCTTCCAAGGTAAAATTAATAGATATTAAAGCTCTCTCAAATATTTAGTTTTATTTTTCCCTCTAAATAATTTATTTATCAATCAACAATACACTAACCCACTCCATGTAATTATTTTAGTTAAGAGAGTAATTATTTCTCTTGTGCGGTTGATTGTTAACCTGGAAGGTTAAGTTCAGATTGACGTCGGTTGTTGATACAAGATCAGCTGTTGTTGTGAAGTTAAACTTTTTCTATTGAAGTTTCTACGTGATACAGAATTACTGAAGAAGTCTGTAACCTTTTAAACAAAACATAAAGAACCAAAACGCCTGCAATTTTTTTTTTTTAACAGTCACGTCCTTGAATAAGATACGTCCGTCTCTTCAGTGCTTGCAACCATCTCTTTATATGTTCTCTTATTATCTTTGCGATATTTTTTTCATATTTAGCTTATTTTATATAATAATTCACATTCCTTCCATAGTCGTATTTCATTTCTTTTTCATCTCTTCATCTGCTTTAATATACTTCACAATACCGCACAATAGCACCTCAGGTCGCAACCAAGGAACATAAAACAAATACACGTTCTCGATACTCATAGAGACCTTCCTTGGGGTATGCAACTTTACAATAATAAACCCTATATCATTAAAGTGAGCTCTATCGCAGGAATTGGACGAATGAGGTGAATAGAAAAGTAACTGTCAAAATGGGTGCTCCTTCCTCTTGGCATTTTATTTTCATGTTTTACTTTTGAAGGACTTGGTTTTAAAGTCAAGATTCTCCGCGCTCTACTCTTACTCCTTTCAAGGTAGTCCCTACTGGTCCTACTGTATCAAATAATTAGGTTGAAATCAGTTAGAAAAAAAAGGCCAGGGTTATGCTCAAATAGGTGCTTCCACGTAGCCATGAAAAAATGCACATTTTATGTATTAATGGCTAAATCTCTTGGTTTTTTATGTGATGATTATTCACTATACCATGCAAAGACATGCAATCACATGGATTTGACAAATACAATTACTTGTGTATGCTTCTTTTTGATGCAGGGTAACTTATAAGTAAGAATAAATCTTGGTGTACCTTGATATAATTAACTACCAAGAAACCAATAGTACTTGCCCCTATTCCCAGATAATTCATTCTTGTACACTTAAGAAGGCGCATGTATTTATGAAGGTGCACTGGTATTGAAATTTACAGAATTGTAGCAGGTACAACCAGGATTCGCAGCTGTTTCCACTGGCAACTAAACTCTCTCTATATTTTTTGGATCAATTCCACTGATACTAATTGCCTCGAGTGATTTATTGCTATGCTACCTATTAAGATAAACATTCACGTTGGAAGCAAGCTGATCTGTATTCGAAGTGCCAAAAGGCTTTCATATAATCATCACTCTGTGGCTATCTCTCACATGCAAATCATTTATGAGGACATATCAAACGACTTTTATTATTGGTGACAAAAACAAAAAAAAAAAAAAGAATCAACAATTACAATTGTAACAAAGCTTGGCTTCATCTGTTAAAAAAAAGTAAGAAGCGTCTTATTAGTTCCGCAGCACGTAAATTCTAGACTCTTGGCTGTTTTCGTAATAAGTTTACTTTATTCTGTATATACTCCTCCATCTCTCTCTAGCTTGTTGACTCTTGACGATGGCATCAAAAACTCACCAAAAACACACAACCTATGAACGCCCGTAATTATCGTGCTATGGTGCTCAAGTGGCCTCTTATAATTTTGTAATTCTCAATCTTTGAATTTATTCTATCACTAGTATATGGTTCCTATTGTACATCTTTTATATGTTGTCTATTAAGTGTGTGTATACCTGCTCGTTATGATGTCCAGTTACTATGGACGATGCTCTTTCATGTGCAACGTATCAAGGCAAATTTAGACGCCTCTTCTTTGCAAGACGAATGGTTACTCGCACTAGTATGTGTCATCGTATTTCCATTATCTTCCATGAACGAGGTGCTCGCCTGATGATGAGTGATCTCTCTCTATCAATCTTAAATAGTTCCAGAGATAAGATGTTAAACCAAAACCAATATCCGATAGAATTCCCTATGTGAGCGGAAAAGATCATTAGTTGTTAGGCATTTTGCTTACTCTTTTAGCTTAATCTAATAGGTGGAACAATATTGTTAAAGTGCGTGTGGCAGAACCGGGTGAACCACGCTTTATAACTTTCGGAAGTGCTTGTGTACATGTGTAACCGTTCGTATAGGTGATGGCTGGGTGGGATAGTCATAGTTGTGTCTATCTGATGGTTCGTCGTATTTTACGAAGTCTATGGTAGCGGATAATATCAAATAGCGTTCGGGCGCTATAGTATGTTAAGTGACCTTACCTCATGGTTTCTCAAAACATATCTAATTTATCTGCAGAATCATATACAGAACTCTTTAGAATGTCCCCAACCTAGTTTCGGTTGATCTATCTTGAACACTTTGCGATGGTAAATATTGCTGCCAAAGAAGGCTCTATCCGAGGAATAACTCTCTTTAGTGTCCCTCGAGCCTTACTTCTCCTTGGAAGTTCAGTGATTTAACCTGAGCTTGTTATAAAGGAAGATACTGTTCCATACTCTACGGCATTTAGAGATGCCTCGGCGACAACGATGTGATAAAGTCGAGGTCTTGAAAGATTGAGAAGGGGTCCACCACTCGATCTCCTTAACTTCGTCCTATCGAGTTTCAAGTGAAAGCGATCTCCGAGGTCTGGTAGCACCATTGATATAGAGCTTGCATAGGCATAGGGCCAATAGTGTCACCGACTTGAAGATTGAGAGGAAACATGTATAATATGCCTCATGCTATAATCTTCTTCTGCTCAATTTAAACATGACAATCATTATAATTGCGATATTTATTAATATATTAAACTTTCTTTTGGATTTATTTGAATTTCATTACGATAACAAAATCTAACAGACTTCATATAGCAGGATTGCGAAGATTATCCCGTAAGTATTCTCTTCAGCGCTCGAGATCCTTCTCACTCTCTGCCTCGTACTCGGACGAGTAAGTCTGTCTAAATATGGCTTGGTTTATTACACGACTAAAAAACTTACATCAAATGTAATCGAAAAGAACGTTTAATTCACTCTTTTTTAACAGGATATCGTCTACACCATTTTACATCAGGATAATTAGTATAGGAAAGAATAGACTTAATTGATTCAGATATTACAACGGATGATCTATAAAACACTTTGATTTAATCACTGGATGGCGTTTATCTACGTCCGATTGTTGTTATATTCTAATTACAATAAACAAGTATTCTCTAATTTATTCTTGAAGTTCTACTCCCTTCTCTATAAACGGCCTAAAGATGATGTGGCTCGAATGTCACTTGGATTTCCTTACGCTAGGCTTCTCGGTCAATCGCATAGCCTTTTTGCATTAACCTATATGCCTCACATGGTTTACATCAAATGGCTTAGTTTTATGATTTTTTTTTAAACCTATTCGATCTGATTTAAATAATTTATCTTTCAAAAATTTTGATTGAAATAATTTTTTATCATTTTTTTATTTAAAATTCCATATTTAATTACGGTTCCAGACTTCATGTCGAGTCTTGAACCGTAATTAAACCTGATATTTATTAAATTAGAAAAATAATAATAAAAATAATTTAATGCATTTCTTCTAAAGAAACTTTCATAAAATTATTATAAATTAAAATTTCAAATGATTATACCACTTTATTTAAATTTCCAGAAACTTTCATTAAAATTAAGGTTGATTAAGTTCTATGCAATGAGAGTGTGGTCATAACATACATATTCACGTATTATATGAGAAGCCTTCAGGTTGATTGCGAAAGTCAGCTTGAGATTATGTCACCTCAACTGGGTTTGTTCTGTGTCAGATCTGATATATACTTCGTGTGATAAGTACTCTTTGTAGTTGAAGGTCTACTGTCTGTGTTGAAAAGTGATCTATCGTACTCATTTTGCGTAGATTTTCTCTCTAGTGTTCTTCTAAGTCTATAGGTTATCTGATATAATGCTCCGATGGTATTCGTGTTCCTATTATATGGTCATGTTATTTTGCTATTTGTGTGTATGAGTCTCACTTTTTGTATTAGTATAATTGCAATTATATATTCTAAATTCATATTGGTAACTGTCAGTTATAATAAATTAACATAGTTTAAGAGAGCAATAAAAATCACATATTATAATACACATTCGACATTTTCCGGTATAGTCGTAAAGGGACTATCAATATTAGTAATATGATGAGAACATGGCTTGAGATACGCTAGAGATCAATTTGAGAAGGCCATTCGCGTCTAGATTAACCCAAACCTTGATTCCAGTTTGGATTTTACAATATTAATTAAAATTTCCTAATTTCAACATAATACCATACCAATCTCAATGCAATTCTTGGCTAAAGAAGGTGGTAGAAATAAATTAGTACTGCATGCACATAGAGATATTGAATTGTCTGTTGGATGTTCTTTCATTATAATATTCATAACATAATTTGTCTCACATAGCTTTTCTTATCTATACTATGTAGGGATTTAGAATCGTAATGGAGTGTCTATGCCTGATAAATTTGATCTTTTACAGGTTTTTGATACACTTCCTGTAAGAGTAAGTCTGTTATGTTGGAGAGGATCTACATGGAGAAGTCTCTAACTGTGGGTGAGAACTTGGCATATCGCATTACTATGGTATATATATATTACTCTGTAATGTGGTCTACTATTTGTGTGTTAACTGATCCTAATCTCTGTTTGCAACGTGAGTCTTCACGTGTATACTTTTGAAAGTCTCTAGGTGTTTCGCGCTTGTTCTGGTGTAGTAATGACCAATGTTTCTATTTCTTTGTTTCTGGTACTTTGCTGTGTGTCTTTGAACATGCTTTGTGTTATTTTTGATTTACAACATCAAAGGGGTTTCCTTGTACAGACGAAAAAAAGTCGTTCATTTAATATTCTTACATAAGCTCGCACACATTACTGAGATACAGAGGAATCATATTATAACTACGCTAAGATGAACGTTTCGCTCCAGCGCCTTCCAAAAGACAGAGTTCTACAAACTTGATCCATAAAGAAGAGTAAGAGTGTCACAAAACGTGCCATTTACAGTAGCAAACATAGATGAAATTTGCCCTGCCACAACCCGTTGGTCAACTAAACTAGGATTGGAGAAAAACTTAAAGAGAAGACGGAGACGCGGGGATATCGGTCTTGTAATTTCATTTAGTTCTCAAGCATTAAAATAAGGTGAGAGATGGAGTTAATTGATAATTTGCTATAATCGCCGCGGATTAAATATAAATGGGTTTATGAAGTCTATACAGACATTACTGAAGAAGTCTGTAACCCTTAAAACAAAACATTAAAGAACCAGAAACGCTGCAATTTTTTTTTTTTTTAAAGTCACGTCCTTGAGATAAGATACGTCCGTCTCTTCAGTTTCCCATCTATTAATCTTTTCAGTTTCCCTAGTAATCATTCCAACTCTTCAATGCTGATGCCAACTCTTCAATGCTTTTATCTCAGAAACACAAAACTCACAACAAGAAAAACAAAAACCCGATGGATGCTTACCACCTTCTAGCCGAAGCAAATGAAAGAGACAATGGCTGCAAAACAGATTGGTGTTTTAAAGTCAAGATTCTCCGCGCCTACTCTTACTCCGTTCTCAATGTAGGTCCCTACTGGTCCTACGTATTAGTAGATGAAGCGGTAAGAGATATTCACTTACATGCAGACATGCAATCACATGGATCTGACAATACAATACTTTGGTGATGCTTCTTTTTATGCAGGGAACTAAGATGGAGTTGATTACTCCAGAACATGTGCCAGCGTTCTCTGGATTGGAGAAGTATGAAGGGCACTGGATTGAAATACAGAATGTAGCAGTACAACCAGGATTCGCAGCGTTCTGTGCAACAATCTCTCATTTCAAACTTACAATCCAGTCTACCCAGTATACGAAGACTGGAATCATAAAAATCGATCCTTTGAACGACGAGCACTACTTGGATTTTTAAGTTTGACCCAAATACGTGACATCAAAACCAAAACGAACGTTGCTATAGGTATGCATGCAAATTTCTTAACCCATAATTTATATGCATGTAACTTTATTTAACTAAAGGAGAACACTTATGATGTAGTTACTATGGGCATGCTCTGCAACACATGCCCTCTTCAAGAGAGTCCACTTGGCCGTACATTTTCAAAGAGTGTGTTTCACATCAAAGATGCCATGTAAGTTTAAACCAAACAATAATAATACCATGACGAAGCTCACAGTATTGTAATTTACAACCACCTTTTATTAATCATAATAGGGACAATATGTTAAAGTGTGTGGCAACCGGTGAACACGCTTATAACTTCTGGAATGGCTTTAAACACGAGGGGTGGAGCGGTGATCGTGGTGCTTAAATTATGGAGGATAAATCAGTTCGCGCGTAAGTATGTTATTACTACAGTTTAACATATCGTAATTAATCTCGACAATACCAATCTAATTCCCACAGTTGGTGATGATGACACTTGGCTGGAAACTGAAGAAGGCTTATCGGATATTTTGTTCGACCCAACGATGGAAAAGGTTGAAGATTTGAGAGACGACTTCTTGATGTTTGATATGGTAGCAAGATACTGGGCAATTGTCCCTAGATAGGGAATTTATCTATCTAAATCTCTGTTTAAGAACATAAGATTATTTATAATATATTAAACTTTCTTTTGGATTTATTTGAATTTCATACGATAACAAAATCTTACAGACTTCACATGCGAAGTCTACCGTGAGACTTCACCCGAAACTCGAGAAGTCTGTAAGCCCTAAACTCTAAAATTCGAACGTTTAATTCACTCTTTGTTAACAAATACTAACATTTTACATCAAAATAGTATAATATGTTCAAAAACATACAACTATACGAAGGATCGCCATTTATATCAAAAACATATCAATCTAAGTCTAACCCTAAAGATATATGCATGGATTCTTACCCATTGGCAACCTCTAACCTATATGCCTCACATGGTTTACATCAAATGGCTTAGTTTTATGATTTTTTTTTAAACCTATTCGATCTGATTTAAAATAATTTATCTTTCAAAAATTTTGATTGAAATAATTTTTTATCATTTTTTTATTAAAATTCCATATTTAATTACGGTTCCAGACTTCATGGTCGAAGTCTGAACCGTAATTAAACCGTATATTTAAATTAGAAAAATAATAAAAAATAATCTTAATGCAATTTCTTCTAAAGAAACTTTCATAAAATTATTATAAATTAAAATTTCAAATGATTATACCACTTATTAAAATTTCAGAAACTTTCATAAAATTAAGGTTGATTAAGTTCTATGCAAATGATTATACCACATCCTATAGAGGAAGTCTGTGCTGGAAGTCTACTTGAGAAGTCCCTAACTGGGTGTTCTGTATAAATACGAAGTCTCTTGGTGAAGTCTACTCGTGAAGTCTACTTTTAGAAGTCTCTAGGTGTTCTCGATGTTCTGTATGACCAGTTCTTTTTGTATTTTTGCGGTTTTCGAACTTTGTATTTGATTTACAAATCAAGGTTTCAATAATAATTAACATAATAAGAGAAATCACATTTAATTGCGGTTCCAGACTTCATGGTCGAAGTCTGAACCGTAATTAAACCGTAGATTTAAATTATGAAAATAATAAAAAATAATCTCAATGCAATTTCTTCTAAATAAAATAAGATTATCCCAAATATGAACTTTATAAATTAAAATTTCAGAAACTTTCATAAAATTAGGGTTGATTAAGTTCTATGCAAATGATTATACCACTTCCTATAGAGGAAGTCTGTGCTGGAAGTCTACTGGAGAAGTCTCTAACTGGGTGTTCTGTATGAATACGAAGTCTCTTGGTAAAGTCTACTCTTGAAGTATACTTTTAGAAGTCTCTAGGTGTTCTCGCTGTTCTGTATGACCAGTTCTTTTTGTATTTTTGCGGTTTTTGAACTTTGTATTTGATTTACAAATCAAGGTTCCAATAATAATTAACATAATAAGAGAAATTAAAGATAATTGCGGTTCAAGAAGTCTACTTCGCGCGGAGGTTAGAACTGTAATTGCGGTTTCTGTTTTTTTGTTTGCAAATAAGGGGGTTAATGTAATTTCCATACCTTAAATGTCTAGTTTTGCATTTGTTTCAATTTGGGGTCTAGTTTTGCATTCAAACTCAATTTTGGGTCTATTTTTAGCAATTCGACCATTATATAAAGCATGGTTTTAAAAGTTAGTAACTAACAAGATCGCGACATGTGTTATTTTTATCGATTTCAGATTATGACACGTGTCAAAAATAATAAAAATTTCAAAGATCTTATTATAAGAAAACTATATAAAAATATAATTAACAATTATTGTTCAGAAAATAAAACTTTTATAAAAAATTGTACAAATTACTAAATCTTTAAAAGAACAAACTTTCATAATTAAAAAAAAATTAAAGGAAAAATAAGTTAATTTTGAAAACTATAAAAAAAAATAAGTAATCTCATATTTTCTCAACAATCAAAACACTTTTCTTCAAAACATCATCATAGCTTCAACATTCTATTGGTAAAAAATCTCTTCTTTTTATTTTCTAAAAATTATTAAAATTTATTATTATGAGGTAATAATAAAAAATTATATTATATTATATTATATAATAGACTTTTCTACTGGTGAATAATTTTTCATAAGTGTTCTCAATAGTTTATTATATATTATTTTTACTGGTGATGTAATCCTATTTTTTCATAATTTCTATTTTAGTTTTTTCTCATAAAGTTTAAAATATTAGATTATAATCATATTTTATATAATAAGATATTCTTTTCTATTGGATAATGATTTTGTAAAGTGTTTTTAATATTTAATAATTTATTTTTTATGGGTGATTTTATTCTACTTTTTCAAATTTTATAGTTTAATTTTTCTCATAAAATACAAATATTAGATTATAATCTTTTGTATACGCGGGACCTAATCTAGTTATAAAGATAAAGAAGAATTGCTAAAACTAGACCAAAAATTAAGTTTGAATGCAAAACTAGACCCCAAATTGAAACAACTGCAAAAAAAAAAAAAAAAAAACAGCAATTATAGTTCTAACCTCCGCGCGGCGTAGACTTCTTGAACGAAGTCTCACAGTAGACTTTGTTCATGACATCCATGAAGTCTGAACCGTAATTAAACCTTAGATTTAAATTAAGAAAATAATTAAAATTATTTTCAATGTAATTTCTTTTTAAGTAAATAAGATTATCTAAATTATGAACTTTATAAATTAAAATTTCCGAAACTTTCATAAATTTTAAGCATGTAAGGTTGATTATGTTCTAAAATACCATAAACAGTCGCAGACTTCGACCATGAAGTCTGGAACAGTAATTAAATGTGAAATTTTAATAAAAATGATAAAAAAATATTTCGATCAAATTTTTTTAAAGATAAATTATTTTAAATCAAATCGAATAGGTTTAAAAATAAAAAAATTTCATTAAACTAAGCCATTTGATGTAAACCATGTGAGGCATATAGGTTAGAGGTTGCCAATGGTTAAGAATCCATGCATATATCTTTAGGGTTAGACTTACTTTGATATGTTTTTGATATAAAATGGTGATCCTTCGTATAATTGTTAGATTTTGAATATTCTATACTATTTTGATGTCAAATGTTAGTATTTCTTAACAAAAAGTGAAAAAACATTCGAATTTTAGAGTTTAGGGCTTACAGACTTCTCGAGTCTCGGGTGAAGTCTCACGGTAGACTTCGCGTGTGAAGTCTGTAATATTTTATTATCGTAGACTTCTTTGTAGAAGTCTGAAATTCAAATAAATCCAAAACTTTGAAATTTTTCGCGAAAAATTTAGGAAACTTAAAAGACTTTTAGGTTAATATTTACTAAAAAAAACTTATATTTACTAAACAAGATTAAACTGAAATTTATATTTACTAAACAAGATTAAATTGAAATTGCTATAGTTAATCTGGGTAAAAAAAAATTAAAAATCTCCATCGCTCTGTTTGTCCTCCGAATCACCAAACGTCGCCGGAAATCTCTAAACGCCGACACTCTTTCTCCTCTTTCGCCGTAAGTTATCGATATTCTTCTTCCCTCCGGAAAAACCCCAAACTCTAATCCCATCTTTTATTTGATTCGCAGATCTGGGAATCGCAACCGTCTATTCACATCTTCAATCTTTATTCATCTACGAATTCAAAGCTATTCAGTTTCTGTCTTCGTATTTCAGATGAGTAGCATGCGGTCGGTGAAGAGAGCATTGATTCAAGATGAAGATGAAGATGAAGATGAAGATGAAGATGAAGATGAAGATGAAGATGAAGATGAAGATGAAGATGAAGATGAAGATGAAGATGAAGATGAAGATGAAGATGAAGATGAAGATGAAGATGAAGATGAAGATGAAGATGAAGATGAAGATGAAGATGAAGATGAAGATGAAGATGAAGATGAAGATGAAGATGAAGATGAAGATGAAGATGAAGATGAAGATGAAGATGAAGATGAAGATGAAGATGAAGATGAAGATGAAGACGAAGACGTAGATGAAACTCACACTTTAACCCAGACCCTGAGATGTCAATGCAAAATTTTGTCAATGTGATGCACGAAAAGATTGTGTTTTGTTGTCTAAGAGGACGAGGGTTGATTGAAACTCGGGTGGAAAGTTTTATCTTGAGTCAAATGGTGAAAATATGAAAGGCATTGCTCAAGTCTACATAACTCGGGTGGACCGTTTCATCTTTTCACCATTTGACTCAAGACAAAACTTTCCACCCGAGTTCCAATCAATCCTCGTCCTCGTAGACAACAAAACACAATCTTTTCGTGCATTATCGTACTCCTTTTTCACCAGGTTGACAAAATTTTGCATTGACATCTCAGGGTCAGGGTTAGTAAGTGTGAGTTTCATCTTCATCTTCATCCTCATCTTCATCTTCATCCTCATCATCATCTTCCTCTTAGACAATAAAACACAATCTTTTCGTGTCGGAAGATCAAAGAGCACCTGATCCTTTGGATTTCTATGAACATTTAATTTATTTATTTTTAATTGGGAAAAATGTCTAAAAAAGTCTGAACTTTCAAAATCTGGATGTTTTAATCCCTAACTTCCAAAATGTCGTTTAAATATTAAAGTTTTCGTTGATTTGTTCTATTATTATGTAACTTACGTTGCATAAAACGGCATAAAACTCGGCCAAAAAAGGCATGCCGTTAAATCAAAAATTTATGGAGTTAAATGTCTGTTATTATCCGTTAACAACTTCCGTGTAACCTCAAAACGGCGTCGTTTTGGTTTTAAAAAAAAAATCAACATCCAAACTCAAACCCTTTACCTCTGAGATTAACATATGCCTACACTACCAGTTGAGCTGAGGTGTTTTAATTGTTATGTTGCAAACATACATAATTATATATATTAACTTAAAATCCCCAAATCAAAAAAAAATTAGGGTTTTCTCCATTCTTCTCCACTATCATCTATCTCTTCCTCCGCCTCCACTCCAGCGAGTCAAACAATAGCGGTGGCAACAACATCTTCTTCTCATCCTTCCTCCTCCAAGTCACCATTACCAATCTCTAGGTTCATCCTTCCTTTCGCCATAAACCCCAACAAATCGTCCTCCTCCTCCTCTTCCTCACGCCACCGAGTTATTAAATCCAGTTCTCTCTCCATTTCCGCCGTTCTCAACACAACCACCGGTGTCGAGTCACTTCGTTTACGTTGAGGAATCCGAGTGTTATCCGAGTTTCTTACCCTGATTTCGCTTCTGGGTCACTGTCATTTTGTGATCGGAGCTTCATTCTGGCGATGGAGGAGTGGAGGCGGAGGAAGAAATGATGATAGTGGAGAAGAATGGAGAAAACCCTAAATTTTTTTTTGATTTGGGGATTTAAGTTAATATATATAATTATGTATGTTTGCAACATAACAATTAAAACACCTCAGCTAAGTTGGTAGTGTAGGCATATGTTAGTCTCAGATGTAAAGAGTTCGAGTCTGGATGTTGATTTTTTTTTAAAACCAAAACGACGCTGTTTTGAGGTTACACAGAAGTTGTTAACGGATAATAACGAACATTTAACTCCGTAAATTTTCGATTTAATGGCATGCTTTTTTTGGCCGAGTCAACGTAAGTTACATAATAATGGAACAAGTTAACGAAAACTTTAATATTTAAACGGTATTGTGGAAGTTAGGGATTAAAACGTCCAGATTTTGAAAGTTCAGGCTTTTTTGGACATTTGCATTGACATCTCGGGGTCAGGGTTAGTAAGTGTGAGTTTCATATTCATCTTCATCCTCATCATCATCTTCCTCTTAGACAACAAAACACAATCTTTTCGTGTTGGAAGATCAAAGAGCACCTGATCCTTTGGATTTCTATGAACATTTAATTTATTTATTTTTAATTTCTTTTGAAATGGATTGGAACTTTATTTCTTTAGTTTTATGTTAATTTTCTTTAATTTCTCTTATTATGTTAATTATCTTTCGGAACCTTTGATTTCTTATTATGTTAATTATCTTTAATTTCTCTTATTATGTTAATTATTATTGGAACTTTGATTTTGTAAATCAAATACATAGTTCGAAAACCGCAAAAAATACAAAAAGAACTGGTCATACCTATATAAGTAAAAGTTTGAAAATAAGACTTTAAAAGTAGACTTCACGAGTATACTTCACCTAGAGATTTCATATTCATTCAGAACACCCAATTAGAGATTTCTCCAGGAGACTTCCAGCACAGACTTTGTCTATCGAAGTGGTATAATTCATCTGCATACCCATATTTATTCTTCATTGCAGATCTAATCATCTTCGGCGTTACTCCATCGATTGTTCCCTATTTGGTAGACTTCTTTGTAGAAGTCTGTAAGATTTTGTTATCGTAAACTTCTTTGTAGAAGTCTGAAATAGACTTCGCTAGGGAAGTCTACGACTGTTAATGGTTTTCTAGAACATAATTAACTTTAATTTTATGAAAATTTCTGAAATTTTAATTTATAAAGTTCATATTTGGGATAATCTTATTTTCTTTAAAAGAAATTGCATTGAAATTATTTTTTATTATTTTCCTAATTTAAATCTAAGGTTTAATTACGGTTCAGACTTCGACCATGAAGTCTGGAACCGTAATTAAATGTGAAATTTTAATAAAAAATGATAAAAAATATTTGGATCAAAATTTTTGAAAGATTAATTATTTTAAATCAAATCGAATAGGGTTAAAAATAATATTTCATAAAATTAAGCCATTTGATGTAAACCATGTGAAACATATAGGTTAGAGGTTGCCAATGGGTAAGAATCCATGCATATATCTTCAGTGTTAGACTTAGTTTGATATGTTTTTGATATAAAATGGCGATCCTTCGTATAGTTGTTAGATTTTGAATATATTATACTATTTTGATGTCAAATGTTAGTATTTGTTAACAAAAAGTGAAAAAAAACATTCGAATTTTAGAGTTTAGGGCTTACAGACTTCTCGAGTCTTGGGTGAAGTCTCACGGTAGACTTCGCGTGTGAAGTCTGTAAGATTTTGTTATCGTATGAAATTCAAATAAATCCAAAAAAAAGTTTAAAATAATTGAAACTTATGTTATTAAACAAAAATTTAGGTAGATAAATTCCCTATCTAGGGACAATTGCCCTGTATCTTGCTATCATATCAAACATCAAGAAGTCGTATCTCAAATCTTCAACCTCTTCCATCGCTAGGTTGAACAAAATGTCCGATAAGCCTTCTTCAGTTTCCAGCCAAGTGTCATCATCACCACCTGTGGGAATTAGATTAGTATTGTCGAGATCAATTACGATATGTTAAACTGTAGTGAATAAAACACTTACGCGTGAACGGATTGATCCTCCATAATTTAAGCACCACGATCACCACTTCACCCCTCCTGGTCCTAAAGCCATTCCAGAAGTTATAAACGTGTTCACCGGTTGCCACACACTTTAACATATTGTCCCTATTATGATTAATAAAAGGTGGTTGTAAATTACAATAATGTGAGTTTTGTCATGATATTATTAATGTTTGGTTTAAACTTACATGGCATCTTTGATGTGAAACACTCTTTGTATGTGCACGGCCATGTGGACTCTCTTGAAGGGGGCATGTGTTGCAGAGCATGCCCATAGTATCTACATCATAAGTGTTCTCCTTCAGTTAAATAAAGTTACATGCATATAAATTATGGGTTAAGAAATTTGCATGCATACCTATAACAACGTTTGCTTTCGTTTTGATGTCACGTATTTAGGTCAAACTTAAAAAATCCAAGTAGTGCTTGTCGTTCAAATGATCGATTTTTATGATTCCAGTCTTTGTATACTGGGTAGACTGGATTGTAAGTTTGAAATGAGAGTTTGTTGCACGGAATGCTGCGAATCCTGGCTGTACTGCTATATTCTGTATTTCAATCCAGTGCCCTTCATACTTCTCCAATTCAGAGAACATTGGCACATGTACTGGAGTTCATAAGGGAGAAGCTGGCTATAAAAATATACGATGAGCTTGGCATAACGGGGACCGAGAAGCGTGGTTACGAAGGTTTGGATGTATACGACGATTGAGCTTCTCTTTTAACCGTATATTTTGAAATCTTGTATAGAATCTAACCGTGTATTTTGAATAATTTAACAAGATATTTTGTATAAATTTTGTATAAATCTTGTTAAATGAAATACAACCACAAAAATATATATAATCTTGTATAAATCTTGTTAATTGAAATACAACCACAAAATACAAAATCTTGTTAAATAAAATACACACAATTATAGACTTTTCTAGGAGACTTCAAGCGCAAACTTCTACTGGATACTTCATCTTCATACAGAACACTCAGTTAGAAACTTCTGTAGGAGACTTCAATGGCAGACATCTACTGGATACTTCATCTTCGTACAGAAGACCTAGTTAGAGACTTCTGTAGGAGACTTCAATCGCAGACATCTACTAGAGACTTCATCTTCGTACTCAACATCCAATTAGAGACTTCTGTAGGAGACTTCAATCGCAGACATCTACTGGAGACTTCATCTTTGTAAAGATTCCCAGTTAGAGACTTCTCATTTAGACTTCTCTATTCCCGATAAAAAAGCACGCAAAACGAAGCAGGCCTTCGTGAAACGTCGCTTCTTATCATTATTACTCTTTTTCAAAACACGCCACCTACTTCTTTGAATCACTATTACTGAGTAGATCTAAAAATTACAATTTCATCCATTGCAAACTAAGAAAATCTCAAATCTCTTAAAAAAAAAAGGTTGTACACACCAACAGTCATCAAAAGAGGTTTGAAGAACCTCTTGAAGAATCCGCATCCTCACTTCACGGCAGGTAATCTCTTTACAGCTTCACCAAAAATTAATTTCAATATTTTCAGATATTAAAGTTCATGCAAACTTCTAATTTCTTACCAAATTCTTTTAGGACTTGTGGCCGATGACATATTCCATTGGGAGGGTATGCTATTTGACCCTATTGGCACCCCTAATGAGGGAGGGGTTTTCAAAGTGACTGTTCATTATCCGCCACACTACCTGCTGAAACATCCACATGTAAGTTTTGATCATATTCCAGTTACACAAATGGAACTTTGGGAACACACGCATGTTTAATAGTTAGTAAAACACATAGGGACAATTAGTAATAGAATATGTCCTTTTCATGTAATTAGAAATTCCTTAAATATCTTGACGGTTTGGTTAATGTAGGTTGGTTTCAACACTATGATCTACCACCCTAATGTGGATCGGCGGGAATTTCTACTTGAAGATACTCCTACCTGAGCACTGGAGCCCCGAATACAACATATCCACAGTATTTGAGGCTCTTGTGAAAATGTTGACTGAGCCAGAGTTGGGTGAAGGAGATAAGTTTGTGGATTCCATTGCTGAAGTCTACATAACCGATCGGGACCGTTTCAATGAGAAGGCACGAGAAATGTCTGAAACTTTTGCCGGAGGACCAAAGAGCACCTGATCCTTTGGATTTCTATGAAATGGAGGGGGATTTATGTAAATTATATTTTCGAACTTTTAATTTATTTATTTTAATTTCTTTTGAAATGGATTAGAACTTTATTTCTTTAGTTTTATGTTAATTATCTTTAATTTCTCTTATTATGTTAATTATCATTTGGAACCTTTAATTTATTTATATTAATTATCTTTAATTTCTCTTATATAATTAAAGAAGTTTTAGACTTCATCTTCGTAAAAATGCAAAAAAACTGGTCATACAATTAAACCGCAATACTCGATAAATTAAACCGCAAAAATACAAAAAGTTTTAGAATTCAGCAGCAAAAAAATAAAACGCATAATTATATAAGTAAAATTTTTTTAGACTTTATCTTCATACAGAACTCCTAGTTTTAGACTTCTATGGAAGACTTCATCTACAGACTTCCACAGGAGACTTCATCTGCGTTATAGATTTCTACGGGAGACTTCAAGTATAGACTTCTACTGGAGACTTCGTATGCATGCTGAACTCCTAGTTAAATACTTCTGTGGGAGACTTCAAGAGCAGACTTCTACTTTCCCTCAACCTTGATACTCTACGTAACTTAAAAAACAGAGTCCCTTAAAAAAAAAAGTCCCCTCAAAAATAGAGTCCCCTCAAAACAAAGATTTTAACTTACACAGTTATCGCGAGTATGTCCAGATTGCCTGCATTTTGAACAACTATATTGCTTGTGAGCCTTCCACGATTTCTTGCGATTTCAAGCCACGTTTGCCACCTTGACTTCTTCAGCCTTCTAGGAGGACGCCGGATGAGTGGAGGGAAAACTTTGACAAACTCGGGCTCTTTGATATCGATGGTTTTAAGGAAAATGTTGCTTGCATACGTCAAATACAAATATTCCTTTGTGTATAACGGGCATACGAGGGCGGCAACATCCATTTTAAGCTCAGGAGCAGCAGCAATAGCATGCGAGATAGGTATTTTCTCAACATCATACACTCCACATCCACATGTTCGATGTTGGAAATCAACGATACAATCTCTATGTTCCTCCGTCACGTGAAATCGCCAACCATGTATGCGTTCGACAATCATCTTGTCAGCATAATGCTGACAAATAGTTAGCAAATATTCAACTCTCTTGCTATGTTTTGTTGTGAGACTCATAGCGTCTTCTCGCCTTTTAAAAAACCATCTTCCTAGCTTCTCTAGTATGAATTCAAAAGAAAGGGTATGAGAAATCCTCGAGCTGCCTTAAGTGCGGAGTTTATCGATTTAGCAATGTTGCTCGTTTGTATGTTGTATTGTTCTCCTGAAAAGTTAACGCGGGCCCATATGTTTCACATCTGTGTTCTCCAAGTAAGCTGCAAACTCGGGCTTCGTCTCACGTAAGGCGTCCATGTATCTGTTAAAATCATAATGCGTATATGCATACACAGCCCTCTCACCAAGTACATAAGATGCTTTCCCTTGTACTTCGTGATTATGTTATTCTGTAGGTGATAATAACATATCCCTCTTGTTGCCCATGGCATAACAGTTTCAATGGCATTCACTTAACTTGGTGAAAAACCATTGCCATGATTCATCATTTTCAGAGTCTACATAGAAAAAGCTAACGAGAATATTTGGAAATTTTCCATCCTGGCCGCAAGCCACTAGCATAAATCCGCCATACTTCCCCGGTAGATGACACCCATCCACCACCATAAACGCTTCTCAGAAACTGAAAACCGGTAATAGAGGCTCCAAGAGCCATAAACAGATATTTGAATCTGTTTGATCATCAACCACAAGATCAGCGACGGTTCCGAGATTGGCTAGCCTGATACGATAGAGATAAGACAGCAGCTGCTCATATCATCTTCCGCTGTTCTCCTCACCAATTGTTGTGCAAATATTAAAGCTCTATAGGAACTTGTATAATTCATCTGCATACCATATTTAGTCTTCATTGCAGATCTAATCATCTTCGCGTTACTCCAACGATTGTTCCCCATTCATCATAAAATAGTTTAGCAATATATCTCAAGCATGACGTTTGCGCAGAGAAATTCGGTCCCCACATTGCAAGTATGATCTTTTTTGTAACAGATAACCCAAAACATTTTTGGTTCATTTTTCACACCGCTCTAATCCTCCAATTGCATCTTTTCACACTGCAAATTGCTACAAACAACTTTTGTGTAGACTTATGCACTTTGAACGTGAATTTCGACATTATAGCCGTCAACCGCAGCTCGGATACAAGCACATCCTTTGTAGGAAAACTCCCATGTCGTATAGATACCGTCTGACCATGTCATGTTTGATCTTGGGCCTTCACAACAAAGCCACCTTCCGCAACAAGACACGTATTATCATCATCATCATTTTCACTATTATCCTCATCCTTAACTTTCCCATACACAGTATTATCCTCAAGGTATCCGTCTTTAACCTTACTAGCATGAGATTCTCCGCATCATCATCATCATCATCGTCGTTGACATTAACCTCACCACCATCAGATATATCCATATCTTTATCTTCAAACTCTTCTACATCCTCAAGGTCTTCGTCAACACTTTCACCAACAACCTCATTGCCACTAGCCATACCAAAACGACTCGAGACGCAAAGGCGTACAACATACGTTTTACATAGCTCAACCAAGGACCACACTTGTCTATCATTTGAGACATGCATAGGTGGTGTAGGACAATCCGTGTCCGTTAGTTGCAACATTGAATTCGGCAACGAGTAAGTTAACTCGACGAAGTCGTTCTTGTCCAGCTCATAGTTTGCTAGTGCCATCTCAATGAGTTCACGGTGTGTACAAGAATCACTCAAGAATAACATTCTCCCTCCTTTGGGATTATCCACCTCAAAATGCCACTTACAATATCTCATCACCCATTCTCCAAAGACAGCAGGTACTTGAACCATTTTTTGAAAAACATTTGAAACAACACAAATGCAAACTATTATATATGATACAAATCCATTTTTTAAAAAGATAGTGCAAGAGATTTCTCGAACGAAGTCTACGCATAGACATCCTCTGTGAAGTCTAAAGTTTATAACCTAAACACCTAATAAGTTAAGAAAAAATATATAAAAATAATTATGCGATTAAAATAGTTCGAATTTCTAAAACATCAAAAGCCATACGTAACACACATGTTAGGACAAGAAAAAAATATATTAATTACAAATAGACTAAAATTGCATTTTTACTGAAATTATCATTAGAGACTTCACAGGCGAAATCTCTTAGTAGACTTCTTCGATGAAGTCTGCTTTGCTATCTGAAACAGACTTCGCCCGTGAAGACTGAAGCACGGGTCTAATTTTGCAATTGACCAGAGTTTGACTTTTTGAGTAGACTTCACAGGCGAAGTCAGTTACATAATTAGACTTCGTCAGAGAAGTATATACCAGTTTGGGGTCTAGTTTTGCAATTGATCACATTTTTGACTTTTTTAGTAGACTTCATCTAGGAAGTCTTTTTGGTAATGGACTGTGCCTATGAAGTCTATTATGTATTTAGACTTCCTCGATGAAGTCTTTTTGCCTTCAGAGACTTCTTCGGCGAAGTCTACCCATAAAGTAGGGTATAGTTTTGCAATTGACCAGAGTTTGACTTTTACATGAGACTTCGTCTGAGAAGTCTATGTAGAAAAATGGTTACTTTTGCAATTGACCAAAAATTTTATTTTTTAAATTCCAGAGTTACCAATGGTTGTAGACTTCATACGAGAAGTCTACCAATAGTCAATGTTTCGGAATTTCGGTCAAATACAAAACTAACCCCTTTTTCACGCAGACTTCTCAGATGAAGTATCGATAAAAAGTCTTCGTTCCGGTCAATTGCAAAACTAACCGCCTTTTTCGCAGACTTCACAGGAGAGTCTTTGTACAAAGTCAGACTTAACGATCAATTGCAAAACTAGACCCCTTGTAAGCCGACTTCGACGGTGAAGTCTAAACACCGTTTTTTGTTTTCAAAGGAGAATTTCAGACTTCATCGTGGTTCAATCGTGAAGTCCCAAAAAGTCAATTGCAAAACTAACCCCCAGTTGACTATTGAGACTTCACCCATGAAGTCTGCCTTCTGGAAAATCGGAGAAAATGAAGCAAAAATTACCAAGATTCGGTTTGAGCTTGTGTTTAGCTTCTTAAACGGCCAAGAACTGATCACGCCACCAATACCCAAGCAAACCAAGCGTTATTATGCTCGAATCTTAGTAAATCGCAAGATATATGGATGGTAAATATTGAAAACGATATTATAGAGTTAAATAGTTGAAATGAGAGAGGAGATCGACAAAAATGAAGCTTTTAACTCAGTTTTAGAGCATTAACATCACTTAATTCGGTTGTTTGAAGCATTGAGAGTTCAATTTTGTTTGGTAATGGTGGTTGAGAACTATTAAAGACGATGGCATTTTCGTTATTACGTGAGAATCTTTGGGTTATTGTTTTTCAAATCCAGCTACCAGACTTCACAGGAGAAGTCTACCCTAGGTATTTTTGTGAAATAAGAAGCTGGGAAAGGTATTTTAAAGCATTTTGAAAAAAAAAGAGGGGTCTAGTTTTGGAATTGACTTCAAATAAGGGTCTAGTTTAGCAAGAAGCCCTAAATATAAATACTAATGATATATTATTAGTATGTACCTATATTTTGGGCATGTTCGGATATCTGTTCGGGTTCGGGTTCGTATTCAGATTTTTAGGTTTTGAGTTTAAATTCTGTTCGAATATTTTAAAATTTCGGATTCTGGTTCGGATCGGATTTTGGGTTCAAGCTCGGGTCGGGTCTAAGTAACGATATGATGATTAATTTTATAGAATATTTCTTCTAAGATAAAATAATTATCGCTTTAGTAAAGAGAAATTTCTATGTATGAAAATGATTTGTCTATAATCCAATATCAGCTAATTAAATAAATAAATGTATATCTGCTAAACTAAACAGTACAAATGAAACCATGTCTTTTATTAAAATCATCGAGACATGGATTTGTGATGATGTCTGTATATTGTCTTGGTGAATTAAATGTCTTTCTAAAGATGCAACACAATTAGACATGGCAAGAATTGGTTTGCAACACAATTCTTCTATGAATTATGTTCGTGGTAGATAAAGTAAAAGCATCTTTGAGACACTAATTGAAATAGACGATATAGTCTGGATGCAATGTGGTAAATTTATTATCCTTGGCTTAACATGGCCATAAATGATAGCCATGTTTTAAAAAATTTTCGCGTTGATCTGATTACTCTCTGTCTACTCTTTAGATTCATCTCATCTATTACAATTAATCCTTAATTTTGTGGAAAATTAGTCATCTGACTATTTTTCTTCTACCCCGATTATTCCATGTCTAATCTTACACATCCCAATTATTTTTGAATTGCAAATATCATTATATTTTGATAGTCTTGTAGATTACGCACAACATTAATATCATCCTTGTAATCTGAAACAAGCTCCACATTCGAGACCATAGTCTCTTTAACACCACCAAGAGACCAAAGAATACACTTTAATTCAGCTACTAAATTTCAGGAAAAAAAAAACATTGTCATGTAAAATATTATGAGATGGTCTCATGAGTATGCGTCATGAGGTACGTAGGTAGATGAAGGATTGGTAAAAAGATTGTATGAGTGATATTATTCATGATTACAAAAACTTATGTATATATACAAGTCTGTACAAGATAGATATAGAAAGGCAATATTTTACAATAAATGTGAGAAATCATAAGGAGTAATCATAGGAGTTAGGGTGATATGATTCTCTGTAATATGTCCCCTCAAACTGGAGGTACTCGTGTAACTCCAAGCTCGGAATATGCACCGTGAAAGCTCGTTAGCGACAGTGGTTTTGTGAGGGCATCAGCAAGTTAGTCACGAGTAGACACATGTGACACACGCAAGATACCAGCTTGAATATGTTGCGAACAAAGTAATAGTCTAGTACAATTTGATTCATTCATGAATAAAATACCGGGTTTAGCACAAAGATACGTTGTAGCAATGTTATCATATTATATAACTGGAGCCGAGGGGAGAGTGATGTCAAGTTCTGTTATTAGAGAACATAACCAACGTACCTCCGAGGTGGTGTTAGCAACAACCTGATATTCTTCAACTGTTGAAGACCTCGCAACTCTCAGTTGCTTCTTGGATAACCAAGATATAGTATTTCAACCTACATGGATAACATACGCATTTGTGGAAACATACTCATCTGTATCTCTTGCTCAATTTGCATCAAAATAAGCGTGAAGTGACATTGGGGAGGTGATGTTAAAGAAGATCTCATGAGTGAGAGTACCAGCTAGATATCGTAAGACACACTTTGCTGCTTGCTAATGATCAATAATAGGACAATGCATAAAACAGTGACAAACGATTCACCGAATAAGCCATGTCAGATCTAGTAAAAGCGACATACTAAAGGCTGCCAACGACATAACGGTACTGAGTAGCATCATCAATTGGATTGTCCCCATTAAGTGTGAGCGTTGGAGACACCAAGAGTGGTGTTGCTACAAGTTTTGCATCGCTCATATTGTTGCTAGCCAAAATATCAACAATATACTTGTGTTGCATCAAGTGAAGTCTAGATTGCATAGCTTCAATTTCTAAAAAGCATATAAGATATGTAGGATCTTTGATCAAAAAACGTTCAGCAAAAGAATGAAGAACATGAGCAATAAGTTTTGTATTGCTCTCCGTGACAAGAATATCGTCCACATAAACCAAAACATATGTGAATGTACTACCACTGCGTCGGATGAATAAGGACGTGCCTGCAAGTGAATACTAAATTTGGTGTGAAGAAGATGTTGAGAATCGTATACCACGCACATGGATCTTGTTTGAGGCCATAAATTTGCTTTCTTAAACGACAAACATGATGTGCTTGTTCTTTGTCAGTAAAGACTTTTTGCTGCGACATTTCCTCTTTTAGTTCACCTTGAAGAAAGGTGTTGTTGATGTCTAATTGTTTAAACGGTCATGAGTGAGCTAAATCAACATCAAGTACCAAATGAATCATCATTGACTTGATTACTGGGCTGAAAATCTCAGCATAATCTACCTCGTACTTCTGATGAAACCCCTTAGCAACTAGGTGTGGCTTGTATAGGTTTAACTTGTCATTAGGATGATATTTTGTAGTGAACACCCAACAATACCCAATCATATTATGTGGCTGAGGAGGTATCAAATCCCATGAATGAGTGAATAGTTGAGCATTGTATTCCTCAGACATTGAACGCTGCCATTTGTCATCTTTCAAGGCTTGAGCAACCGTTGTGGGTTCCTTTGACGCCATCAGCCCTGAAATATGAAGACTGAGTTTTTGATTTCAGCTTAACATCATTGTTTTTGGCCTGAGTTTTCATCTTGTGGATATTTGTGGTGGCTCAACAAGTTGGATAATTTGTGGTTCATGGGGTTGGGCAGTTTGGGAATTTTTTGGCCGTGAAGTTTGTGTTTTGGAATTTGCGGAGGTGAAAGACGGTGGATATGGATGAATCAGGGGAGGCGGTTAATTTTTTTTAGGAAATGAGCTCATTCAAAACTTGGGTTTGCTGGGTCTGGGTGTGAGGCTCATTTTGTAAAGGAACAATGGGCTTAGATAATGAAGCAGAAGAAGAAGAAGAAGCAGAAGATAAACAATACATGCGGCTGTTGTTGCAACAAGGACAATGGCGGAGTTGATGACAGGTGGTGAAGGTCAGAGCTTGGGGGTCTATTACTTATACACGCCTTTATGGATACCTCCAAATAAGCGTAAGAGGAAGATGTACCACTTGTGCCAGAATCAAACTAGGGGTGAATTCGTTGGGGATGGAATGCCGGACACCACGACAAGAGCGGAGAACTCACCGATACTATCCAAGAAGTTTTTGAGGATCCGATCCTCACCTACCCAGAGGTAGTTCGAAGTGAACCAAACGAGATGAACAATCTCATAATTTTTATTATAAAACTTATTGGTTTCTGCATTTTCATAAGATCCCTTGTAAAGGCAAGATATTTAGTCTAGATAATTGAAAAGAAACTTATTAAATGTTCGATTTAATAACTAACTCTTAGACTTCATAAGAATGCGCGTCGTTTTCCCAAGTAGTAATTACTCTTGTTGGAGCAAGATAATGAGCTTTGACTTTGCTTCGGTTGATGTTTAGGTTATTCGTGCTTTGTTAAGCATTCCCGAGATGAACAAGTCCATAATTCACTTCAAATTTTGTGCTCGAGCTCTCGTCATCAATGCTAGAAAAAAATTTGGCGGCTCCACTTGGCTAGTTGTCTTCGGGTCCGTTAAATCTGCTTCATCTTTAATAATTGCGGATGGTAACATCGAGATCTCTTTTTCGATGTATGTATCATTCACGCCCCCTTGAGAAAGATTTAGCCTCAAATCTTGATCTCCTCCATTAAAAAAAAATATATCAGCAACATGGATAGTGTTTGAAACAGTGTACTTATCGCACAAATCCAACTTATAGGTATTGTCTCCTATGTGTTCAAGCACTTGGAATGGAACATCTCCTCTAGGATTTAGATTTTGTTTGCGTTGTTGAGGAAAGTGCTCAGTTATCATATGAAACCATACCTAATCTCTAGGTTGAAACACCACTTGGTGTTTACCCTTGTTGGCTTTTGTCACGTATTGCTCATATCGTCGCTTTATGTTTGGTCGGGCTTTTCATGTAGTTTTTTTTTACAAATTATGTTTTTCCTTCCCATCCATGCGTATGCTTTTCTTTGTAGGTATTGGCATCAAACCAAGAGGTGTTAGCGGGTTAAAACCATAAACAACATTAAAGGGTGAAAGTTTTGTAGCAGAATGCTTAGATCGATTATAAGCAAATCCAATATGGGGTAAGCATTCTTCCCAAGTTCTCAGATACTTTCCAACTATGGCCCTTAGCATTGGTCCCAATGTTCGATTCACCACTCATTTTGTCCATCGGTTTGAGGATGACAAGTTGTAGAGAAACAAAGTTTAGTCCCAAGTTGTTTCCATAAAGTTCTCCAAAAGTGACTCACAAACTTAGTGTCTCGATTGAAAACAATTGATTTAGGCACACCATGCAACCGAATAACCTCTTTGAAAAATAAGTGAGTAATGTGAGAAGCATCATTAGTCTTTGCACAAGGAATCAAATGTGCCATCTTTGAGAAGCGTTCACCAACCACAAAAACTGAAAATTTTCTTTCTTTTGTCTTGGGCAAACCTAAAACAAAATCCATAGACAAGTCAGTCCAAGGTGCATGAGGGATATGTAAAGGAGTATATAAACCATGTGGTTGAACTTTAGACTTTGACTTCTTGCAACTAATGCATTGATGACACACACGTTCAACGTCTTTTCTCATCTTAAGCCGATACAATATTCATGCAAAACAACCAGAGTTTTATCTTCCCAAAATGACCCATAAGACCCCCACAATGAGCTTCTCTCACTAAAATTGCTCTCACAGATCCTTTTGGAATGCACAAATAATTTTCTTTGAATAAGAACCCATTAAGTATATAGAAGTTTCCAGAACCAGCCCTAGGACAAGCAGTACAAATGTCATAAAAAATCTTAGTGAAGAGAGTATAACTCCTTAAGATGCTCAAAACCAATTATTTTTGTTTCTATTATAGTTAAGAGAACGTACTTTGAGAAAGTGCATCAGCCACAATATTTTCTTTACCTTTCTTGTACTAAATGTTGTATGGAAATGACTCAATGAATTCAATACATTTTGCATGCCTTCGGTTCAGCTTCGATTGGTATTCGATGTACTTCATAGTTTCATGATCGAAATAAATCACAAACTCCTTAGCACGAAAATAATGCTGCTACGTCTCAAGTGCTTTCACCATTGCATAAAGCTCTTTGTCATAGGTTGAATAATTCGAATTAGACCCATTAAAATTCTCGCTCCTTGCATAAGAACTGTAATACCTATTCCTAAGGCACTAAATTTCAAATGTGTTAGTAAAATGTGAAAGCATTGGTTAGTCTTTCTTTGAGCTCATAAAATGCTTGTTCTTGTTTTTCTTCCCACTTGAAGTTCATGTCCTTTTTGTTGATTTATGTAAGAGGAGTTGCAACTGAACTGTAGTCTCTTACAAAACGCCTATAAAAGCTTACTAAACCATGAAAACTTCTAACTTAGTTTGCATTTGTTAGCGTAGGCCACTCCCGAATCGCTTTGCTTTTCTCCTCATCAACTTGGATTCCCTGCGAACTAACCACAAACCCAAGAAAAACCAGAATATCTTGGTAGAACAGACATTTCTTTAGTTTACCACACAAACACTCTTTCGTAAAACCTCAAAAAGTTTCTTTAATGATGAACATGTTCTTGTAGGTTTTGGCTATAGATCAGGATATCATCAAAATATACCACAACAAACTTACCCATGAATTCTCGCAACATATGATTCACTAGCCGCACGAATGTGGATGGAGCGTTAGTAACACCGAACGACATCACAAGCCACTCGTACAACCCTTGTTCTATCTTGAGAGCTGTTTTCCATTCATCACCTTCCTTGATTTGAATCTGATGGTATACGCTCTTGAGGTCAACTTTAGAAGAAATACAGAAACCACTCAACTTATCAAGCATATCGTCCAAGTGAGGTATCAGATCACGGTATGTGATGGTTATATTATTGATAGCACAAAGGAAAAGGTACTCTAGAGACTTGTTTTGCAAAAAATTAGACAGTCTACGCACATCTGCCATGTTCCATCTTTTTGGGCACAAGGAGCACTGGACAACGCAAAGACTTCAAATTCTTAAAGATATCCTTTTGCCATCAATTTTTCAACTTGTCGCTAGATCGCTTTTTTTTCCTCGGGGTTAGTTTGATAAGCGGGTCGATTGGGAAGAGGAACTCCAGGAACTAAGTCAATTTGATGCTCTATCCCACGAATCAGAGGTAATCTCGATAGAACATCTTTTGGGAACACATCTCCAAATTTCTGCAAAAGAGTGGAATCATTAGTAGGTAAAGTGTGTTCAAGTTCATTAACGTTAAGGAGATTTTCCTTACAAGTCAAGAGTAACACTTTCCTTCCTTCCATGAAAGTTTCGTCCACTTCTCGAGCCTTACAAAAGAAGTTGATCTTGTTTTTCATTCTTTTTTGTTTCCCTTTGGTTGTTGATCCATTACTCTCCTTTTCTCCTTGTTTATTTTTCTATTTTTTGCAACTTCGCCATTTGAACAAGATCTTGATGAATTTCTTGAGGTGAAAATGGTGTCAAAGTATGTTACTTACTATTGTGAAAAACAAGATACTTGTTGGTTCGTCCATCTAGTTTGATCTCCCTGTCATATTGCCATGGTCTTCTAATAAGTATGTGACCAGCTTGCACGCTCACAACATCACAAGTCACCTTATCCTCATATCAGCCTATCTTGAAAGGAATGTCTACTTGTTCAGCCACTTCCATGCCTCCATCGTGATTTAACCATTGTATGTTGTCAGGACTTGGATGCTACTTTGTAGGAAGGTTCAATTTTTGCACCATGTAAGAGCTAACAACATTAGTGTAAGAGCTAGCAACATTAGTGAAAGATCCTTCTATGAGACAGATGTTTTGTTGCTGCTCATTTTCTTCTCTTTTCGGCTGAACACTAAGCACCCTTGTTGTCACCAATATATGTCCTCGTTCAGGATATTCTTCTCTATCATTTCCAGAATCATCACCAAATCCATGTGACTCATCTTCATTAGAATCATAAGTTCCATCGTCCCTTATGATAATAGTTCTTGCATTAGGACACTCTCGAGCCATATGTCCTCGTCCTCGGCACCTGAAACACTCATTTGTGTTCTTCATATGCACTTTTCTGATATCTCTCACTGAATTTTCAGCGGCCTTAGATTTCTTAGGCTTGTTAACAAAAGACTTCTCGAAATCTCTACCTTTGCCTTTATCTTCATTTTTGAAATTAGATCCTTTCCAGGTTGAGTTTCGATTATTCCTCTTCTTCTTGATGTTTGCTTCCACCAAAACAACATAATGGACCATTTCTTCTAATCACACCTATAAAATCTAACTTTTTAAGATATATCATATCGCAAACCCGTCAAGAATCGTGTTTTGGTATTGCTTGTATATTCTATCATGCCCAATCGATACATAAGTCGATCCATCTCCATTCGGTAGTCTTCAACACTACGGCTTCCTTGAGAAAGTTGCTGCAACTGTCGGTGAAGTTGTTGTGAATGATATGGTGGCATAAATCGGCTTTTCCTTATGTTCTTCATCTTTGTCCAAGAATGAATATTTGGCGAATTTGTTCGAATCCAGTTTGTGACAGTTTAATCCCACCAAGTAAGCGTAAAACCTTGCAATTGAGCAACTGCTACAAGCTGCCTCCTTTGATCATCATATCCTGCATGGGAAGATCAAATCCATTCTTGTCTCCCAATCTAATTAGCTTTCTGGATCAGATGTCCTGTGAAACGTTGGAAACTGAAGCTTAGAACTTCTACCTCATTGATTTCTTAGCTGTCCACCATCGTCAAGGATTTGATTTAGAGGTTGAGGTGCTGGTAGTTGGTTAATTTTACGATCACCCTCAAGTCAAGCCAAACATTGAACTATTTCTTGAAGTAAAGCTTGAATTCCTTGGATTGGATTGTCCACCATGATGTTTTCCTGCAATGGTTAGAAAATAAAAATCATGCGGTAATAAAAAAATTTTCGCTCACAAGTTTACTCTCAAGTGTTTTCTCTCCCTCACGTGTTTACTCTCTTTTCTTATTTTCTTTAAAGACGGTAGTCGTTAGGTTCACAACAAATCTTTTCCCAGCCAAATAAGAACCAAAACACTCAAAAACTAAGGAATTAAGTTAGCAAAAATGGCCAAAGCTAACTTATGCCCGAAAGTAACTTTTGTGTAGGGGGGGTAAAGGTTTGAATCAAAAGAAATTGGACTTAGAGAGAGATTGATTTGAAATAAAATCCACAAATTTCAGGGTAGGCTCAAAGGGGTTTAAGCAAGAGCCAACTTACTTGAAAGAAAAAGGTTTTTGGGGTTTACGTTCGATCTAGAACAAGAGCCAAATCTCCCAATTTAGGCACACTTGAGATTTTTCGTAGAAAGATGTTGATGAATCATCACAAGAACCTTGATTCCAAAAAAATATACTAGATTACTGAATAGCCAGATGATATGCTCAAATATAATATCCTAAAGTATCTAAGCAGTAGCTGCAGTATTCTAGGGGTCGAACCACAAAGACTCAAGATGTTCACTCAATAGATTTCAGAATGTGAATTAAGCTAAGCNAACTGACGTTGCGAAGACTATCTATGTCTAAACCTAGAATTCCAAATTTCTTTGCAAATTCTATAAATTCAAACAAGCATTAACGATCAAGTTCAATTGTTCACAAAATCCTAAACCAAATTTCTTTGCGAATAGGTCTTTTGCTCACCAAACACTAGTTCAGGAAACTAATCACACTTTCGTGCCAATTAATCAACCTAACATCATATTCTAGTTCGCGAGGCTAGAATAAGCATTAATCTCAAGTCTAGGTGAAAAGCTCTATGGATATTCCTTAACAAGTTAATCAGATCTAATAATTCATCAAATACCTTTTAAACTACCCTAAACCTAACAGGGAATCTACTCAGACATGGTGAATAAGGCAAACATCATGAATAAAATAGATATCATAAGTAAAATAGAGTAAGAATACAAAGAGGGTTCAAGATTCTTCTCCCAAAACTCAATTGCAGAATACTCTATCTCCAGAAATCACAAGTGTCTCTTCTGGAGGCTGAAAAACCTAATTATATAGCTAAAACACGTTTAGGAGTCTAATCGAAAAATAAGGAAAGCTTCTGGTTTATCTTCGGGTCTTGATGTACGCTCTAATCACTGGTATCGACCGATACTGTAAGTGGTATCGATCGATACTGGGATCTTTACTCGTGTCTCTTCCGAACGATGGTGTCGATCGATGCTTCTCAGGTGTCGATCGATGCTGAGCTTCAGTTCCCCGAACTGCTTCAACTCCAGATTGCTTCAAAATCTTCCAATAATCCAATTTAGCTCCATATGTGCCTATATCCTAAAAAGAACTTGAAAGACTCTAAAACTACTGAAAAGACTCAGAAAAAGGACTTATATCATGGTTAAAAGTGGGTAAAAACCATGATATATCAACTCCCACAGACTTAGTCTTTGCTTGCCCTCAAGCAAACAGAAAACCAAACAGAGAAAGAGGTTTGAAAAACATGGAGACTCACCTTTTCTTGAGATATTGTAATGACTCCTTTCCCAAGCTCCCAATCATCACCTAAACAGTTTCGGATCTGACCACCACGTACTTCTCCGTAGACAATTGCAGCTTCCCAGTATCCACACATTATCTCACAGCATCAATCATACTAAATCCTTCATTCCCGTTTCATCACTGTTGTTGATAATCAGGAACCTTCTAGATTCTTCCTCATGCGATATCGTGACTAAAGAACCACCCAAATTACACACTTTTGGTATTGTTTTCCTCTCCCCCAGACATATCTCATTTTATGTTCTCTTTAAATTATTATTTTTTTAGCTTTGCATATACAAATCAAGGTTTGAGACGCGAGTATTGATGGTGTTTGCCACCGAATCCCCGGTTCTCTCCTCTCAAAGTATCAAAAGTCTTAGGCGAATAACGGGGTTCCGGGAAATGTTCATACCCCTCGCTTCAGACTTTTGTGTGATCATTCTTTATCCAAGTAGAAAAATAGGGTCACCGGAAGTGTTCCTACCCCTCTACTCGGCGGAAATCATTTCATCTTTTATGCAACAATGTGTGTCAAGGGAGAGGTATACCAAAGTTTTTCAAACGCATGGGTTCCTTTGTCAGATATGAATGATGAGTCAATTTCAGTGAATACCAACCTCAGAGGTGAAGTGCAAAATTTGGCTCAGGATTTAGAAGAAATTTGATGGAGACATGGATGTTTCCTAGTCAACTGGTTAGTCCTCATATTTTTCATTAGTCGATCTTAGAGTTGATTCTGTGACAAATGGTTACTTGAAAACAAAATCAGAACAATGAAATGAAGCAAAGGTTCATAATCTTCGACAGGTTTTGACTCAATAAAACAAGAATTTGACTCAACAATGACTGACTCTAAGAAAAACAAACACAACGTCAGTAACCACGTCCCCCAGACTTAAACAACATTGTCCCCAGTGTTATCTAACCCTGAGGAAGCAAAAGAAAGCATAAGAACAGAATGGCTGAAAGTGGGCTCGAAAGTATCATGGGAATGGGTGGGTATCGTGCGATACTGAGAACCGGTATCGACCGATACCAAGGCAGTATCGACCGATACCTGTAACGTATCGATCGATACCAAGGTCCTTACTCTGTAGTTCTGAAGCTCGAAACTGTGTCCAACGAAGCCAATTGTTAGATGAAGAACTGTTAGATCATGAGAGCACAGTTAGAAGCAACATAATCAATAGATAGCCATAAGTTCAACAAGTACTGTCAATGAGATAGACAAGTTCAGAAAAGAAAACAAAACAAAAGAAAAGAAAGGAACAGAAAATGTGAAACCTAGGAGCAGAGAGTAGTCGTCTGAATCATCATCGTCATCTCATACAGCATAGCGAGATGAAGGGCCAGGAGTGGAGTGGTCGACATCAATAGATGACATGCAGCGACAGCGAGAGACAACGGACCAAGTGCTCAGTAAACTCTCTACGACGTATCTCTGAAAAGTGGCTGTCTACATCGGCAGATTCGGTGGTGGAGGAAACGAAGGTGCAGGAGCAAATGTCTGGCGGCGCTGTGAACGCCGAGGCTGACTTCCAGCAAAGTCAGATGTGGGTGCCTCGTCTGCAACGACAGGAATGGATGGGAGTTGGCGTGGAGCGCGGACACGCATGGACGGTGCAACTGAGAGCATACTCGGATCTGGATCAAAATGCAGCTGAGAAGGGTCATCGCCGATGCGGGTCAGAGCATGTGCTGCAACGCATGTGCTGCATATGCTGCACAAAGAGCTCTCCGTTTGTCGTGGGTAGGCACCAGCGATGAGTTGGCTTTAGCCAACGCATGTGCTGCATATGCTGCTCATCCATCATAGAACGTGCAGTGACAATCGATCACGCAGAAGTGGAGATGCCAAAATGCTCGAAGATAGGAGTGAGGAGGCTGCCGACTGACTCAGTCTTCCGCGCGGTGGCGTAGTTGCGGCCAGAGAAGGGCTTGGTCTTTAGAGAGACCAAATGGTGCGCAAAGAGAGCGCCAATGTTGACCGCGTGGTTCATCTCTGGCCACTCATACCTGTCCTCAGGGATATGATCGCCAATGGCCTTGTATAGTAAGATCAGCTCTAAGATCCTCAGCTTGTTTGGCTCCATCTTGCAGTGAAGAGTGGTGCTCAGAATGCGGACAACGCAACGCAGAGTCAGATGGCAGATTTCTATCTGTGTCGTGGTCTTGGAGTGGTAGGCTCCAAGACCGATGTGTCGCCAAAAGACATGTGCGTCATGAAACTGGGTAGGAAGAGCTACCTGCTGAGGATCATGATCGAACCTGTAGATGGCACAGTGATCAGGGATAGGCAGCCTGTAACGAACCCCTCGGATCAGAAAAGTCAAGGTGCCCTCCAAAGCAGTGCGGTGGACCTCGTCTCTGTAGTACACTCGAGCTGTGGCGAGGAACTGGCGAACGAGGTCGGGATAAATGTCATATTGCTGTGAATACAATGTCCCCAGACCAATCTTCCCAAGCATGTCTGAGAGCTCCAAGTCGATACCCAAACGGCGCATAGCGTGCGGATCGATGAAGCGTGTGGGGAGGATGACAACGCGCAACCACTCGTTGTAGAACAGAGTGTCGTAGTCGTCCCACTCTTCGGCTATGGGCCTATAGATGCAGGCCTCGCTCTCGGTTTCCTCCTTAGGCAAACCTGCCCAATCACCTCGCGGAATGATCCTCTTCCCCTCCAACTTAGGCCAGGGAGGCCTAGCAACAGGAACATGGGCAGAGGGAGATGGCGATCATCGTGGCGCAGCCCTCAGGTCACTAATGTGGACCTCAATGAAGCTCTGAGGACCAGTGTTGTCTGTGAAACCACCTTTCAGGACCCTGTAGCGATCTTTGGTCAGACAAGCGGTGATGACTCCGGCATGCCAGAACGATCCACATAACGCTTCCACCTCATCCTGAAGACTGAACTCACGACGTGGAGGATTGGAACCGAAGGCGTCGTCTTGTCATGCCTTCTTGCGAGGAGCCATCTGAGAAGAATCAAAATGAAAACAGAATACAAATTCAGCATACGTAATAGGCACAACTATCGATCGATACCAAGAGGGTATCAATCGATACTCGGGATATAATCACAGAGGTTCCTCGATATCGATCCAACTCTATCAACCTAAAATCAAATTCCTCAATGTACTCCATTCCTATCATGTCCATTATATTCCTATCATAGCAATTCCATTCCCCTAGAGTGAAAGAAGACACGGTATGGAACTAAAAATCCATAATCAGAAGAAACCAAATCCGAATCTGCCAGTGAGTCCAAAAGGATGGAAATAGAGTACATTACCTTGTAGATCGAAGGAATGAGTGAAGGAATGACAATGTGGGCAAAAATCCGAGTGGAATAGAGTTTAAAATCGAAGAAAACGATGAAAAATTGAAGAAATGGTGAGAGAGGGAGAGAGAGGGAGCGGCGTCGAGCGATAAGAGAAGGTTGAAGATTGGAGAAGAAACCCAAGGGTTTTATAGAAAAACTTACATGGGTGCTGAGTATCGATCGATACAGTAAGTGGTATCGATCGATGCTCGCATCGTAACAACACAAGTCTCCTTTGGTTACGGTATCGATCGATACTCAGTGGGTGTCAATCGATGCTCGTCGTCTGAACCTGGTTCACGTGAAGACACAAGACAAAAACAAAATGAAAAATTTAAAACAAAAACTTATGTACAGACTCACCAGTGGGTTGCCTCCCACCAAGCGCTTGTTTAATGTCCTTAGCTTGACATGGAAATCAGTCAGACAGCTGGTGGCTCAGCCAGACACTACAAGAAAGCAGGCCTTTTGCGATGGAAGAATACCTCGCAATTCCGTCGCAAATGGCCATTCGCGATGGACTTGTGAGACACACCGTTCCGTCGCAAATCCCGTCTCGCAAATCAATTTTCGTCGCAAGTTCCTCGCAAATTTGCGAGAGACAAACGTGGTTGCTATATCGCCGCAACAATAACCCCGCAATATCTTCGCAAAATTGCGACGCAAGTGCGTGAACGCATTGTTCATCGCAAAAATTTTCATCGCAAATTCGAAGCAAAATGTGGTACTAATCTTTCCCACAAACGCGTCGCAAATATTGCTTTGGATTTGGGGTCGCAATTCTCTCGCAATTTGCGACGGAATTGCGTGGGTATCGTTCTTATTTTCCTCGCAAAGCCGTCGCAATTTGCGAGGGAATTGCGGCGGCATCCGATTTATATAATAAGTAAAAATTTTAATTATTAATAATAATTAATAATTAAAAATTCATAAATTAAAATTAAAATTATTTTTTCAAAATTAAAATTTTATAAAAATAATTTGTTCAAACATTAAAAGAAACTAAATTGTATCATACATAAGGGAAACTAAAATTGAACCGATGGACCGGATCCAGTTCCAATTCCGGTCCTGGTCTCGGTCCCGGTCTCGGTCCTACTGGTAGATGTGTCTCCTGGGTCCTGAAACATATGTGCTAGAACCGGATCCTTTGTGGCCAAATAGCTGAACATCTGATCGAACCTCGAGATCTTCTCAGACTGAGTCACGATCAGCTGGGCCTGCGATTCAATGATGCCCTGGAGGTAGGCGGCGAACTCTGCTTCTGCTGCTCTCGAGGAAAAAGAAGTACACGAGTCGATCTGCGATTGCAGAGAACCGACTCCGTAAATTCTCCCTTTTTTATGGGGAGCAACCTGAAAATTAAGAATATGTTTAATTAGTTGAAATTACTATAAAAAATAAATATAGAACATCAATATTCATACCTTGGTAAAGATCTTGTTCTTCACGGCGGGAGTCAAAGGGGTAGATGCGCTCTCATCGCCCTCAGAATGCTGAGTAGACTCCTGCATCTTGGAAGTGACGTCATTGTAGATCCTCTCAGACTTCTTGTCGACAAAACTCTCATCTGGTCGCCTCTTTGTCTCCTCGAGGACAGCTACCAAATCCGGGATCAAATCTCCTCCGCGCTCATTTGCCTGATTTGTTTTTTTAATAATATCACAGTAAAATTTAATTAATAATTAGAATTTAATTAATTAAAATAAATGAAAAACTTACGATTTTCCGTGCGCGGGCAAGGTAGGAAAGCTGTCCAGACTGATGCTTGTAATACCCGTCCCCATCAGGATCAGCGTACCGGGCCGCCCGACTGTTAGCGTTCTTGATCTCCCTCGCCAGATCCTACCAATACGCCACAAGGCCTGCCCAGACAGTTGGATCAAACAACCTAGGCAAAGCTTGGTCGCCTTCTTTCTTCCACTTCTTCTTCCACCGTCCCACCTGGTCGGCCATGCGTTCCTTCAGCTTCGCCTCAAACTCCTTTCGGACTTTGCTCGTAATAATGTACTCCCAATGATAGGTTTGCTACAGAAAAAAAAAATTTATCATGAAAAATTCAAACAATAAGTGATATAAATTATAAAATAATTAATTTTAAACATTAAAAAACTTACAGCAAAAGTTTGAAACCACCGTCTAATGATATGGTCCGGTGTTTGTGTCCAATTGGCATGACGCTTTTTGAAATCTCTTCCAAAGATCGATCGGACCGAAGCGGCCACGCATCCGTCTTGATCAAACCTGAAATGTAAAATAATAAAAAACAAATAATATGACTTTATTTGTTTTAAAAAACTTAAAATTAAATTAATAAAATCCAAAAAAAAAAACATTACCAATACGTATTATCAGGACGTCTTGGATCAAGGCGGGGAAGAAGGTCATGACCGGGAGCCTCAAGGATCGCCTTAACGACAAGATCATCATTGTCATTATCATAGTGTGCCACCGGTGGGGGATCTGAGAATGCGGGTGGAGGCGGTGAATAGTAATGACTCCCAGGGTTGTCCTCTTGTCCCGTCTAAGAAGTGAAACTTGTCCGAGGAGTTTCTGGAACAGGCGTGCCACTCCTCCGAGGCGTGCCACTCCTCCGAGGCGTGCCACCCCTCGAGAGATAACGAGTGTACTCGTTATTAACTCCAGACATCTGAAAAACAAAATTTAAAAAATTAGTAAAATAATTACAATGATATCATATTAAAACTTATAAATTTTAAAAATCAATTACTAAATGAATTATAAAATTACAAAACCTAAAACCTAAAAATTTTATAAATTCTAAAAAGAAAACTAACTAAAAAAAAACTAACTAATCTAACATTTAATATAAAACTACCATTTACAATTTCACTAATTATTTAAAAAATTAATTATAAAATTAATTTAACCTAAAATCTAATAAATTTCTAAATTCTAACAAAACCTAATTCTAAAAACAAACAAATTTAAATCTAACAAATCTAAATCTAACAAATCTAAATCTAAGAAATCTAAATCTAACAAATCTAAATCTAAAACTAACAAAACCTAATTCTAAAAACAAAACTAACTAAATTACAAAACCTAACCTAAATCTAACAAAATTAATCTAAAAAATTAATTATAAAATTAATTTAACCTAAAATCTAATAAATTTCTAAATTCTAACAAAATCTAATTCTAAAATTTTTAAAATTTCTAAAAATTAATTCTAAAATTTCTAACAAAAACTAATCTAAATCTAACACAACTAATCTAAATCTAACACAACTAATCTAAATCTAACACAACTAATCTAACAAACCTAAATCTAACAAAACTAATCCAACAAATCTAACAAACCTAACAAATCTAACAAACCTAAAAATCTTACAAAACCAAAAATCTAACAAATCTAACAAATTAAAAGTGTTACCTTTGTTTAATTTGCAGATTTGGTCGGCTGGAGAAGGAGAGAAGAGAGATCGGTGGCTGGAGAGGGAAAGAAGAGAGATCCGCGGCTTGGTCGGCTGGAGAGGAGGAGAAGGAGATTGGCGGCGATCGGAGAAGAAATGAAAGGAAGAAGAAAAAGAAAAGGAAGAAGAAGGTCGTGGCTTTCTTTTGTTTTTTCACTCCCTCGCAATTCTGTCGCAAACTTCAAGCAAATTAGGGTTTCGAATTACCAATTTGCGATGGATTTGCGAGGAAACTTAACAGGCATCGCAATTCCATCGCAAACCGAAATATTTCAAAAGATTGAAAAAAATTCGGATCGCGGTTAAACCAATATAAGGACTAGAGCCGCAATTCCCTCGCAAATTAGCGACAGAATTGCGAGGGAAATTATTGCGAGGGAATTGCGTCTATTTTTATGTATTCCCTTGCAAATCCTTCGCAATATTGCGACGGAATTGCGTTGAACAAGACGTTTCCTTCGCAATTCTGTCGCAAATTTGGTAAAATTTGATTAAAAAAAAATTTATCTTTAATTTAGAAAAATAATCGTTTCAATTTGTTTTGGGATATGTTTGGATGCAAATTCATTACTAGTTGAGCTATTGGACTTTGTAACTTTTGTATCTAGTTACGGTTCTTGTTACCATAACTTTTGGATCTAGTTACGGTTCTTGTATCTTGGGGAAGGTTTGTTGAGAGAAGTGTTGCTTATCAACTTTGGATATGTTTGGATGCAAATTCATTACTAGTTGAGTTATTGGACTTTGTAACTTTTGTTTTAAGTTACGGTTCTTGTTACCATAACTTTTGTACTAGTTACGGTTCTTGTATCTTGGGGAAGTGTTGCTTATCAACCTTGGATATGGACTGGAGGCAAATGAGACATCTCCAAATCTTTAACATCGCAATCAACCACAAAATGTATATTGGATCATACTTAATCATCGATAACCATCTTGTCGGGCTAACATCTTGAATGAGTGTAAAATATTCATCGATTGCTGAATTTTCAAATTAATTCCAAGCAATTCCCTAGCAAATTGCGAGGAAGTTGCGTGGAACTAGACGCCTCCCTCGCAATTCCCTCGCAAATTTGCGAGGAATTTGCGTGGAAATAGACGCTTCCATCGCAGTTCCCTCGCAAATTTGCGAGGGAATTGCGATGATTTAAGCTAGTTCATCGCAAATCCCTCGCAAATTTGGTAAAATTTGATTAAAAAAAAACTTTATTTATAATCGAAATTGCTTAAAAACATTTAAAAATTAATCAGATTCTTTTTCAGATTCATTGGAGTGTTCACTATGATCAGTGTCTTCTTCATCATCAGTCTCCTCGAACTCGTCAGATTCTTCATCTTCCTTCGTCTCATCAACTATTATGTCTTCCTCTTCTCTGGTTTCTGGATCAATATGTAAGATATTCTCGGTTGATTCGATTGCTACAAAGACTTCTGGTGATCTTTCATGTTGCATAGCCACATCATCAACTTCCCCGACTATACGACCTCTCGGATTCACTTTTATCACTGATAACCACGTCTCCCGCATTTGCCTTTTCCGAGGGTAAGGAATATAACACACTTGTTCTGCTTGACATGCTAGGATAAAAGGTTCGAAGTTAGAAAATTTTTTGTTTGCATTGACATCGGTTACCCCTAATGTGTTTGTGCGGACGCCTCGACCGACCGTTGGATCGTACCAATGACATTTGAATAAAATGCATTTCAACCCAATAATTCCAGGATATGAGACTTCCATAATTTCTTGCAAGACGCCGTAGAAGTTTAGATCACCTGGCACGTGGATTCCATAATTTGCGGTTGACTTATTGGAGCCATAATCATATGTGTGAAAAGTGTATCCACGAGTGAAGTACATTGGGGCAGTTTTGATCTTCGCAATTGGTTCGTGAATAATCTCATGCAACCATAGTGGCAAGGGCTGGTTTGCACATCCATTCATCACCTATATATATATAAACATAAATTTTTAATTAACGAATTAGATTATTTAAATATTGTTGGAATATATCAAATATGTATAATATCTTACTCTACGTACATAATATCTTAACCATCCAGCAAAATTATCTTCTTTGGACTTCTCATACTCTTTTTCTGGTAAACCGGGACAAGCTTCTCGCATCTGCCTGTCGAATTCACTGTACAAACAAAATTAAATTAAATTCGTGAACTTCACAATGAATAATATTAAATAATTGTTAGTTAACAAATTTAAATAATTAATTAAGAGATATACCTCTCAAACGGTTGCACTCCTTCACAATTTCGCAATATATAATTGTGCGCCGCACGAGTAAATTTGTGGTCTTCCCACCAAACTTCCTTAACCTTTCCACCAAGTCTCCCTATTTGGGTGAAGATATCTGGGACCTCTACGTTATATGTTGGTGCAACACCTCCATCGTCATATCGGCTTAGACGAGCCTTTTTGGTTCGAACGGTTGGGCTAAAATAATATGACGTGAAATGAGAGGTTTCTTCAGTCAAACTTCCTGCAACGATCGATCCTTCCACTTTTGCAAGATTTTTGGCCTTTCCTTTTAGATGTCCCATGAATCGCTCGAACGGGTACATCCATCGAAATTGCACAGGCCCTCCAAGAGCTGCTTCATGCGGTAGGTGGATTGGAAGATGTTCCATCACATCAAAAAAAGATGGTGGAAATATTTTCTCCAAATTACAGAGCAACACTGGTATATTATTCTGTAATTGCACAATGCCCTCGTCTGTAAGTGTTCGTGTGCATAGATCCCTGAAAAATGCTCCAATGCCTACACGTTCATAGTTATTATAATCACACCACTGAAATAATTTAATAAAATGACAAAACTATTTCAATAATCAATGTAATTAATTAATATGTACCAGCAATTGCTTCGTGGACGGTTGTCGGTAAGAGCTCAGCCAATGCAAAGGGTAATAGTCGTTGCATGAAAACATGGCAATCGTGGCTCTTCATACCGGCAAGTTTTTTGCCTTGTTCAATACATCTTGAGAATTTGGACACATAACCATCCGGAAACTTCACTTCTGAAGCAATCCAGTTAAACAACGTCTGTTTCGCATCCCCAGACAACCGAAAGATCGGAATCGGTAATTTACCATCTCTTGTAATATGTAACTCGCTTCTTGAGCAGATTTCGGCCAAGTCCAACCTTGATTTGAAGTTGTCTTTACTCTTTCCCGTTCCTTGCACATTCAAAATCGTATTCATGATGTTATCGAAAAAAATTTTCTCGATGTGCATCACATCAAGGTTGTGCCGTAGTAGGTGATCTTTCCAATATGGGAGTTCCCAAAAGATACTCATTTTGTGCCAATTGTGAGAACTCCCATATCCGTCAGGCATGTTCGCTGTAGTGTGCCAATTTCCCCCACGCTTACATGTTTCCTGAGCACCATAATAATCAATCTGCTCAAACAAATCATTCCCTGACATATAAACTGGGGGAGGAATACGCACAACCTTGTTCTTTTTGAACAACTTCTTGTTCTTCCGATACGGATGATGCAAGGGAAGAAAGCGACGATGACAATCAAACCAGCACGACTTCCTTCCATGCTTCAGTTGAAAGGCATCTGATCGATCCATGCAATATGGACAAGATAACCTTCCGTGCGTGGTCCATCCCGATAACATCCCATACGCTGGGAAGTCACTAATGGTCCACAATAGCACTGCCCGCATTGTAAAATTCCGTTCCTGTGAATAATCAAATGTGCGTACACCTGTATACCATAATTGTTTCAACTCATGAATCAAGGGTTGCAGAAATACATCAAGGGATCGTTTTGGATGCTTAGGACCCGGTACCAGAATACTCATAAACAAGACTTCCCTTTGCATGCACATTTCTGGTGGCAGATTGTATGGCGTCAATATCACAGGCCATAAAGAATATTGTCTCCCAGACAAACCAAATGGACTAAATCCATCAGTGCATAAGCCAAGATAGACATTCCTACTCTCGTTAGCAAAGTCAGAATGTACCGTCTGAAAGTGTTTCCACGCCTTTGCATCTGACGGATGCGTAATCTCCCCATCATTCGTTGTATGTTCTGCATGCCATCTCATTGCCGCCGATGTCCTTTCCGATTGGTATAACCGTTTCAATCTATCAGTGATAGGCAAGTACCACATACGTTGGTATGGGACACGGCTCCTTCCGGTAGTTGGTTGATATCTTGGCTTCCCACAAAATCGACATTCCTGTAGCTTATCATCGTCTTTCCAGAAAATCATGCAATTGTCAATGCAAACATCAATAATTTCCGAAGGTAGCCCCAGACTAGCAACTAATTTCTGTATTTCATAGTAACTCCCTGCAGAAATATTATCTTCTGGCAAATACTCTTTAAAAAGCTCAGCCCATGCGTCCATGCAATTTTCAGTTAGGTTATTATCACTTTTAATTGTCATCATCCTAGATGCCAATGAAAGTTTAGATAACCCCTCTCTACATCCCTCATAGATAGGTTGATCTGCAGCGTCTAACATATCATAAAAATGTTGTGCTTCAACATTGGGTTCTTCCCTAGTATCATCAGCAAATGCAGGAATAGATTCATGAAATGCATCAGTAACCATATCATGAAACCTATTTCCCTGTTGATCCCTTCCATAATCTTCAAACATATTTTGGCCATAATTATAATTATCATTATAATTCGGTTGATCAACACCATCACCCGTACTACTACTTCCAGCACCAAGATTATAACCCTCCCCATGTGAAAACCAGATATAATAGTTCGGCATAAATCCTCTATTATATAGATGCTTCTTCACAATATCAATATCCAAATATTGAGTGTTCTTGCAAGTTTTACATGGACAGAATATGTTACCGTCACCCTTCGCATATGGGTTGTTAGTGGCCTGGTGGATGAATGCTCGCAACCCGACACGATACTCTTTCGTCACTTCTCTTGTCTCCGGATCTTTTCGATTATACATCCAACTTCGTAACGCATATACTTCATTCTGCGATGCCATATATTCTTTCTTAGCTATAACAAAACGATATCTCGCTTTTTTTTAAAGTATTTTCTCGATTTTTTTTTTGTTGTGAAATGAGAGATCTCACGTTACGGTGTTTATAGTTTTTTTGCAAACTTTTGCGAGAGAATTGCTATGAAAGTGCGTCAAATTTGCGACGTATTTGCGAGGAAAACATGCCCTCGCAATAATTAGGTACAACATTTAAAACGTGTTTCACCTAATTTTCTACCCATTTTGCGAGGAATTTGCGACGGACACAATTTACCCGTGCAAAAGCATCGCAATTCCCTCGTAAATTTGCGATTTTAAATATTCCTCGCAAATTCATCGCAAATAGGAGGCTATATCGTCGCAAGTTAATCGCAATTAGCAAGGGATATGTTCCTCGCAATTTTGCGAGGACTTTGCGATGGAAACTTGTTTCCTCACAAATTCATCTCAATGCCATCGCGTTTTTGCGACGGATTATTTCCATCGCAAATTTCCGTCGCAAATCGTCTGTTTTCTTGTAGTGAAAGAATTCAGTGCACCATGAGAAGACCAAGCATATTGATATAAGATTGCATTTCATCAAAGATGTCATAAATACAGGATTTTTGAAAATAGTCAAAATTGCAAGTGAGTGCAATCCAATTGACATATTCACTAAGGTGTTACCAGTTAACAAGTTTGAAGGAGCTCTCCAGATGCTCCGGATAACAGAAGAATGAGCAGGGAAGCTCAGGTCCGGAGAGGAAATCCAAGAACTAGAACGAGGTCATATAAGGAAGGTGAATCAGATACAAGGTGGAGATTTGTGAGAAGTGTATCTGATTCTGCTTCAAGAACTGAATTGGCAAAGTGTGTAGAAGTCTCTCAGTGGAAGAGAAGGTTAACAACTTTGTCAGGTTGTATGAAAGTCTCTCTAAGGAACAGAAGGTTTGCTTCGAACAATCAAAGTCGAGTCACGTGCTCATCACATAGGACGAGTTAGTTTGTTAAGAGGGCAGTTTAGTCTTTAGCTTAGCTCGTTCTTCTTCTTCTTCTGTTGTAATCGTTTAGCAGAATCGTTTAACAGAGTCGTTGCAAGTTTTACATGGACAGAATTTGTTACCGTCACCCTTCGCATATGGGTTGTTAGTGGCCTGGTGGATGAATGCTCGCAACCCGACACGATACTCTTTCGTCACTTCTCTTGTCTCCGGATCTTTTCGATTATACATCCAACTTCGTAACGCATATACTTCATTCTGCGACGCCATATATTCTTTCTTAGCTATAACAAAACGATATCTCGCTTTTTTTTAAAGTATTTTCTCGATTTTTTTTTTGTTGTGAAATGAGAGATCTCACGTTACGGTATTTATAGTTTTTTTGCAAACTTTTGCGAGAGAATTGCTATGAAAGTGCGTCAAATTTGCGACGTATTTGCGAGGAAAACATGCCCTCGCAATAATTAGGTACAACATTTAAAACGTGTTTCACCTAATTTTCTACCCATTTTGCGAGGAATTTGCGACGGACACAATTTACCCGTGCAAAAGCATCGCAATTCCCTCGTAAATTTGCGATTTTAAATATTCCTCGCAAATTCATCGCAAATAGGAGGCTATATCGTCGCAAGTTAATCGCAATTAGCGAGGGATATGTTCCTCGCAATTTTGCGAGGACTTTGCGATGGAAACTTGTTTCCTCACAAATTCATCTCAATGCCATCGCGTTTTTGCGACGGATTATTTCCATCGCAAATTTCCGTCGCAAATCGTCTGTTTTCTTGTAGTGAAAGAATTCAGTGCACCATGAGAAGACCAAGCATATTGATATAAGATTGCATTTCATCAAAGATGTCATAAATACAGGATTTTTGAAAATAGTCAAAATTGCAAGTGAGTGCAATCCAATTGACATATTCACTAAGGTGTTACCAGTTAACAAGTTTGAAGGAGCTCTCCAGATGCTCCGGATAACAGAAGAATGAGCAGGGAAGCTCAGGTCCGGAGAGGAAATCCAAGAACTAGAACGAGGTCATATAAGGAAGGTGAATCAGATACAAGGTGGAGATTTGTGAGAAGTGTATCTGATTCTGCTTCAAGATCTGAATTGGCAAAGTGTGTAGAAGTCTCTCAGTGGAAGAGAAGGTTAACAACTTTGTCAGGTTGTATGAAAGTCTCTATAAGGAACAGAAGGTTTGCTTCGAACAATCAAAGTCGAGTCACGTGCTCATCACATGGGACGAGTTTGTTTGTTAAGAGGGCAGTTTAGTCTTTAGCTTAGCTCGTTCTTCTTCTTCTTCTGTTGTAATCGTTTAACAGAGTCGTTATAAGGCTGTTACAGGGGAGAGGTGATAGAGAAGTGAGTGAGAAAGAGAAAGAAAGAGAGAGAGAGAGAAGAAGAGATTGTGATCGAGTCTGTAATCACAGTTGATCGGAAAGTTCTAGTGGATTTCCGGAGAAAGTTTTCTCCGGCGAGACGTAGGGAATCCGGTATTAAGGATCTCGAACTCGTAAATCGCGTGTCTGAGTTCTTTCTTATTGTTCATTCTCTCAAGTTGTTCTTATTTTTATTCATAACTCAAGTTCGATCCAAGTCTTGAATCATTTGATTCAGAAGTAAATCCTCACAGCAGTAACTGTAGAATTTCTCATAGACAAGAGAAATCAAAATTTCTTCACATTGGCCAGCACCACTTTTTTTTTTAATTTCAATGGTCGGGTGACATCCACAAAGACTTGGATATTTTCATTGATCTCATCAACTTCCAAGACTTGCCCATGTGAGTCCCATATCTCTTTGAATACATTTTCCTACCAACACCTTAGAGAAAGGCCTCTTATTTCTGACCCAAAAACTCACTTTGCATTGGAGGTTTACATAGAAGTTAAGCTCCCATCTTTCAAGGGAGATAGTCCACTTATTGAAGTAACAAAGTCTCTTTGTTAAGACCTTCTGCAGATCTTCTTTAGTTTCAAAGTTGATGTGGAAGCGTATGTTGCCCAAGTCGAAACCTCTTACTCACTCTTCTAAATCCCATATTCGAACACTTGGCATGAATGTCAAGAAAGCTTCGATGCTTCGACCCCTTGAATAGAACATACTGCCTATCAATGTGAGACATAAGCGGTTCACAAGCGCTTACTTGTCTAGAGCTGGCAATCGTACTAGTTCATCCTCCTCAGATGAGGGAAGGATTCTTGGAGCCTTGCTTGTGGGCTGATGGTTTTTCATTCTCCAAGCTGAGGCAAAAACAGTACTAGAGCAAGCAAAAGCAAAAGCACAAAAGAGAACAGAGACTTTGCTCCCATAGAAACAGAAGAAATTTTGCTGGGCTAAAACCTAGAACCAGCCAAACAACAGAAATTTGCAGCTGGGAGATGATGAAAATCGGAAGAGAAAAAAGAGCAACATAATCATAGTGAGAGTAAGGTTGGGAGGAGTTCTTGTTGCGTTTAACAAAGAAGGGGAGAAAGAAAAGGTACAAAGGATATGTTTGAGTAAAGGAGACCTCATCTCTTTGTCTACCAGGCAAGAGACAAATAACTGAAAGAGAAAAAAGAAGGTATGTGAGGTCCATTTTACATTTAAAAACTTTGCTGCAAGTAGGTTTTTCGAGTATCGTTGATGTAGAAAAATCACAATTTCTCAAATGAAATTGAATCAAGTAACATTCGAATCGACATTCATAAAACGCAGACTCAACTTCTCATCTGTTAGAGGTTCAATGGAAGAAATCTCCAACCAACAATGAGGATATCACACATGAGTTACAGAAAGATGAAGAAGAAGATACAAACTAAAAAAATTTCTCTAGTTAATCTTCTCAATTGATCGACGTTTCTCTATATAGCTTCCTAGCCAATCATCAGCTGCCAACTCACAACTCACACCTCCACCAATCACATTCTAGCTAACTTCCACATCACTCATTTCTTATATCAAATCTCCCTTCTTTGAAGAACCTTGTTCTCAAGGTTCAAATGTAGAGTCTCTCTGAATTTGAGTTTGAGTGTTGGAGCTTAGTTCTCCATTGTTGCATTGGCTTCATCAAAGGCATGTAGATTTGAAACTCCCATTTTTTGATCATATAGAAAAACATTGATGGGTCAAGAACACACAAAAGTACTCATTATAAGCATTGTACTTCCTGCTGACTTCAAAACCATATCTGAAACCTCTTGGTGCTCCTCTATGTTTAAACTTGAATCTCCGAGACTTGTAAAACGTTTTCTTGCGTCCCTTTGACAACAGTTTTCTTCTGAGTGACATTTTTTCAAATACTTGGCATGCATTAGCATTGACACATCCAAAATTAAAATGTGATTGAGTTTGATGTGTCCTCCCAATCGCATACTCACAATCTTTGATAAAAGCCAAAGTTGGTTTGCAAAAATTAAGGCTACGGTCCAAGGGAACTGAAACCTAATGTTGTAAAATCAAGTTCTTATGCAGAACAACTTGAGTCGATTTTTCTGCACAATCAAATATGTTTATTTAGAAGAATCAAATATGTTTCTTCTTTTGACGATCCTAACAATTATGTGATTGGTTTTACAAATTCTAGCCAAAGTGAAGCAAAACCATACATGTTTGGATTATGGATACATTAAGATATAAATCCAAAAATTATGCATTGTACTTCTTTCATTAGGTTTAATTGTCTCTATTTGTTTTGGCAAATGGTTTGTTTTTTTTTTTGTGGATTATGACAATATGATCATCGTCTTTTCTTAGAGTATATAAGTAATGGCTTTCCCTTGTAAAAACATATTTGAAGTTGAAATTAAAACTAGAGATGTTTTAATTTTTTGATAAGATGTGTCTGTGATGTTTCTAAATCTTTTAATCATTGTGTGGTTGTCCGTCTTAAGGCTCGACCTAGGTGTATCAAAGACTCTCGTAACTTCACTCACTCTATCTTTAGCTGCATCAGAGTCATATAAGTTTCTTGGGCTATCTTGATCTTGTGCTCTGATACTAGATGGTAAAAGTTTTGTTATGTTTAGCCCCGTTTAGCATGACTCAAAAGAACAGAACAAAACAAAACGAAGTTGTAGTGGATTATTGGATTTTATTGGAGGTATGGAGTTTTTTTGGGTACCGAAGATAGATTGAGGAAAACAATTTGTACTTTGCAAGCCTGGCCCAAAAGTTAGTTATAAAACTTTTGTCAAAACTCAAATATTCATGAATCACAAAATTTAGTTTGGACTTTGGTCTGAAATATACCGGATAAAAAACAAATAAACCAAACAAAACCTAAGTTTCTTGCAAGTTGTTTCTGTTTTCGTCTGTTTTGTTGTTTTAGTTTTATAAAATCGAAGAAAAATCATAAAAATCATTTTCTTGCTGTTTTAGATCGTGGACACATTAGGGAATTCAAGAAAATTGTTCGCTTTAATTCGAAAATTCATTTGATATTTTTTGAGTTGAAGTTTATAGCAATTCGTTTCTGTTTTTCGATAATCACCTTGCTTTGATCGGATATCTACTGATTCCTTGAAACTTGTTTGAACTTTTGCAAGGTACCATGGGAGACGAGAACCATATCACACTGGAGACCATCATGGCAACATTAGCTACCATGAACGCTACCATGAACGCTAACCTAACGGCGGTGACAACAAGGCTAGACCGACTAGAGCAACCGGGGCCAAATGAACAACCACCCATCGGTCCAATAACAAACGTGCCACCAGCTGTTCGGAGAGGCAACTACGATCCTGATCAAGAAGAGGATCCACCAGATCCACAACAACAACGTCACGGACCAGATCCTATCCACGCTGCCTTTGACGTTTTGAATCGAAGGAACCACGGAGATCGAAACCGTTTCCGTGAAGATGAAAGGAGCTTGCCACCAGAAGTGAAGCTCACCGCACCTACCTTTGCTGGAAAGATTGATCCATCCGCCTACTTGGAGTGGGAGAGCCGAATGGAGCATCTCTTTACCTACTACTCATACTCGGAGCCAAAGAAGATGGCTTTAGCAATCGCAAGTTTAACCGACTATGCCTTAGCATGGTGGGATCGAGAAGTAGCTGAAAAGAGGAGGCTTAGATACCCTCAAATCACACGATGGATTGACATGAAGTTTGAACTTCGCAAAAGGTATGTACCCCCACATTTCCATCGAGAATTACTAAGGAAGTTTCGTTCTTTATTTCAGGGAACACGAAGTGTAGAGGAGTACTTCGAAGAATTTGAACTCCCAAGAAGCCGACTAGAGTTAGAAGAGACGGAGGAGTCTCTCATGTCCCAATTTGTAGAAGGACTACAAGACCGGATACAAAGGAAGGTGGAAACACACCCATATCACTCCTTACAAGAAGTTGTTCATCTTGCCATCCAACGTGAACAACATATCAAGAAGAAGTCGACCATCCGGACAAGAGGCAGCAACCACACGTCCACACCTCAAGTTCCACCCTCTCAAGCCTTAGACAAAGGAAAAGCTGTAGCCATCGAATCACGCTACAAGTCTAGCGAATACCGTGGTGACCAAGGGAAGTCTTCTACCTCTCAAAGGACACATGATCTGACTTGTTTCAAATGTCAAGGTAGGGGACACATGACAAGGGATTGCCCCAACAAGCGAGTCATGGTGATCACACCCGACGGATATGACTCACAAGACGAAGTGGAGCCAATGAACATGGATGACGAAATCACCTATCCGGATGAAGGCGAGTTACTAGTTACTCGAAGGGTTCTTTCAGCCCAACAAACCGTGGACGAACCCGAGCAAAGAGACAATGTGTTCCACTCACGATGCACTGTCAAGGATAAGGTATGTCACATGATCGTGGATAGTGGTTCATGCACTAACATTGCTAATATCTCTCTTGTTGAAAAGTTAGGATTGGAAACCACCAATCACCCAAGGCCCTATAAGCTTCAATGGCTTAATGACGATGAGAAACTCGAAGTGACTAAACAAGTCGAGGTGCCTTTTTCCATCGGTGAATATCACGACAAAGTCCTATTTGATGTTGTACCAATACAAGCTGGGCATTTGTTACTCGGTAGACCATGGCAATATGATCGTGGAGTCACTCACAATGGCCGCACAAACCGATACTCCTTTTGCATCAACAATCGCAAATTCACACTTGCACCTTTAGAACAAAAGGATGTCCGTGCAATGCAAGCCAAGGCTAAGGTATGTGCCTCAACTAAGTTCAGTTTCTTTGCTGTTCAAGTTAACTATTTACCTCAAGAATCGGATATAATGCACTTGTCCTCGCCAAATGTTCCATTTTCAGGTTTTGGAGCTAAGGAGCATTTTTCCACAAAAATGGACGTGACAAGACATGTTCCTACACTGGAGCTAAGTGCAGCTAGAGGAGCTTACCACACCATGCTGATCCAAGCTGTACCACCGGATCTCCCCATTCGCGAGAAACCGAAGATTCTCGAAGGTAAGGTCTTAGAATCGCAACTTCGCATGAAAGCTAACTTGCTTTCTCTTGGTGCAGGAAATTTAGTTTCGTGGTCGAAACCTTTGCAAGGGGGAGGGGATGATGTAAGATCGACTCCTGTCCTCACAGTGCCCCACGCGGATCCACGAGGAAACCACGTACCGGACACGGGCACACGAGGCAACATTCGGAATCTACGACCAGAAGAGGACTTCTACCGTGCCATCTTGAAGAATCCTCGAGGAAGTGCCCATTTCCAGACGATCCATCGAGGAACCTTGGAGGAACAACAATCCAAACCACCTGACTACGAAGAGCCTCCACCCGCGGACACTAGAATCCACCCGGAGCTGACCACCGATGAAACCAGCCGTTTGTTGGAGAAACCCTTGAAGATTCACCGTGCAAGACCTCAAGATATGGGGTTCCATCGAGCAATACTTCACAATCCACGACATAGTTTCAAAGATCCACGACACACCCTCAAGACGGACCGTTCCGGCAACGAGCATCCTCGAAGACCATCCGAAGATCCACCTGACAAGTCTGAAGACTTCCTGCCATTTTCCGAACATCAATCCAAGAATACACCACGTTTTGAAGTGCCCAAAGCAGCAGCCACTCTCGAAATCCACGTGGAAACGACAAAGGGAAAACTTATTTTTTTCGACATTATTTCTAGAAGCGCACATCCATCTTTCGATCCAGGCTCTATCTCGAAGAAACGATCCCGGACGTCCAATCCTTGAAGATATTCGAGATCTTTCCACCAGAATAATCGAAGAAGCGTTGCCCAACGGCTAGATATCTTCAAACGCTCCTCCTTGATTATCGAATATTTTTGTTTTCTTTCTTGTAATTTCTGACCGTTGGAGGTCTTCTCATTCTCGAGCCTATATAAGCTCCCTCTCATTGTTTCATTTCAATCACCGAATATTTTATGAATAAGAAATCAAGTTTGTTTTTGCTTTAAAGTCTATGAGCTAAACCAACGTTTTTGCGAGATTCTTGTAGTTTGTGGAATCAAACTCTAGGTTTTTCGTGTAGAGTCTTCAATCCTCGCGAGGAAGAGCCCTTGGATTGTCTTCTCTAACCCTCGGTGTTGTGGAATCAACATCACTATCCTTCACCACCACGTTCAACGCTTCCGCCAACGTTTCAAGTTCGAAATCCGTGAGTCACACCGAGGTGGAATCCGAGGTTTGCATCAATTATGCTGAGTAAAACCCTTTCAAATGATCTGGTTTCTTAATATTTTTTGTTTATTGGACATTACTTGGTTTGAAATTTAAAGGAGAATCGTTTTGTTTTAGTTTTCGACAAAAATAAATTATTAATTAGATAATATTTTCTATTGGGATCTTTTGTCCTTCTTTATTTGCTTCCGTTTGTTAAGAAAAATCAAATACTTGAATGATGATTTTATTCTTAGGATCTGTTAGAAAAATAATAAAAATTGTTTATAAATCTTTAACAGATCTATCTTAAAGATCGAAGATGCTGAAGTTTGTTGAAAACTAGATATTTTCAAATCCAATGAAATAAAATCACTGTTATGATTATGGTCGGCCATAAAATGAGTGATATGATTTTCGGATTTCTGAATCTTACTAATATATATACAACTCATTTTCTGTGTTTTAGATGCTTACAAAAAAACTTTGAAAATCTTGTGATTAAAAAAGGAATTTTTGCAAAGGAAAAAAAGATGACAAATAAATTTGTCAAGTGTTATACTGTGCATAACCCAACTCTTAGTTATAAATTAAAATCGTTTCCAAAATTCGATTGAAAAGAAAAAGTTTTTTAGTAGTTGATTACTAATTGGAAGAGTCCAATTAACAGAGTGATATTTTATGGATCTATCGTAAACTAGATTGGATCGATCCAAAAATAAACGAGACTCATAATATAAATACAAACATTCTTTTTTTCTTTGTCAACTACAAACATTCCATATATAACAAAATAAATTCAATCCGATCAAATACAAATAACAAACTAAATCGTAGATTTTTTTCTGAAATTTAGGGGGTGGTTGGTGGAGACTTTTAAGGTTTTTATTTTTTAAAAAAGTTTTAGAAATCTCAGTTTTGTCAATCACACTTTAATTATTTAAGTCTTAAAAGTCTCCTAAGTGTTCTCGCAGCCTGTTTTTAAATTTTTTGTTCATGATACCTTAGTTTTTTTAAAAGCCAACAATTCATAACTTTAAATTTTTTAAAGTCACACTTGAAATAAAAATTCTTTACAGCTATTTTTTTAAAGTAAAAATGTAAAACCAATATTTTAAAAGTGTTTACCAATCACCCCTCAACTTATTCGTCATTGCTCTTATAACAATCATCACAAATTATTTGTCCACAATCCATAGTCTAAAAAGGAAAAAAGAAGTTGATTCAACTTATTTAAATTAAAAAACAAAACAAAAAAAACCTAAGCTAAGATGTAAAGAAATGAATAAACCATCACAACAGCTAGGAATAGTTTGGATACTGATAAGATCCCGGTACTAGACATTGATGGTGACGGGGAAGTTGCCGCCGGTGATGAAGCGGTCACCGTGGATGATGGGACGGTCGACCGTGCCGGTGATGGGTGACTAACCAGGGGTGATGAGTGGCTAACCGCTGGTGATGAAGGGGTTATGGCCGGCGATTTTGTGGAAGATGGTGAAGTCGTAGGTGGCTCTACCGGCGGAGAAGCTGCATAAACACCGTTATTAAAATAAATTACATTTCAAGAATAAAAAACTTATATACTAGAATTTTAAGAACATTATATATAAATGAGACTTGAAACTTACTAGGTGTTGATCCAGCCGGAGTAGATACATCTGCAAATTTATTAACATTCTAAATCATTCACATTGACATTAACAATGATAATTATTATTATTATTAGGAGACCAAAAAGATGAAAAATATACCACAATGAGGATCAATGGCGACGTTGCAAATTTTGGGCATGGCAAGAGCTTTTGTATCATCTATTACGAATCCCATGTCACGACTACTCTCTAACGCAGAGCAAAGACACTTAGGGTTATATTCAAGAACGGTTTTGATCCCACCACAACATGTTTTTGTCGGGCTTGGATCCGTTGATCCGACGGTTAAAAAGGAGAGACAATCCACCATGCTGTATATGACACTGGAACAGTCGATGGAGTTTGATGGTTCCGGTGTTGGGGACATCAACGGTGGCTGTGACGGCGATCCAACAAAGTCGGCTGCATTCGATAGTGATGTTAGTAATAATGCAATAGATAGAAGAACAAACGATGGCTTCATTTTTGTTTTGTTTTTTTTTTTGGCTAGTGTTTGTCTTGTTTTCTATTAGGGTTTGCTTTAAGAGATTGAAACGTCCTTCGAGGCTTATATATAAAGAGTGAAGTGTGTTCACTCAAATCGATTATAATTTATTTGTTCTGAATCTTTTTTTTTTCTTTTGACTTTTAGTTCGGTAGATTGAAAGATTGTTATTGATTTGGTTTTATCCATTAGTTACATTAGATTTTGTTCAATCTTATATTTTATGAAACTGTATAGCTTTAAAAAAAATCATTGGTGCATTTCAAAATTTGAAAGTTAAATCTAGAATAATAAAAATAACAGATTTATAATATCAAGAATAATAAACAAAAGAAAAAAAAAGAATAACAGCATATATAAATTTTAATAAACATTACTAGCTAGTATTAAGTATTAACATATAATACTCTTTCCGTTCCATTACCAAAGTAAAATAACATTTCTAGTATTAACATATTTTAGTTCTCTGCAGCCATGAAATAATTTATTTTTCTGGAAAAAAACTAATAAACGTTCGAAACATCTTCTTAAACACAATATTTATGTTTTTTATGGGACTTCCATCTTTATGTAGTGATTATTATTTTTTAAACCTATTTAAGATTCTACTTTGCCACTTTGGTTATGCTACCATGCATCTGTCCATGAGTTAACACTAATTTGTATTTGCTCTCGACTTTTATTTTTATAGTCAAAGCTGAGTTTTGAAGGCATTGTTCAGAATCACCATTTACAAATGATGTAAAAAAAAAAGAGAGCCATTTAAAAATATTTTAATTAATAACACCATATTTTTATAAAATAATTTAGAATTAAATTATGGAATACATGAAATTTATATTTGAACACAAATCATATTTCAGTTGTTTGATTTTGTACAATCTCTAAAAAGTTTAGGGTAGATTGGAGTATGGCAAAACTCATCTAACTAGCAAGATGGTTGGCCCAACTAGTAAGCCCAACTGCTTTGCTACTTTATATATTTGCAAATAAAGGCCCAAATATATTGCCTTTGTCAATTTCCTTATCGAACTTATGAAAATGTCTGATTTCTCCCAGGTCCCTCTCTGCTTCTTCTCGACCTTTCTTTACCAAAAATCAATTGCTCTATCTCTCTCACTTTCTCAGCTTCCAAAGTCTTCATCTTTCTCGACAATATATGATCCTTGTCTGAGAATCATTTGAAAAGGATCATTCTCCATCACCGATCCACCTTCTGATGTAAGAATTTCTCGTTTTCCTTGCTCTTACTACTCTTTCTTATGTTCTTTTCCATGGTTATCTCAAGTTTTGGGCATGTTTGATTTAAGCTTATGTGGATGATTGAACTAGTGGTTTATTCTTGTAGCTAGATTAATGGCACAATTTAACAGTCATCTTGATCACAATTACTTGGGAATTGCAAAGGATGATTCTGAATTTTCTGATTCTGATTTTGAGGATGATTCTGAAACAGTAAGCATTTTTTTTGTGATGTTTCTGTAATTTTTGTGGGTTTAAAGTCTTGTGGTGGAGACTATCAAGCTGTATCTTTATTTTTTTTTTTTGTGACAGAAGAAGATGGAGACTGATACATCAGCTCAAGAGGCAAGAAATGGTAAAGACATACAGGGGATTCAGTGGGAAGGATTTAAGTATACTAGAGACGAGTTTCGTGTAACTAGGTTGAAACAATATGAGAACTTTGTTAATATCTTATTAACCCAGCGCTCTCGGGAAAAGCTGGATAAGGTCAGTGTAGCATATAGAACTGAACTGACTATACTTCATATGATTTCATCATGAAAAGAATAGATACATGAAGTTTATTTTGTGTGAAAATGTTACCAATCAACAGGAACATCAGCAAGTTGAGAAAGGAAATAACTTTTACGACTTCCAATTCAATACAAGGCTTGTCACATCCACTATTGTGCATTTTCAGGTAGAGATTTTGTATCTGCTGATTCATTACCAATATTTTGTTGTACCTCTATGTAAAAGACGAATCTTTCTTTAAATTTAAGAGTTCATACTAAGATCATTTGCATCATTATTGGATTAAATTAACCTTCTGTTCAATTTTTCTTTAGTTTGTAGATAATTAAGGCATAGGTTAAATGCATCTCATTTGTAAATCTTTGAATTGCAATTTGGAAATAAGTTTTACTGTTTTAGCATGGTTTCTCTGAGTTATAACAATCTATGGGCAGGTAACTTTTGTCTAAGAAAGTGCTTCAGGTTGACTAAATTGGTCTCTGATTACAGTTCATGACCACCAACATCCATGGTGATACTATCCTCTTTTCATTTTTTTTTTTGAATTTCGTAACTACCCTTTCAGAAATCGAAGACCCACACTCAGGTTTTCCTATTCACTTAAATCCGTTTTTTTGCAGAGCTCTCGGTGGATGCTTGTATAGATGTATTTATATTTTGCTTTACTGAAAGTCTTTTAAAGCTAAATTTATCATATGAGACCGGCATCAGGGTGACTTTATCAACCAATATTTAACAGAAACGACAGTCTTAAGTATGAAAGTAGAGTCGGTTCATATGGTGGATTTTATAGTTTTAATGCACGTTCTCATGCTTAAATCTTGGTAATCTACAAGTATGAATAAAGTGAGGGTTGGAACAATCATATATACTTTGCACATATCTTGTATTGCAGATGCGCAGTGTGTATATTCAAATGTGAATATGTTTTATAAAAATATTGCTCAACAATTTGTGGCATTTATGGCTATTTTCCTCTAATTTCAACCTCTGATGCAGTTGGGAGTAATGTCTGAGCAGCCGGAACAATATGGGTATGATAGGAGAATGTATCCCTGTAACCATGTGTCCAGATAGATTTTTGTTTCTTACCACGTCACACGGATTTGCATGCATATAATTTGTCAAACTTGAGGAGTTTTGGGTGCTTTATCCATTCATTCACTATCTTTTCTTTTCCCGCATTTCTTGCAGTGCATATCGTGTTCATGGGATGACGTCTGACTCAATCTGACGTCTGACTCAATCTGACGTCTGACACATTGTTCATTTTAGTTTCTAACTTGAGTCCACTAAAAAGAAAGTCAGAAAGTCATTTTGACACTGAGGCTGGTTCTTACCTTATATTCATTTAAATCTTGTTTCCATGTTTTCTGCTTAAATGGCGCGTGATTGATTCTTGATAGTCTTCCTTTACAGCTTAGGAATTTGGTATGGGCGACATCAAAGCATGATGTATATCTAATGCAAAATTATTCACTCATGCACTGGTCATCTCTACTCCAGAGAGGGAAAGAAGTAGTTAATGTCGCTAGATCTGTTACCCCAACTCAAGTGAGAGCCTTAAATTCCATGATAACTATTGTGAAATTTAATTTTTCAGATTGATCTTAAATCCTGCTTTGATTGTTACTCAGAAACTCCCTGGATTGTTATCTGAGCCACTCTCCAGGGTGCAAGTTAGCAGCATGGCAGTCAAAGAAAATCTTATCCTGTTAGGAGGGTTCGACGGGGAGCTTCTCTGCAAGGTTCGCATTTTCTTCGAATAACCATTGGCTCATTGCTTTCCCCTGAGTAGATATTATAAACCTAATGTCCATATCCTTTAACTAGTATTACTCTTCTCTTTCTCCAGTGTGTTAATCAGCCTGGAGTTGCTTTCTGCACAAGATTATCAACAGAAGATAATGCCATCACAAACACAGTTGATTTATTCCGAAGCCCGAGGTATGAAAGGGCCAGTGAATTCTTTACAATTTCTAGAGGTTTTACGTATCATGCTAAAATCGAACTGAAGTTCCTATTTCTCTTCTTATTTTAGTGGCTCCCTTAGGCTTATAACCGCAAATAATGACTGTAAAATTCGGGTGTTCGATGCTCAGAGCTTTACGCATGTCAGTGTATTTGCTTTCAATTGGTCTGTGAATGTGAGTTTCCAGGCTATTCTCCACTACACCGACCAACATCTCATGTCTCTAGCTGCCAAATTTCTCTAACTAGAAACACTTTAATATTCTTGCAGAATACATCAGCTAGCCCAGATGGGAAGCAACTCGCTGTACTCGGGGACAGTACAGAATGCTTGATCTCTGATTCCCATTCTGGAAAAGTAAGTATCCTACGGCTTTATGAAAAGAAAAAAGCTATAAAAACTACTTTAGTTATTCAATTCACCAAACCAGGGACTTTGGTTGATGAAAGACTCTCAACTCTGAACCAAATGCCCAAACCAAAACCTAGAAAAATCCACACCCAAAACATTCTGCCGGGACAATCCACTAACTGCTCTCTAATTAGCTCACAACAGCTCTAATCTGCTACATTCAGTCCTAGGCTAGACACAGTATAGACCTATAGCTAAGAGTTGAGCTGCTGAACCTCTTTAAAGCTTATCACTTTTGTCTATTTTCTCATACACATTCAAGTGTTGTGATTGGACTTAGGGTCACGGTGCAGGTTATTTCAAGCCTCAAAGGCCACAAAGACTACTCGTTTGCATCTGCTTGGCACCCGAATGGTCTAATCTTAGCAACTGGAAACCAAGACACGACATGCCGTCTCTGGGACATTCGGAATCCATCAGAATCATTCGCTGTCCTGAAAGGAAACATGGGAGCCATCAGAGGATTGAAGTTCACACCAGAAGGGCGGTTTCTTGCCATGGCTGAGCCTGCAGACTTTGTTCACATTTTTGACACGGAGTCTGGATTTCTACAGTCCCAAGAGATTGATCTGTTTGGAGAAATAGCCGGGATCTCGTTCAGCCCCGACACAGAGGCACTATATGTTGGGGTCGCAGACCGCACTTATGGAAGCTTGTTGGAGTATAAGAGGCTAAAGGATAATCACTATATGGACTCCTTTTTCTGAGAATGGGCAAGGCATCTAAAATTTGGTAACAATCTGATTTGGGTTTTGGCCTTTAAGTTTATATGTAGAAAACCAAAAAAATTGTGTTAAAAGAGTATCAAGAAATTTGGTAACAATCTGATTTGGGTTTTGGCCTTTAAGTTTATATGTAGAAAGCCAAAAAAATTGTGTTTATTTGAGTATCAAGATGGGTCTTTTTTTTTGTAATATATGTTATATAAGTGTAGAAATCAGTGTCTATGTAATCCTTCTATTTTACCATAAACTCTAAAGATCTTATGTCTTAATTAAGACTCTTTCCTTGAAGTCTGCTTGTCTACCAATTAATAAAAGAAATGATTAGAGATATTATGAATAGTAATTATGTTTCCAATTGTAGTTGCCAAGACTAATGTGCAGTTTGTTTACTAAAGCTTCAAATGGTAACGTGCGGTTTAACCACGGCAAAAGTGCGGTGCGGTTCAAATAATAACAAAAACATATAGATATACGTGTATATGTAAACACTTTTGACACTGTTAGTACTGTTCTGCTATGTGCGAGACGTTTACCATTCATAAACCTCTATGTAGTTTATATGTGAAATGTACCGTTGGGATCATTACAAAGGATCCTGAGAAAAAAAAAGAACTGAGGAAGCTATAGACCAAACTTGTACAACATCGAAAAAGATATTTGCTTGTTGAACAACAAGTTTCATAAATGGAGTATTCATCTCAGATGCCTCTAAATCTCTAGACAAAAGCTCAAAAGTTTACCTTACAAAATGAATTTCCTTTTGAATTATTTTTTAATCGAAAAATAAGCAATTTACTTAGTTACCCCAGCCATCTTAAGAAAATTACAAAATTTGCCTGGGTTTTTTTATCCACCCACTCAGCCAATATCGGATCTAACCCGATTGAAATCCCAAAAGTCATTAAATCGACTGAAAACCCAAATTTCACTCTAATTTCAAAATAAAACCTTGTAATTTTTAAATTATATTTTTATTTTTAATTTACAAGGTTTTATTTTGAAATTAGAGTGAAATTTAGGGTTTTAGTCGATTTAATGACTTTTGGGATTTCAATCGGGTTAGATCCGATATTGGCTGGGTGGGTGGATAAAAAAACCTTGGCAAATTTTGTAATTTTCTTAAGATGGCTAGGGTAACTAAGTAAATTGCTTATTTTTCGATTAAAAAATAATTCAAAAGGAAATTTATTTTGTAAGGTAAACTTTTGAGCTTTTGTCTAGAGATTTAGAGGCATCTGAGATGAATACTCCATTTATGAATCTTGTTGTTCAACAAGCAAATATCTTTTTCGATGTTGTGCAAGTCTGGTCTGTAGCTTCCTCAGTTTTTTTCTCAGGATCCTTTGTAATGATCCCAACGGTACATTTCACATATAAACTACAGAGAGGTTTATGAATGGTAAACGTCTCGCACATAGCGGGACAGTACTAACAGTGTCAAAAGTGTTTACATATACACGTATATCTATACGTTTTTGTTATTATTTGAACTGCACCGCAATTTTGCCGTGGTTAAACCGCACGTTACCATTCGGAGCTTTAGTAAACAAACTGCACATTAGTCTTGGCAACCACAATTGGAAACATAAATACTATTCATAATATCTCTAATCATTTCTTTTATTAATTGGTAGACAAGCAGACTTCAAGGAAAGAGTCTTAATTAAGACATAAGATCTTTAGAGTTTATGGTAAAGTAGAAGGATTACATAGACACTGATTTCTACACTTATATAACATATATTACAAAAAAAGACCCATCTTGATACTCAAATAAACACAATTTTTTTGGTTTTCTACATATAAACTTAAAGGCCAAAACCCAAATCAGATTGTTACCAAATGTCACTCTAATTTCAAAATGAAATTGTTACTCTACTCTTATAAAAGAGACGTTCAAACTCTATAACTCCTCCTCCCTTGCCCGAAGAACTCTGAAGATGCCTCAGAAGACAAAGATGGGAAAGAAGAAGATAGCTACGGTGACAAAAGGGGAAAATAAAGTGAGAGCAAGGATTATTGATGATGACTCTAGAAAGAGGGGATCTATGGCGATTGTAGAAGTCTTAAAAAATGAAGTCGAAGGAGAGAGGGATCAAATGGAATCTCCGGCTTGGATTGGTGAAAAAACCGGAGTGGATGGAAAAAGATGAAACGAATGAGGAGGAAAAAGAAGATGGAGAGAAGGAATCCCATAATGAAGAGGTTGAAAAAGAACTTGGAGAGAGAGAATCTTTGGGCCGAAGTCTTGAGGAAGAAGACGTAGGAGTTCTGTGAAATAACTCTTTTTATGAAAAAAAAGAAAAACTTGGTAATACTTGGTAAATTTTTTTGTTACAGGATTCCGAGGAGGAAAGGATGACAACAGTGTAACCTATGAAAATGTATTTCCAGCCGACGGAGTAAAAGAAGAAAATAAAGATATCCACGAGCTTTGGAAACCTTAAAGAATTTGGATCCTCCGCTCACTAAGGTTGAGAGAAAATGGTTTGAAAAGCATCGTTAGTTCAAACCCATTTTCCACATGCCAAGGAACAAAAACCACAAGGTTATGGGAATCTGGATGCTCCTATTTCAAACGGCATGCCTCGAAAAGCAAAAGGAAGCTTGGTTCGTCGAAATGGCTTTCCCATCCGCTATGGTATAAAGGAACACGTCTTGATATCGGGATTAGACTGCCGCAACTATCCACTCAAGTATAAGGAATCGGGCAGTTTACAATAAGTGAGGAGCTATATCAAGCGAAAAGTAATTAGACTTCAAGACGTGAAGGAAAAGCTTCTGGAAATGCCTGCGGATCATTCTCAAGAAAGGTTGAAGTTGACGGTCCTCTACTTCTTAGCCAACATTGTTATAGTGCAGACAAAGAGTGGACTGGATGCTATAGCCGTAGATGATCTCCTACTAAAAGTTGTGGATGATCTTGAGTTTTGTAAGACATTTCCTTGGTGTAGATATTCATTTGATCAAATGCTTCGAGAGATCAAGCGTACGATGACTCATTTTAGAGGGGTTGTTCAGGGTGTATCATGGTCGATTCTAGGTTTATGTATTCCTCTAGAGGTAAGTAAAAATTATTTTAGGGATTGGTCATTGTTACTACTTCTTATAAATGAATTTAACTATAATTATATGTATCATGTGGATAGATTCCGAAAAGCTATTTTACACGTAGACAGAATGTGTCCTAGGATGTGCAAGACGAGGTTCAAGAAAAGCGAAATGAAAGGGTTCCCTCTTGAGATAATAAATGAAGAACTTGGTACAACTAAGGTTAGGTATCCTTTGCATATGAATTATTTTGGGTTGTTATGTTTTTAATTTCTATTCATTGATTACATTAACAAGACATTAATAGTATCATGGAAGGTAGAGGTGATGAAGAAAACTCTGTTATGGCTAGAATCATGGAAGCAGATGACGACGAAGATAAGCATGATGTTATTCTCAACAACTGGATTATATGTCTTAATAAAGGACAATCCATTTGTTTTGATTGTATGTACAACCAAGATGTGTCTTACAGGATTAGGAGATGGATCTGATGATGCGATGAACGAGGAAAACGACACCAATGTCATATGGGAAAACACATCGAGTGGTTAGTTATGCCTTTCGGCTTAACCAACGCCTCCATCACTTTCATGAGACTCATAGACCAGGTTCTTAGAAGTTTCATTGGTAAATTCGTAGTAGGGAATTTCGATGATATCCTAGTTTATAGTAGATGCTACGCGGATCACCTCAAGCACTTAGACCTAGTTCTAAGAACACTTCAGAAAGAAGGCTTATATGCCAACTTGAAGAAGTGCACATTTTATACTAACAAGTGTATTTCTTAGGTTTTGTAGTAAGTGCACATGGACTCCAAGTGTACGAGGAGAAGATTCGAGCCATTCGCGAATGGCCTAAACCCACTACCATTGGCCATGAACGGAGTTTCCATGGACTCGCTATCTTTTATCGACGATTTAATTGAGATTTCAGCACCATAGCCGCACCTATGACAACCGTCATCAAGAAAAAAAGTACCATTCAAGTGGGGAGTCGCACTAGACCAAAGGTTCAACACCTTGAAAAAAAGACTCACCCAAGCACCTGTGCTAGCCTTACCGGACTTCGACGTCATGTTCGAGGTCGAGTGTGATGAGTCGGGGTTGTCCTACACCAAAGGAAGCGTCCCGTTACATTCTTCAGTGAAAAGGTTAGTGGCCCTACACTCAACTACCCCACCTACGACAAAGAGTTATATGCTTTGGTCTGGGCACTTGAGACTTGGCAACACTATTTGTTTTCCAAGGAGTTTTTCATTTACACCGACCACGAGACCCTCAAGCATCTTAAGGGACAGACCTCACTCAAACGGTGACATGCTAAGTGGTTAGAATTCGTTGAGACCTTCTCTTACGTGATAAAGTACAGGAAAAGCAAGGACAACATTGTGGTTGATGCTTTATCAAGACAGTACACTCTTATATCGACAATGGAAACCAAGATCATGGGGTTTGAGCACATCAAGAACATGTACAAGGACGATCCCGAGTTAAGCAAGTGCTACCATGAGCAAGGCCAATGATTGTTCAAGGCGTACTTTCTACAAGACGGATTTCTATTCCTGGACAAGAGATTGTGCATTCCACAATGCTCAATGCGGGAGCTTATACTAAGTGAAGCTCACGGAGGAGACTAATGGGCTATTTTGGAATCGACAAAACACTTGCCATGGTCCGAGAGCATTTCTTTTGGCAGCATTTTAAGAGGGATGTCGACAATGGAAACCAAGATCATGGGGTTTGAGCACATCAAGAACATGTACAAGGACGATCCCGAGTTAAGCAAGTGCTACCATGAGCAAGGCCAATGATTGTTCAAGGCGTACTTTCTACAAGACGGATTTCTATTCCTGGACAAGAGATTGTGCATTCCACAATGCTCAATGCGGGAGCTTATACTAAGTGAAGCTCACGGAGGAGACTAATGGGCTATTTTGGAATCGACAAAACACTTGCCATGGTCCGAGAGCATTTCTTTTGGCAGCATTTTAAGAGGGATGTCGACAATGGAAACCAAGATCATGGGGTTTGAGCACATCAAGAACATGTACAAGGACGATCCCGAGTTAAGCAAGTGCTACCATGAGCAAGGCCAATGATTGTTCAAGGCGTACTTTCTACAAGACGGATTTCTATTCCTGGACAAGAGATTGTGCATTCCACAATGCTCAATGCGGGAGCTTATACTAAGTGAAGCTCACGGAGGAGACTAATGGGCTATTTTGGAATCGACAAAACACTTGCCATGGTCCGAGAGCATTTCTTTTGGCAGCATTTTAAGAGGGATGTCGACAATGGAAACCAAGATCATGGGGTTTGAGCACATCAAGAACATGTACAAGGACGATCCCGAGTTAAGCAAGTGCTACCATGAGCAAGGCCAATGATTGTTCAAGGCGTACTTTCTACAAGACGGATTTCTATTCCTGGACAAGAGATTGTGCATTCCACAATGCTCAATGCGGGAGCTTATACTAAGTGAAGCTCACGGAGGAGACTAATGGGCTATTTTGGAATCGACAAAACACTTGCCATGGTCCGAGAGCATTTCTTTTGGCAGCATTTTAAGAGGGATGTCGACAATGGAAACCAAGATCATGGGGTTTGAGCACATCAAGAACATGTACAAGGACGATCCCGAGTTAAGCAAGTGCTACCATGAGCAAGGCCAATGATTGTTCAAGGCGTACTTTCTACAAGACGGATTTCTATTCCTGGACAAGAGATTGTGCATTCCACAATGCTCAATGCGGGAGCTTATACTAAGTGAAGCTCACGGAGGAGACTAATGGGCTATTTTGGAATCGACAAAACACTTGCCATGGTCCGAGAGCATTTCTTTTGGCAGCATTTTAAGAGGGATGTCGACAATGGAAACCAAGATCATGGGGTTTGAGCACATCAAGAACATGTACAAGGACGATCCCGAGTTAAGCAAGTGCTACCATGAGCAAGGCCAATGATTGTTCAAGGCGTACTTTCTACAAGACGGATTTCTATTCCTGGACAAGAGATTGTGCATTCCACAATGCTCAATGCGGGAGCTTATACTAAGTGAAGCTCACGGAGGAGACTAATGGGCTATTTTGGAATCGACAAAACACTTGCCATGGTCCGAGAGCATTTCTTTTGGCAGCATTTTAAGAGGGATGTCGACAATGGAAACCAAGATCATGGGGTTTGAGCACATCAAGAACATGTACAAGGACGATCCCGAGTTAAGCAAGTGCTACCATGAGCAAGGCCAATGATTGTTCAAGGCGTACTTTCTACAAGACGGATTTCTATTCCTGGACAAGAGATTGTGCATTCCACAATGCTCAATGCGGGAGCTTATACTAAGTGAAGCTCACGGAGGAGACTAATGGGCTATTTTGGAATCGACAAAACACTTGCCATGGTCCGAGAGCATTTCTTTTGGCAGCATTTTAAGAGGGATGTCGACAATGGAAACCAAGATCATGGGGTTTGAGCACATCAAGAACATGTACAAGGACGATCCCGAGTTAAGCAAGTGCTACCATGAGCAAGGCCAATGATTGTTCAAGGCGTACTTTCTACAAGACGGATTTCTATTCCTGGACAAGAGATTGTGCATTCCACAATGCTCAATGCGGGAGCTTATACTAAGTGAAGCTCACGGAGGAGACTAATGGGCTATTTTGGAATCGACAAAACACTTGCCATGGTCCGAGAGCATTTCTTTTGGCAGCATTTTAAGAGGGATGTCGACAATGGAAACCAAGATCATGGGGTTTGAGCACATCAAGAACATGTACAAGGACGATCCCGAGTTAAGCAAGTGCTACCATGAGCAAGGCCAATGATTGTTCAAGGCGTACTTTCTACAAGACGGATTTCTATTCCTGGACAAGAGATTGTGCATTCCACAATGCTCAATGCGGGAGCTTATACTAAGTGAAGCTCACGGAGGAGACTAATGGGCTATTTTGGAATCGACAAAACACTTGCCATGGTCCGAGAGCATTTCTTTTGGCAGCATTTTAAGAGGGATGTCGACAATGGAAACCAAGATCATGGGGTTTGAGCACATCAAGAACATGTACAAGGACGATCCCGAGTTAAGCAAGTGCTACCATGAGCAAGGCCAATGATTGTTCAAGGCGTACTTTCTACAAGACGGATTTCTATTCCTGGACAAGAGATTGTGCATTCCACAATGCTCAATGCGGGAGCTTATACTAAGTGAAGCTCACGGAGGAGACTAATGGGCTATTTTGGAATCGACAAAACACTTGCCATGGTCCGAGAGCATTTCTTTTGGCAGCATTTTAAGAGGGATGTCGACAATGGAAACCAAGATCATGGGGTTTGAGCACATCAAGAACATGTACAAGGACGATCCCGAGTTAAGCAAGTGCTACCATGAGCAAGGCCAATGATTGTTCAAGGCGTACTTTCTACAAGACGGATTTCTATTCCTGGACAAGAGATTGTGCATTCCACAATGCTCAATGCGGGAGCTTATACTAAGTGAAGCTCACGGAGGAGACTAATGGGCTATTTTGGAATCGACAAAACACTTGCCATGGTCCGAGAGCATTTCTTTTGGCAGCATTTTAAGAGGGATGTCGACAATGGAAACCAAGATCATGGGGTTTGAGCACATCAAGAACATGTACAAGGACGATCCCGAGTTAAGCAAGTGCTACCATGAGCAAGGCCAATGATTGTTCAAGGCGTACTTTCTACAAGACGGATTTCTATTCCTGGACAAGAGATTGTGCATTCCACAATGCTCAATGCGGGAGCTTATACTAAGTGAAGCTCACGGAGGAGACTAATGGGCTATTTTGGAATCGACAAAACACTTGCCATGGTCCGAGAGCATTTCTTTTGGCAGCATTTTAAGAGGGATGTCGACAATGGAAACCAAGATCATGGGGTTTGAGCACATCAAGAACATGTACAAGGACGATCCCGAGTTAAGCAAGTGCTACCATGAGCAAGGCCAATGATTGTTCAAGGCGTACTTTCTACAAGACGGATTTCTATTCCTGGACAAGAGATTGTGCATTCCACAATGCTCAATGCGGGAGCTTATACTAAGTGAAGCTCACGGAGGAGACTAATGGGCTATTTTGGAATCGACAAAACACTTGCCATGGTCCGAGAGCATTTCTTTTGGCAGCATTTTAAGAGGGATGTCGACAATGGAAACCAAGATCATGGGGTTTGAGCACATCAAGAACATGTACAAGGACGATCCCGAGTTAAGCAAGTGCTACCATGAGCAAGGCCAATGATTGTTCAAGGCGTACTTTCTACAAGACGGATTTCTATTCCTGGACAAGAGATTGTGCATTCCACAATGCTCAATGCGGGAGCTTATACTAAGTGAAGCTCACGGAGGAGACTAATGGGCTATTTTGGAATCGACAAAACACTTGCCATGGTCCGAGAGCATTTCTTTTGGCAGCATTTTAAGAGGGATGTCGACAATGGAAACCAAGATCATGGGGTTTGAGCACATCAAGAACATGTACAAGGACGATCCCGAGTTAAGCAAGTGCTACCATGAGCAAGGCCAATGATTGTTCAAGGCGTACTTTCTACAAGACGGATTTCTATTCCTGGACAAGAGATTGTGCATTCCACAATGCTCAATGCGGGAGCTTATACTAAGTGAAGCTCACGGAGGAGACTAATGGGCTATTTTGGAATCGACAAAACACTTGCCATGGTCCGAGAGCATTTCTTTTGGCAGCATTTTAAGAGGGATGTCGACAATGGAAACCAAGATCATGGGGTTTGAGCACATCAAGAACATGTACAAGGACGATCCCGAGTTAAGCAAGTGCTACCATGAGCAAGGCCAATGATTGTTCAAGGCGTACTTTCTACAAGACGGATTTCTATTCCTGGACAAGAGATTGTGCATTCCACAATGCTCAATGCGGGAGCTTATACTAAGTGAAGCTCACGGAGGAGACTAATGGGCTATTTTGGAATCGACAAAACACTTGCCATGGTCCGAGAGCATTTCTTTTGGCAGCATTTTAAGAGGGATGTCGACAATGGAAACCAAGATCATGGGGTTTGAGCACATCAAGAACATGTACAAGGACGATCCCGAGTTAAGCAAGTGCTACCATGAGCAAGGCCAATGATTGTTCAAGGCGTACTTTCTACAAGACGGATTTCTATTCCTGGACAAGAGATTGTGCATTCCACAATGCTCAATGCGGGAGCTTATACTAAGTGAAGCTCACGGAGGAGACTAATGGGCTATTTTGGAATCGACAAAACACTTGCCATGGTCCGAGAGCATTTCTTTTGGCAGCATTTTAAGAGGGATGTCGACAATGGAAACCAAGATCATGGGGTTTGAGCACATCAAGAACATGTACAAGGACGATCCCGAGTTAAGCAAGTGCTACCATGAGCAAGGCCAATGATTGTTCAAGGCGTACTTTCTACAAGACGGATTTCTATTCCTGGACAAGAGATTGTGCATTCCACAATGCTCAATGCGGGANACCGACTATGCCTTAGCATGGTGGGATCGAGAAGTAGCTGAAAAGAGGAGGCTTAGATACCCTCAAATCACACGATGGATTGACATGAAGTTTGAACTTCGCAAAAGGTATGTACCTCCACATTTCCATCGAGAATTACTAAGGAAGTTTCGTTCTTTATTTCAGGGAACACGAAGTGTAGAGGAATACTTCGAAGAATTTGAAATCCTAAGAAGCCGGCTAGAGTTAGAAGAGACGGAGGAGTCTCTCATGTCTCAATTTGTAGAAGGACTACAAGACCGGATACAAAGGAAGGTGGAAACACACCCATATCACTCCTTACAAGAACTTGTTCATCTTGCCATCCAACGTGAACAACATATCAAGAAGAAGTCGACAATCCGGACAAGAGGCAGCAACCACACGTCCACACCTCAAGTTCCACCCTCTCAAGCCTTAGACAAAGGAAAAGCTGTAGCCATCGAATCACGCTACAAGTCTAGCGAATACTGTGGTGACCAAGGTAAGTCTTCTACCTCTCAAAGAACACATGATCTTACTTGTTTCAAATGTCAAGGTAGGGGACACATGGCAAGGGATTGCCCCAACAAGCGAGTCATGGTGATCACACCCGACGGATATGACTCACAAGACGAAGTGGAGCCAATGCACATGGATGACGAAATCACCTATCCGGATGAAGGCAAGTTACTAGTCACTCGGAGAATTCTTTCAACCCAACAAACTGTGGATGAGCCCGAGCAAAGAGACAATGTGTTCCACTCACGATGCACTATCAAGGATAAGGTATGTCACATGATCGGGGATAGTGGTTCATGCACTAACATTGCTAGTATCTCTCTTGTTGAAAAGTTAGGACTGGAAACCACCAATCACCCAAGGCCGTATAAGCTTCAATGGCTTAATGACGATGAAAAACTCGAAGTGACTAAACAAGTCGAGGTGCCTTTTTCCATCGGTGAATATCACGACAAGGTCCTATTTGATGTTGTACCAATGCAAGCTGGGCATTTGTTACTTGGTAGACCATGGCAATATGATAGTGAAGTCACTCACAATGGCCGCACCAACCGATTATCCTTTTGCATCAACAATCGCCAATTCACACTTGCCCCTTTAGAACAAAAGGAAGTCCGTGCAATGCAAGCCAAGGCTAAGGTATGTGCCTCAACTAAGTTCAGTTTCTTTGCTATTCAAGTTAACTATTTACCTTAAGAATCGGATATAATGCACTTGTCTTCGCCAAAGGTTCCATTTTCAGGTTTTGAAGCTAAGGAGCATTTTACAATAAAAATGGACGTGACAAGACATGTTCCTACTCTGGAGCTGACTACAGCTAGAGGAGCTTACCATTCCATGCTGATCCAAGCCGAACCACCGGATCCCCCAATTCGCGAAAAATCGAAGATTCTCAAAGGTAAGGCCTTAGAATCGCAAATTCGCATGAAAGCTAACTTGCTTTCTCTTGGTGCAGGAAAAATAGTTTCGGGGTCGAAACCTTTGCAAGGGGGAGGGGATGATGTTAGATCGACTCCTGTCCTCACGATGCCCCACACGGATCCACGAGGAATCCACGTACCGGCCACGAGCACGCGAGGCAACCTTCTGAATCTACGACCAGACGAGGATTTCTACCGTGCCATCTTGAAGAATCCTCGAGGAAGTGCCTATTTCCAGACGATCCATCGAGGAACTTTGGAGGAAGAACGAGCCAAGCCACCCGACGACGAAGAGCATCCACCCGCGGACACTAAAATCCACCCGGAGCTGACCACCAAAGAAACCAGCCGTTCGTTGGAGAAATCCTTGAAGATTCACCGTGCAAGACCTCAAGATATGAGGTTCCATCGAGCAAGACTTCACAATCCACGACATAATTTCAGAGATCCTCGATGCACCCTTGAAACACACCGTTCCGGCAACGAACACCCTCGAAGACAAACCGAAGATCCTCCTGACAAACCCGAAGAATTCATGCTATTTTTCGAACATCAATCCAAGACTTCACCACGTTTTGAAGTGCCCAAAACAGCAGCCACTCTCGAAATCCACGTGGAAACAACAAAGGGAAAACTTTCTTTTTTCGACGATATTTCTAGAAGCGCACATCCATCTTTCGATCCAGGCCCTCCATCTCTAAGAAACGGTCCCGGACGTCCAATCCTTGAAGATATTTGAGATCCTTCCACCAGAATAATCGAAGAAGCGTTGCCCAATAGATATCTTCGAACGCGCCCTCCTTGATTATCGAATATTTTTGTTTCCTTTCTTGTATTTTCTGACCGTTGGAGGTCTTCTCATTCTCGAGCCTATATAAGCTCCCTCTCATTGTTTCATTTCAATCACCGAATATTTTAGCAATAAGAAATAAAGTTTGTTTTCGCTTCAAGTCTTTGAACCGATTCAACGTTTTTTGCGAGAATTCTTCTAGTTTGTGGAATCAAACTCTAGGTTTTTCGTGTAGAGTCTTCAATCCTCGCGAGGAAGAGCCCTTGGATTGTCTTCTCTAACCCTCGGTGTTGTGGAATCAACATCACTATCCTTCACCCCCACGTTCAACGCTTCCGCCAACGTTTCAAGTTCGAAATCCGTGAGTCACACCGAGGTGGAATCCGAGGTTTGCATCAGTAACCATCAAAAATTGTTACTCGATTCCTTTGATTACCGACTTATTCGATAGGCTGGGTAGTGGCAAGATCTACACCAAGATGGATGTACAAAAAGGTTATTACCAAGTCTGGATCGCGGAAGGAGATAAGCTGAAGATGGCATGTGTTACTCGGTATGGTTCGTTTGAATGGCTTGTTATGCTTTTGGGCCTCACAAACGCTCCTGCCACGTTTTGCACGCTCATGAATCAAATCCTTCAGCCTTACTTGGATCGGTTTGTTGGTGGTGTACTTTGATGATATTTTCATCTACTCCAACTCCATGGAGAAGCACATCGATCACTTAGAAACAATGTTTCAAGTACTTCGAAAGAACGAGTTGTACGTGAAGTAGGAGAAATGCACGTTTGCCAAAGAAGAAGTGCATTTCTTGGGGCATGTGATCGAGCGTGGAAAGATTAAAATGAATAATGCTAAGGTGGCCGCAATCTTTGAGTGGGAAGCTCCAACCACGATACCCGAATTGCATTCTTTCCTTAGACTCGTGAACTACTATCGAAGGTTCATTGAAGGATATTCAAGAAAAGCAGCACCATTGACTGATCTACTCAAGTATGGGAAGACATGGGAGTGGTCAGATATGTGTAAAGAAGCATTCAAGAAGCTGAAAATTGCGGTTAGCCAAGAACATGTACTCGCCCTTCCCGAATTCAGCCAATCCTTCGAAGTACAAACCAATGCTTCTGATTTTGCTATTGAGGGAAGTACTTAAGCAACAGGGGCATCCACTAGCATTCAAAAGCCGAAAGCTAAATAATATAGAGAGACGTTATGCGGTTTAGGAGAAAGAAATGACGGCTATTGTCCATTGCTTGCGTGTCTGGCGACACAACCTCTTGGGATCCCATTTTTCCATCAAGATGGACAATGTGGCAACAAGCTATTTCCAAACGCAAAAGAAGTTATCACCAAAGTATGCTCGGTGGCAAGATTTCTTAGTGGAGTTTGATTTTGTGTTGGTGTACAAACCGGGAAAAGCAAACGTTGTGGCAGATGCACTAAGTCGAAGGGTCGAACTCGCATCCATAAGTCAAGTCAAGGGTACATTCATGAGTTAGGTACGGGAGGGACTCAATCATGATACTATAGCCAAAGCGTTATTGACATTGGCGTTGGAGGGAAAGACTATTTGATTTTGGGTGGAGGACGGCTTACTTTACACCAAGGGTAGGCGTTTGTATGTCCCGTATTCAGAAAGCTTTCGACGTGACATTATCTAAAATGTCATGATACTCAATGGGCGGGAAATCCGGGGCAGAAACAGACAACAGCATTGGTCGAAGCAATTTACTATTGGCCACAGATGCGTGATATTGTGGTGCTTTATGTGATGACTTGTTTTGTGTGCCAACAAGACAAGACGGAGAACTGATTACCAGCAGGATTGTTGGAACCTTTACCCATACCAGGGCGTCAATGGGAATCCATCTCCTTAGACTCCATTAGTGGGTTGATGGATTCAAAAAAGTTTGGATCAATCATGGTGGTGATCGACCGATTCTCTAAGTATGGGATATTATTATTTGTCCGAGGGATTGCACTGCAGAGAAGGCTGCTCGAGCATTCTTCAAAAACATCGTGAACCTATGGGGCTTACCAAGAAATATCGTTAGTGATCATGATCCTCGCTTTATCTGGAAGGTTTGGATGGAGTTGTTCAAAAATCTGGGGACAAAACATAGTTTCTCAACAAAAATTCACCCACAAACAAATGGGCAAATGGAACGGGCGAATACTTTATTGGATTGCTACCTTTGACACTTCGTGAGTGCAAACCAAGAAGGTTGAGAAAAGTTTCTGGATATTTCCCAATTCTCCTACAACTTGCAACGGAGCGAGGCTACATGCAAAAGTCCATTCGAACTTGCCACGAGTCAACAACCCATGACTCTCCATTTCGTGACCATTCCTAGTGACGAGACACGGAGTCCAAGGGCACAAAAGATAGTTAAGCCATGGGAAGATCATGCTGATTTTGCACGGGTTTGCTTGGAGAAATCTTGCAAGCGTATGAAGAAGTGGGCCGATGAGAAGAGGCGGCCATTGGAATTCAAAATAGGCGATGAAGTGTTGGTGAAGCTTCTTCCCCAGCAATTCAAATTTTTTTTTGGAGTATGCACAAGGGTCTTCTCCGGCGATACGAAGGACCCTTCAAGTTCATAGACAAGGTGGGCAAAGTTTCATACAAGGTGGATCTACTTGACACCTTGAAGATCCATCCAATCTTTCATGATATAATGTTGAAGCCATATCATGGAGACAATGAGGACCAAAGTCATGGAGAGTCGACATGAGCGTCCACTATAATGACCAAGTCTTAACACAAGGAAATTGAAGAGGTCCGAAAACGTGGTGTTCCTCGCCAAACACATTTTCTCATAAAGTGGAAGGGTTTACCCAAAGCAGAGGCCTTGTGGGAACCACAGGATGAGCTATGGCAGTTCCGAGATCAACTCAAGACATTTACGACGACGAGGGCGTCGCCGAATTAGGTGGGGCAAAATGTCACGGTCCATTTCTTGGGTGTTTATACACGGGCCGTGACAATGAAGGTTAGCCACCAACACGTAGCCCATTTTCTTCATTTTGAGAGTTGGACATCTTCTAGAAGGATCTAGAAAATTTGGAGTAATTATGGATAGATTTGTAGAATGTTTCTCAAGACTTTGTCTCCAAGAAATATTCCTATAAATCCGCCCACATATATTAGGATATTTGTAATTAAGGCCATATCTTTAATATCGGCCGTTAGATCGCTTTAATCTCCACCATCCATTTAAGAGGTGTTTTTGTATAAATAGGGGTGAGCTCTCTCATTTGTAATCATCCACCATTTTCTATCAATATCAGGGTAATTCAGTATTCTCTTGTCTTTCTCGAATTTTTCATTATTTCCGAGTTCTTTTCTCACAAAGAGTCGGATTCCTTGGAGAGTTAGGCTGCCTAGTGTATTTGCTCGAGGCAAAGGGAGACTAGGACCGCACGGTTTGATCTCAAAAGATCAAGTCTGTGACAGGACGCTGCATTGAAGTCGTCCATGTACGGAAGACTATGAAGGTGTAATAGTTACCAATTTAGAAGAATAAATAAAATATATATGGGAATAAACGAAATAAGATAAACTGTTGCATACGACTTGATGTTACAAAGAACCCAAAAAAAAAAGGGAAAACACACAATGCATACAAAAATCCCTCTCAAGGCATCATAAAAAGTCTAAAGCCCACATTCAAGTAAAGAAAACCTACATTTTGTGATCATAGCAGTCCTATTTGTTTGTTACAAAACTGAAATATTCTCTAAGTCATTTGCATCTTCTCTCTCGAATATCTCCTTTCTCTCTCGTAAATGAGAAAAATACTAATTATTAGATTATTAGTAAAATTATTGGATTTTTAAAACACAACGACAACTTTTATTACTCATTAAAGCTTTTTGAACGTAATACAACAGAAATACAACAAGGAACAGAGTGATGAGAAACAAATAATTATCTATTAGAACATTGACCCTTTACCAGAAGGTCTCCAGATTTGATTAGTCTTTCTTGGAACCCAAACAAACTCAACAGCATCAAATTTCCTCGTTCAGAATTGAATTATAGAGATCCAGTTTATAATATCAAATCATTGGTTCTTACCCAACAGAGTATTAATCAGGATTTGGTAGTCACCTTCGAAAATCACTTTTATGTAGCCTCTGAACCAACACAAACTTCCTCGCCCAGACAAACTCAGTACAACATCAAATTTCCTCGCCCATAATTGAATTGCAGAGATCCATTTTATAATATCAAATCGTTAGTTCTTACCCAACAGAGTATTAATCAGGATTTGGTAGTCACCTTCGAAAATCACTTTATGGTAGAGTTTGAACCAAAATTGTTGCATTGCCATGACTAGGCCTTGACATTCAGCATCTAAGGAGACGTACATAGTCCAATAGCTTCGCTTGTACCTAAGAAACATCCAGTATGATCACGAATGACCCAAGTTGCAGTGGAGTTGGAGATTTGGGAAAGAAAACTGCTGTCATAATTACACTTAATCCAAGACAGTCTTGGTCTAGTCCAATCTACTATGTCTCGCAATATCCACCAATCTGAGAATGATCAAGTTGAGTACTATTCTTGTTAAGTAAATCAGTCGATGATCACTCTTCAACATCTTGAACTGCTTCTTGGAAAATTTTACGCCAATTATTATGTAAACCTTGGAACACCAACTTATTTCTGTTTATCCAAATCCTCCCAAAGCATCCAAAAAAGCAACATGTGAATCATCGATTAAGTATTTCCTTGATTGTAGAACTTACTAATTGCTTTAAATTTATCAACCAACGAGACCTAGGAGTTTGTAGGACACTGAATAGGGGTACTCATAGCTTGCCACACTTGAACAGCCTGAGGACAGAGGAAAAAATATGATTTGTAGATTCTATCTCACTGCCACATCGCTTACACATATCATTAGTAGCTATGCAACATTTTGTTAACTCATCTCTAGTCGCCAAAGCACAAAACATCAATCTCCATAGGAAATGCTTGAGTTTGGAGGCAAATGTAAGCTCAAAAATTTAGCTTTCAAGCTTGGATTCCCTGGAGGAGGTCTAAAGTTATGCTCAGTCTCCAAAAGATGATTGGCCAACTAAAACCCATATTTTACCATATATATTCCATTCTCCGTATAATACCATCCAAGAAAGTCTTTAGGTTGAGTTGAAGAAACATTGAGAGAAAAGACATGACTAACATCATCTAGGTGAATATAGGCACGAACTAGAGTCTCGTTCTAACCCGACCTATCTGTAAGTAAATCATTGCTAATTGATATGTTGTCCACTTTAACATTGGTAGCTTGCCGAGAAGGGCGAGGTGGGTAAACTGGTAGTCAAGGATCTAGTCAAGCATGGATCAAAGACCCATCCCCATCATTAAAACGAAGACCATAAGGTACTAGATCTCTACCCTTTAAGAATTGAATGCCAGCCGAACGATGGTTATGTTTAGGCATGGGCTTTCGAATTCGGATTCGGGTTCGGGTCAGGTTAATCGGGTTTCGGGTTGATCGGGTCTGGGTATTTAGTATCTGAAGTGTACCCGACTGTGTTTTGGATCGGATTCGGATCGGTTAAGTAAAATTATTTGTAATCCGAGAACAACCTGAAATTGTTATAAATTGGGTCCGGTTTGGATTAATAACCCGAATTAACCAAGAAATCCGAAAAAATTCGACAAATCAATAAAAACTCGAATTTGCTAATTAAAAGTTGTTCAAAGTACAGAAACATAAGTCATGATCAAAGTCAAAGAGAAGGAAAATCCAAAAAAAAACACAGAATCCTTGACATGTTACAAACCACGAAGTCTTTAATCCAAAACACTAAACAACAATGTCTTCTGAGTTCTAAGCATTCAGCAATGATGTTCACCTTCCTACATAAAGAGTCACAAAACACATTCAAGAACATGATTTTTAGCAAAAGATCTCATCAGAAATGAAAGGATTAAGTAGTGAAAGGACATTTCTCATGATATAGCTGATTAGTAACCAGGATTCACTAGTCTCCCAAGTTGAATCCAGAGCTAAACTCTAAAGAAAATTACAACACAAAATGTTAGACAATGAAAATAAGAAAAAATAGTAACCAAACTGATAAAGAAATACATTTTTGAAGTTCATCTTGCAACTCAATATCTTCAAGCATCTGTTGATTGGTAACCATTCCTTTTTCGTTAATGCGTATCTCACACTTGAGCCACTGTTCTGTGCACATTAATACTTCAATTATGTAGTGGGTTAGACAACTCCTGAAAGGATCAAGGATACGATTGCTAGCAGAGAATGCAGACTCATATGCAACAGAGGACACTTGCATTGTAAGTACACCCTTGGCTATTGCGGCTAAAACAGGAAACCTTGATACGTTGCTCCTCCAACATCCCAAAACATCAAATGGTATTCCAAGAGGATTAGGCTTAGGCATTTCAATTTTCTCTTTCAAATACAGCTCCAACTCAGTACTTGCATCTTCAAATCCTGTCTCCTTTACCATCTTTTTGTATGCCATATCCATTCTTTCATATCCATCACACTCTAAATCCATATTATCCACTTCTTGTGAGTTATGGTGACTATGACTTTTAGTTTGAGATGATTGTGATGATGACACATTCTTAGCCCTTGTTAAAACTGTCTTGTACTCCTCAAATAGCTGCTCCAGAACTTTATTCATTGAACCATGAAGCTCTTTGGATTCTTCACTATCTTTCCCATACACCACATCAAAACAATACCCAACAAATTTTATTTTGTTTCTTGGATCAAATACACTAGCTATAATCAGCAAACTATTCATATTCTTCAAGCTTCCCAGTATTTATCAAACTTGTTTCTCATAGCAGTGGCCTTTAACCTCAATGTTGCATCACAATTGTTGCACAATGAAATGAGATTCTTCTGGATAGTCACAATCTCATTATAGCACTTGTAAGAGTTCACATTAGAAGACATTGAAACTACTAAAGTCGAGTTATAGAAGATTACTGGAAACTTAACTAACATCTCTACCTCATCCCAGTCATAGATAGTAGGAGGCCCAATTCAAGCTTTTCCTTCAACATTGTCCATAAAATAATCATTGAAGAGCTTATCCTCCATCTTCATTCTGTCAAAAGCCCCTCTAAATTTGAGAGCTCTTGTCAGCATTAGGTAAGTCGAGTTCCATTTGGTTTTGCAGTCCAAAGATAAGCTTCCCCTTGTCATCTTCCCTGAGTCCACTTTCTGTTCAAATGCCTCCTCTCTTTTACCTGAACCTCTCACATACTGAACATCATTCCGAATTGCAGAGACACTACTATCCATTTCTTGCAGCCCATCTCTAACAACTAAGTTAATGATATGAGCACAACAACGCATATGAGAAACTGACCTCCTAGAACCAATGCATCATCCCCTTGTAAGGAAAAAGCTTCTGTAAACTTCTTCAATGCTTTAGTGTTGGAAGTTGCATTGTCTACTGTGATTGTGAATTTTTTTTTTATTCCCCATTCAGCCAAACATTCAAGAAGGGCAGAGCAGATTGTTGGACCTGTGTGATCTGAGACGTGCTTGAAACCAATAATCAACTTCTTTTGTCGCCTACTTGCATCTATGAAATGTGTTGTGATAACCATGTAGCTAGCTCCTGTTGTGGGAGCGACCCATAGATCAGTTGTAAGCGAAACCCTCTGCTTGTTAGATCTAAGAAGCTTCTTTCTTTTTACAGTACATTTCCACTATGTCTCTAGTGGATGTTCTCTAATAATGGGGCTTGTATAGCTTCACAGTGCTGCAAAAATGCTTCCACGCCAAACTCTATATGAACGAAAGAGGCAATTCACCTAGGACCAGCATCTCATTTGTAGCTTCCCTGAAAACAACTTCAGAACACTTTGACAACTTCAAATTCCCAATAATACCATCAGTTTGTCCTTCCTGATGAATAACATGCTGCTGACCATGATTGCTCTCAAGCCAAACTTGATACTCTTTGCAGATTTCTAGATGATTCTTAAGACAGGTTGTGCCATTTGATGTAGCACATGCCATAGGTCTAGCACAATAATGACATCTACATGTGTTCCTATCTTGTGCATCTCTTGTAAAATGTTCCCATACCCAAGACCTTGTACTTGGATTTTTCTTCTTTGGCTTAGTAGACCGGATAGAACTATCTGCACTTTTGGGAACTTCTTTCCTCTTGCTTGAATGTTCATAATCAGGAGTTACAAAGTCATCTTCAGATTCTACTCCCACACCATAGCCATTCTCATTATCAAGATCATCATCTACGAACGGGTTTGTAGAATCCATCTGCAAATCAGACCTTGCACAAAGACATACACACAAATGAAACCCTGCAAAGTTATCAAATAAAAAAGTAGAAAAAACAAAGTAGCATAAGATAATAAGCATTAAGCATCCACTATGTCAAAAATCAGAAAACAATTTTATAAAGATGATGATGTCCAGTCGACCAACAAAAGAAAAATCTAATTTATAATAGAAATGTTATATGCAAATAAATAAAAAACAACACGTCTACTCTACATTCATTGACTTGTGAATATAATCAGTTTCCACAAGTTGGACACAAAAATCATAAAATATTTGATATGAGACAAAACTAAAAAGCTAAAGATAGAATATTAGTGACACAAAATATTTTTTCTCTTGCTATCTATCAATAATCGAGCACATGCTTATGACCACATCACAGATCTCAACACAATAATCAAATCTAATCAATAAACACACTAACACGGAGTTAAAAACAACATTATCAACAAACCCAAATCAAAAATTCACAACCTTAACTCATAATCATATATAAAACTCAATCAAAACCCACAAACTATCTCAGCTATAAACCTTAATCGAGACCAAAATCATACTGAATGACAGATATTCGAAATTGGAATCAAACAAAATCGAAGAGGAAAAAACATACTAAATAGGAAAACCCCTAAAAATGACCTGGGATTGATTTCTTTGTGAAGTTGCGAGAGGAGACGGTGTTGTAAGAGCCGATGAAGTATCCCACTGAGCTATGGAGTCCAGTTTGATAGGAATCCACCAGAGGCGATGAAGAATCATAGAGGAACAATGGAGAGAAAGTAGAGAAACGTCGTGCGGCTGTTTTGTGTGATTGTGTTAGACTGTTAGGGTTAGTTGGTAAAAGTCTTTATATACTTCGGTTATCCGAATTAATTTCGGATTGGGTTAAAACTGAACCAAATCCAAAAATTAAATCAAATGCTAACCGATCGGATTTAAGAGCATAACCGAATCCGATTATAATCGGGTTTTCTGGATCGGTTTCGGATCGGGTTTTGGATTTTGGATTTTATGCCCAGGCCTAGTTATGTTCTTCAGTTAGCGTTTAGAAAATTTGACCATGAAAAATACCGTCCACTGAGAACACAAGACATGAGGCAAGTAGGATTCTGCAAAATGCGCCAAGCTTGCTTTTCCAATAGATCATCATTGAAATGACCAATATCTCAAAAATCCTAAGTACTTTTAATCGATCCCAGGCCACCCAATGAAGCGGTCTTCTTTGGCTTTGATTGTTCCACCAATAGTTTGCTATAATTTTCTCAATGTCTTCACAAATACTGGATGGGAGCTTAAAGATATTCATAGCATAGACTGGCATGATCATAGCTATTGATTTGAGAAGAACTTTCTTACCTCATGGCAATAAGTTTTGTTAGACCAACCTTTCGTTCTATCATGAATGTTTTCCACAATGTATTGAAAAAATTCATCTTTCTTTTGTCCGAACTGTTCTGGGAGACCCAAATATTTACTACATCCATTGTCGTTATGAATCTGAAGGGTTCGTCGTATAAAAGTCTTCGTGGTATCCGATATCTTGAACCAAAGGATAACGATGATTTCCTAGTATTGACTATTTGACCAGAAGCTTGCTCATATTGGACCAGAATATTTTTGATCGCATTTGTAGAGCTGGCATTAGCTTGGCAAAAGAACAGAGAGTCATCTGCAAACAATGAATGGCTGACCTCTAAACTACCATTTCTGATCTTGATTCCTTTAATAATCCTTTTTTGTTGAGCATTTTTCATCATATGACTTAGCACCTCCGCACATAAAATAAATAAAATGAAGAAAGGGGATCACCTTGGCGTATACCATATTTAGGTTGAATAGGACCATAAGGAGAGCCATTTATATTAACGGAGAAAGTAGTAGTACGAACACAAGTCATAATCCACTCGATCCATTGAGAGGCAAAACCAAACTATAACGTAGTTTCTTGTAAGAAATTCCACTTCAATCGATCGTAAGCCTTAGCAATGTCGGTTTTGATAGTCATAAAGAAGTTAGAGCAACGCTTCTTGACTTTCAGCGCATGAAAGGTTTCAAGGGCAATAATAACATTGTCATGAATCCTCCGACCTGGAATAAAAGCTGCTTGCTCTTCCGAAATAAGACTAGAAAGGTGTTTCTTAAATCTACCAACAAGAATCTTCGAGATAATTTTTTAACTCACATTGTAGAGAGCTATGGGTTTGAAATCACTCATAAGTCTTGCATTCTCTGTCTTAGGAATCAGACATAAGTTAGTGTGGTTCATAGCTTTGTCAAATATTCCTCTCTCAAAGAAGTTCTGGACTTCACCGATAATAGCGTGTTTAGTATCATTCCAATAGGTCTGATAAAATCTATCAGTGAAACCATTAAGACCAAGTGCCCGAGTTGTTCTAATTGAAAAACCACTTGCCTAATTTCCTCCTTTAAAACTGGTTTTAAAATTCATCTTATTTGAAACACTCTTCTGAAAATCATTAAAAACATGAAAATGATTATGTTGAAGAGTAAGATCACTACGAAACAGATTAGTGAAGAATCTTTGAGCTATAGCTCCAATATGTGACTCTCCTCTATGTTCATTCCCTTCATCATCAAGGATCGAATATAAGCGGTTCCAGGCTGAACAGTTCTTAGTTGTCACAAAGAAGAACTTTATGTTACGGTCACCGTTTGAGAGCCAAGTTTTTATACTCTTAATTCGCCAAAATTCTTCTTCATCCTCATAAGCACGCCACAATAAACTCCTAAGATCATTAAGATGCTGAGTAGAAGAGCCAATCGTGTGAGCATTATCAATCCTTCATTTAATGATTGCAATATCTTCCCAAGAGATTGGTCTGAACACCTTCTTCCCTTTAGATATCTCTTGGCGGCAAAACCGAAGTCTGGAATGTAAACCAACATTCTCACCAGATTGTTCCCTTGTTCCAACCTCTTTTCACAGCCTCATAAAAACCTTCCCGGTCTACTAATCTCCAGTCAAATCGAAATTGACCATAGTCCCGATCAAACTCACAAGAAACTGAAGTTATAACTGGACGATGATCAGATTCAATTAACTCCCAAAACTCCATAGAAGACGCTAGGAATTGAGCAAACCAATCACTATTAGTTGTACACCGATCTAAGCAACACATAACATCATGAGAACCTCTTTTACCACACCACGAAAAAGAGTCACCAAATGTTTTAAGTCATGGAAGTCACATATTTGTAACATTCGTCAGAAATTAGAAAAGGAAATTTCCAGTCTAATGGGTCCACCTCTTTTTTCATTGTTGTCTTTAATTTCGTTAAAATCACCAACTGCTAACCAGGCCTCTGTTCTCGTTGAAGCTAATTGTTCAAATTGAGTCCAAACCATATTTCTGTGAGCCGGATTAGGGTGTCCATACACACACAAAAAAATAGAAGCCAAATCCATTGATAGGTACGTATGAATCTACAAGATTAGGAGAAATATTAAAAACTGAAACTGAAATATTGTTCCACATCATAGCTACATCACCACTCATACAATCTGGTGGGACTGGTACTAAGTGATCATAACCAAGGTCCCTACACACTTTCTGAACATAATTGTCTTGTTGTTTCGTCTCCAACATGAAAATGATGTCTGGAAAGTATTTCTTTTGGATCTCCTTTACATGTCGAACTGCGAGGTCATTGCCAATCTTCTGTAGTTCCAAGCAGTTGTCCTCACGGCAAACGAGGTAGTTCTTGGTCTACCGCGCCTCTCACAAGTCTAGCAAAAGCAGAGGTTGCACCACTGTCTTCACCACGTTCTTGGATAGTCGGAACATCATTTATGGCAATTGCTTTACGTTCCAGTAACTTTGCATTTCTCCCTTAGATAACATGACCTAGTCCTGATTAGGCTGAATCTAGAACAGGGTAGCGCTTTAGTTTTGGAAAGAGATGGAATAGGAACACCACCACTTAAAGCTTCAGATTCCTCAGAAGAACAAGTCATGTTTGAATGATGTTCCATCAGACCAACCAAGGTAGTATGAGTAGGATCAATATATGGGAAAGCCACATTGTTGTCATTGTCTTCAGCCATCTCTTCTTCATCAATGATTTCATGAATCTAGACCCTTAGATTATTATAGACTTGAGGTTGTGGGTGTTCATCAAAGTCTTCATCACCAGATTGACCTTCCTCACCACCATTCTGCAACACACACGCACCAGTGTCGTGCGTGAGGATCCCACAGACTTCACAAAATCTCCTAAGTCTCTCATAGCAAAAGCAAAGGAGAGTATTAACCCCAACTTCAAACTGAAAGTGCCTCTAGAAACGCAGAGGCTTCAGGAGATCCAAATTCAGCCTAACTTGAACAAACTCCACTCTAGCAGCTGCTTCCAAATTGTAGTCAATCTCCATAATCATCCCCAACGCCCTAGCCACATGAGCATTGACTTCTTCATTCAAGTATAGGTAAGGGATCCCTCAGATCTGGACCCAAAAGGGTATAAATTTGAGCATTTGATCATTCAAGTATGGAGTCCATCTATAAATTGCTAACATACGGTCGTTAAAAGCCCATGGTGCTCTCCTTAAAAAATTGTCTCCTTTGCTTCCTTCAAATTGAAGATAAACTGGAATCGATTCCCCATCATAATATGACCATGGATTTGGCCCTCATAACCCCAAGTTCATGGCATTGCAGCGATGATGGCTCTAAGATTTCGTCGGCAATGTTGTACTGGCCTTTCCATCAATATCAAGCGGTTGCCCTGGAGGGCTTGCGCCACCACGGCCTGAGAGAGTGGAATCGAGTCATCATCGATGCCCAAATTGATGTCTTGAACCCGAAGCTGTAAGTTTTCCGCCATAATTGCAAGAATTAGATAAAAGCAAAAGGCAAATCAAAGAATTTGGGGTCTTTTGCTAGAGACATAATACATGCCATTGTGGAGAACAATCACCTTAAATACTTGAGTAGATAGCAAAATGGAAGGAGCATCACAATCTTTGTGAAAGGGGATCATGGAAATAACCGCCGACGAAGTGGTATCATTGTCGGAAGATAAAACCGCCACCAAAGTTGAGGAGAGAAACAAACTTTGGAACTGCAAAAAAATCGCTTATTTATCGCCTCAGACATTTTAACAATAATAATATTGGGCTATTTCCATTTTTTCTTACTCAAAATAATTAAACAGTAAAATATATATATTTGGTAATTACTAACTGTAGAAAAATCAAAATTTGTCATTGGCTAATAAGAAAAGACAAGGATTGGACTTTGTTTTATCATCCACCGTTGATAGATTAGATCCAACAAACCAAATCTTATCCTTGTATTTCTCATCTTCTCCTCTTCTACTCCTTTGTCTCCGTCGTCTCCTTTATTTTATTCTCTTTAATTTTTACTTTACTGCTTCTTCGATATTTCCCAAGTCACCACTCACAACTATGGCCACCGCTTCAATCTTCGCCACCATCACCACATATGTGACACCTCTGCTCAGATCATCGGAAGATCATCTTCTTCAAAATCTAGCTCAGTCAAATCCTTAGGTTCCAATTTTCCTAAACTCTTACTTCGATTTGATACTCTTCCTCTCCCACTGTCGCCATCTCTTCTCCCTCTGTTGACGAAATCGCCAATTTTCCTAAACCTTTACTCATAACCTCCTTAAAATCTCATCTTCGTGGGGAAGAAACTCTCTACGGCTTGTTTTTACTCTAAATTTTGGATTCAAAAACTCTACATTTATATTAATATTGAAATTGTAGCTTCAAAGAGATATAAAGTGGCATATTCGACCCGCTTTTCACTACCACCACATCTCGAAGCTTTCTTTGTCGTTCACCGCCAACACAACTTGAACTCTTCGCCGTCGCATCTTTGTCACTCTGTTGCTGCCTCCTTGTTCGTGATCTGTCCACCACCACGTTCCCTATATCCCTCACCTTCTACATCGTTTTATTGCAAGACAAACTCACCAGCAATAAAACTTTTCATTGGGCCATTCGCCGGCGGCCATCCACAAAAACATTGATACAAATATATACATATACACATATATGTATTGTATTTTTTGTTTAATTAATTTTTAATAAAGCAAAACTCATTTTTGTAATTAATGAATTTCAAAAATAAGAAAAATAATTTTTTTCCAAAGTATTGAGTCTCAAAGTAGTCCCTAAGTAGACACCGACACAATTTATAGTCTTTAACATAAAACTATAGTATTATGTCACAACAAAGTCGTTAACGTATGACTGTTTTGTGACCCTTTTTAGTTGCGATCAATACTTTGTGACCACTTGATACCATCTCAAAGTAGTATCAAAAACGGATTTTGTGATCATTTTGGGATAATTTCTTTCGTTACAAAATGCATGTTTTTTATAGTGTCATAAGGCATATGGAGTATACACTCATATTGCATACGGAGTATAGCATAAACTAGCCCTTGTATTTTATTTTTACACCTCGGCTCAATATCTAACAAGATTCGTTGCTGTAATAAAAACGTTTCCTGAAAATAAACTAAAAAAAAATACATTCTTTCATCTTTATGAAAAGGCAATTCCTATGAAACGTTTACAACCTGAAAGAAAAAAAAAACAGAATATCTACAATTAAGTGAAACTGAAAAACTGAGGATAACAAAACTCTTCATCTTTTAAAACAATCATCGCATAATTTTTCAAGTAAATAAGGTCATTTTTTGTACATGATTTGCAGCACCGGATCATGTGAGTTGTGATTGTTCATCAGTTTTGTTTGTGTTGTCACTCATGATCTGCGGCAAACACCAAAAAACAAAGATAGGTTAAGAATTTATGTGATTTAAATATTTTGGGCCATAGTTTAAAATGTACAAAAAAATCTTAGCCCTTTATAAAAATTAAGCATGTAAAAATATTTATAATATGAACCTTTAAAAATGTTGACCCCGTGCAAGTGCACTCCCAACACATTTGTTGGGCCTGACCTGGATTTTTATGGGAATACCATCGAATGCGCGGTAAAAAACAAAGGTTAAAAACTAATGTATATATTACTCGTTAAATTTATTGATTTGGTCTACGAAACTAGTTGAATTAGGTATTTTTAATTTGGTGTCAGAATTAGTTAAGCGGTTTAAGTTGAATATGGCTAGATCATGTTCTAATATTTAACTCAAGTTCGGTATTAATTAACCCAAATCACTAAAGATAATAAAAACAAATAAATATATATATACTCTCGTCAATATTTTTTATAATCTCATGACTTAATTTGAAAATCATCATGTGACAAAACATTTGCATCCATTAAAATGTTAAACTTGGATTCTCCGAATTTGTAACTTTTATAGTATACTAGCGAAATTCAGAAAATTCAATGTGTTACATACAAATCCAAAGAGTCTAATATTATATATGTAAAATACATAATTGAAGTACTTAAAGTATTAGCATTTGATAAGAATATAAATATATTATATATATATTATATAACCAACATAGTAAGTTTTTAGATTGCTGTTTATGGAAGATGCACTTACTTGGTGACAATATTGATGATGGTTATGGTGGTGATATGGGTGTTGGTAGTGAAAGGAATAATGATGATCCTGGTATGAAATATGAGAGTAACTGTAATGCCTTTGCTAGTAACCGTCTGCTAGATAAAGGGACGTGAATGCGGATGATCGCAGATGATGGATCAAAGCTTTAGAACAAGCCAATGGAAAGTATCTACCAGGGGAAAATCCAAGATTACTCAAGGGAATATGGAATTGGGCAATGACCTATGAAGTTGGCCGAGGATAACTATTTTTTGTCGAGGCATCCTTGTTGGATGACCCCATACCAGCGCTGCTAAAATTCATGCGCCAAGGATGGGAGGCAATGTTTCGTCGAATGAAACTTTGGTACTTGTTGGTACCATGGATGTGTGGAGGATAAGGGGACACGTTGATAACCAGGTTGGATAGTAAGCAGCAACGTAAAATGCTTAGCTAACTTGTGGTCGTGGATGTGCCTTGTATTCGCGGAAGAAAACGCATGGTGAAGGATCGGCCACCCAACTACTTGCTACCAGCCCCCTCAACATGTGGATGTGGATGAGTCCGCCAACGTGATCCGATGATTCATCCACATGTGTCAGCACAGGCCATCCCGAGTCCAAGTGTTGATCGCTAATCGGCCATAAACTGCTTAGTCGTCGCCTATTAATAGCCCGAGTTTCCTTCAAAAATTGTAAGTCCACCTAAAATCCCATAAAAATCTTTAGATCTGCGGGTGATCCTCGTTAAGATGTTTGAGTTTCGGGTAAACCTTTGTCCACCTTTACCTACCTAATTAGTTAGTTCTTCATAAATCCTAATTAATTAGTGTTGTTCTTCAAAAACTTAAGTAATCGTTGCTACACCGATGCTTAGGCGACATTGATTCATGACTTTCTACAATCCACTGTGAGTTACGGTCATATGTGGTAGCACAAGATCAAGGTCTTATATTACAAATTTTCACCGAGGTTATTTGATTGAAAATTTATAATTCTTTTTATATGCTTGCTTGTGTTATGTATTTCATGGTCTTATTGATTGTATGATGTTCAAGTTTTGCATATCCGTTATGCTGCTAAATTTTTTGTAGTATAAACGTTATGCTGCCCATTTTGTGAGAACATAGTTTTTATACTACTTGTTTGTTGATTTTTAGTTATAATGAATAGATAAAATAGTGTAGGCGAATTATAGTAATCTCATCTGTCTGTTGTGCATGTCGTGAAACTGCGGCACGTTATGCCTTACAAAAATCTAGAAGTGGATAGCAAACAGCCGTGCACTGCATGACGATGTAGTGGATGGGTGACGATCTCTTTTAGCCTTCATTGCTAAGGGTGTAGAGCATTGCCTGTTGGGAGTCATAATTCATAGGGGCTCAAGGATTAGCTAAAAAGAGGATTTGCATGCATAGTAAATCATCAAGTAGATCTGCTGCATTCATTCGAGTCTTGTGTGTTTTGATTGCTTGCATATTATTTGTTGCTTGGGAATTGGGTTGGGTTACTAACGTCTCTAGAGATCCGGAACTCACTGAATAATTGTAGATTACTCATGATGCTACTCATGATGGTAACCATAGCGGGATAACCTTAAAGGGTGCATTGATCTTTAGACCAATCAATGTAGCTTTAACGACTTTTTGCAAAGACATGATCTTTTTATTATATATGATTTACAAAAAGGATCTTACCTATAATACGAGTTTTGGTAGCAGTTTACGCGTACGGTATACATATATCACTAGAAGAAAACATGCTTTTGGCGACTCCAGTTTGCGACTTCATCCTTAGTCGCAACGATTAACGACTACCTGATGACTCTTTTGTGATTCGTTTGTGACCATCTCGCACAGATCGCAACTCAGTCGCTAATTGGCGACTACATACATAGTCTTAAATAAGTGGTAAATTCGCGACTACTTTACGACTAAATATCGAGTCGGCAAATAATAGCTGCAAAGACAGTGGCAAAGTAGCGACCAAGTTTCGATCAAATAAATGTTTTTATTCTGTTAAATATGTTGAAAACACTAAGAGGAGAAGAAGGTTAGGAAAGCAAAGAAACTAATTGGATTAGAGGGACTCAATTTAAAGTGAATGTTTTAAAACCCTCAAATTCTAGGGTTCACTTATGTAAAACAAACGCACCCTTCTTCCTCTTCATCTCTTCTCTCTCTCTATCTCTTGATCTTTATCTCTACTTCATCTCTACTCTCCTCTATTCTTCTAAATCCAAATCTTTGTCTCTCTCTGTCTCTCTCTCACTCACGAAACTCCTAATTTTGATTCTCATTAATGGTGAAGACAAAGTTTAAACGCGGTGGAGGACGAGGTGGAGGCTGAGGTGGAGGACGAGGTGCGTCTGTCGCCTCCCAACAATGATCCCCAAGGACCGAAAAGCAGCACGACCCTTCATCTTCGAGACCAACAGGCGCACCTCTTCCGACCCAATCCATAGTCGCCCCCAATTCTTCTTCTTCGGCAAGACGCTTAACTCTGTCGCCGCTCCCAAGTCAATTAACTTCACTTCGGGGCCGAACCACTCTCTGCCACCGCTTATCCAAACTCAGTTGGATGTCGGGGACTATCCACCACCAACACAGCTATTCAAGACCACCTCAACGCTTCCACCATAGAGATCTCCTTAAGGCCAGATGTCTCAACCACGAAGCTCCTCGAATCCTCAAGGTCAGCCACGAAGCTCCTCGAATCCTCAAACCCACGCACGAAGCTCTTTGAATCCTCAAGGTCAGTCACGAAGCTCATCGAATCCTCAAGCTCAGCCACGAAGCAATTCAAATTCTCAAGGTCAGCTACATAGCAATTCCAATCCTCCGGTGCATAACTCCGACAACCATAGTCATCAGTCATCTGATGCGCATAACTCCAACAACGTCAAAGACGAAGGGATAGATGATGATGAACAGGTTCCAGCCGATCTCGATGACAACAATCTCCTCTCTCTTAATGCGCTGCTAAGGGTGCCAAACCGTCATATGTTTACGACCGTGCTGTCTCCCATACTCCCACATCAGAAAGATACCACATGGAAGAGGGTTTATTCTGTTTTAAGGTTTTGTATGTTTGTGTGAATATATATGTTTGTATGTTTATGTGTATATATGTCTGTATGTTTGTGTGTTTATATGCCTGAGATTGAATGCTTGTTTGTTAAGGTTTACTTATGTTTCAGTTTTAGTACTAGAGATTGTATGACATTAGTGTAGGATTAATTTTGTTTAAGGTTTTGTATGTTTGTGTGAATATATGTATATATGTTTGTGTGTTTATATGTCTGAGATTGAATGCTTGTTTGTTAAGGTTTACTTCTGTTTCAGTTTTAGTACTAGAGCTTGTATGACATAAGTGTAGGATTAATTTGTTTAAGGTTTTGTATGTTTGTGTGTATATATGCTTGTATGTTTGTGTGTAATCTGAGCTTGAATGCTTGTGTTTGTTAATGTTTACTTCTGTTTAAGGTTTAATGCTAGAGATTGTCAGACATTAGTGTAGGATTACTTCTGTTGAATGTTTGAATGTTTGTGTGTTTATATGTCTGTATGTTGTGTAATCTGAGCTTGAATGCTTCTATTGAATGTTTCTGTTTAGTTCACTCGTTTCGTAATATTTATTCCACTTTTTTACTTTATGTGTGTAGGTTTGGTCATGACAAGGGAGCTTTGGTTTGAAAGATTACAAAGATCTTCACAAACAAATTTGATGGTCCATTCTACAGTTGGACAGTGGTGCCTTGAGAACGAAAAGAGAGATTCTTCCTCGAATTTGCGGTAACCATTTCTTTTCAGTGACCCTTTATATGAACTTCTATTTATATTCTAACATCAATCTTCTCTACTTGTATTGTAGAAAACTCACACATGGGATCCCTTAATCTCAGGGATAGTTCAAGCTCATTTCGAGGATATTTGTTAGAGGCGGATCAAACATATGGTAAACAAGGTTGACATTTCTAGAGTGCAACCAAACTGGATCGGCGATACTCTGTGGGAAGAAATAACGGCCTATTAGGACACTGAACAATCTTAACAGAGAAGTCTGACCACATTTGCTGCTCGGAATTATGACCGTGGCGATCTTGGTGCTCACGTGCACTTTGTAAGGCAAAAGTCTTTTCAAAAAATCCACGAAGAAATGGTAAGTTACATTCCTCTGTCTATTGTTTCTATAAGTCTTTACCTGTTTATATTTGTTACATTTTCAGGAACAAGAGTTGGGTAGACCAGTTAGTATCGGTGACGTTTTTGTTAAGACCCATACAAGATCAGATGGGACTTATGCTGATTATATGGCACAGAAGATCGCAGAGACGTATCAGAAGAACTTGCAAGCGAAGCTGGCCGAGCTTGAGGCAGAAACTTCATATGGGAATTCACGAGCAGTAGAGCTAACCACTGATGATTACAACGACTTCTTTCTTCAGGTAATATTCTTTTTGATCTATTCATTATGCATTTGCATTAAAAAGATCTTTACAAACAATCCGACTTCCTTTTCTCTCCCCCAGTCCACTGTCATGGATGACAGAGGGCGTCCTTATGGTCTTGGAAGTCTTTGAGAGTCTCACTACAGCGGCAAACGCAAGTATCCAGATAGCTCTTCGTCTTATTAGTCACTGCAACAACAATTGGAAGAAGCTTAGCGCATGATAGAAGTACATGTCGCTGATAATGCACGCCTTGAAGCTGAGCTAACCCGACAATCGGCTGAGCAGCAGCAGAAGATGGCCAAGCTTACCGTGATGGAAAAATACCTTCGCACCACTGACCCAAATTATGTGAACTTCTTTTCATCCAACTCCGTTCCAACTCACTCTTCTTCTTAGGTCTAAGATCACTATTCTTTTTAGGTTTGTCTCATTTGGAACTAAATAATGTGTTGTTTGGATTTAGTTTTCTTTTAATGTTTTTTTGATCCAAAACCTTATGTGACATTTAATTCATGGTTTAATTAAGTACCTTTCTTATGAATCTTTTGTTTTTATTTAATTTCCATTCAAATTTCATTATTAGAATTTTAAAAAAAAACAAAAATCAAATCCAAAACCGAAATACATTTTCGTAGAAAAAATAGTAACAATTCAATCGCAATTAAGTCGTTAATTAGTCGGAAAAGAGATGCAAAACAGTCACGAAACACACGCTAAGTAGTCGCAACATATAGAGACTACTCTGCAACTACGAACATTTTGCGACTCATAAAAACATTGTCGCTACTTAGTCGCACATTTATCAACTACATGCCGACTGGTTTGTGTCAACAAAAACTAAGTCGTAAAGTAGTCGCAATGTCGCGACTACCTAACGACTACATAAATTAGCGACGAAAGATCGGAGACTACGTATTTTAGTCGCTAATCAGTTGCAACTTTGTGTTTAGCAACTACGTTATGACTATTCCCGTAGTCGCTAAAAACATGTTTTCTTGTAGTGTATTAAAGACTCAAAGTTTTAGAAGATAAGGGTATTTAGCCAATGATATAATAGTCTAGTCCAAGACTAACACAACTCTTGCTTATGGTATGGGCTGAAAAGCCTTAGGCCATGAGAGTGAGGAACAATTCTCGCGGTTGGATGAGTTAGGTTAATGGATTCATTCCGAGAATCTCTGTTGACTAAGGGAGTCACCTGTGACACATCTAATTTGTCTTTATTTCTAGAACGGGTCGGGGTGTTACACGTGGTATCAGAGCATGGTTTATTAATGCTCATAGGAAAACCATAGTTTTACTTTTTTTATTGAGTAAATGTGTCGCAAAAGTTGTTAGGCAACTGGCATGATCATTTGCTTTAAGTAAATGAGAAATTAGACTTACCCTTTTCTATGTTGTTGATGCTTAGACGAGGTTGTGGCTGAGTGTTACAAGGTGGACGAATAGTGGCTGGGACTCGAGATCTTGCACCTGCAGCGGAGTTGTGTCTTATTGTTGCAGAAAATACGACAAATTTGAGTTTTCTAAGAAGTGTGTGGGACCATGTATGGGGTTTGAGGTGACATGCCTATATACTGATTCCTCCAAATATGAGGGACAATGTGACGAGATTGCAACTCCTATCCCGATCGTTGGCTTGGAGGATTGCACATGGTTACACATGGTGTTCCTTCATTCACTCGCCCCATATCACCGGACAGTCCACTTGCTTCTTTGTGGCGAGACTACCATGAGATGGGACAGACCTCTACTTGTAGGGCTGAGACAAATTACGTCGCGACAGACCCGATAGATTGGGAGCTACATGTGTGGCTAAACGGGCCACTATGCAGGAAGCTGCAACCAAGCTTATGAGATGCCTACTATAGTTCGTTTGCTTTGCGAGAAGGAGGGGCACTACACGACATATTTTCCTATGGCAAGGACATGATCATCAGCTAGATCTCCACTACATTATCCCTCATCACATGCTCTTGATTCTACTTCAGCTCGAGCATCTGACAACTACATCTACAGATCGGGTTGTCTTTATTTTAGATGTACATATAGGTATATGTGATCCGGTTATGGGTTTTAGGCAAAGGTAAGTAAGTTCTAATGCCATTCTTTTTGGATGTACAGTCAGCGTTACGCCTTTGCCGTGTATGACTGTTTGGCTTGACAGGTTTGTAGTTTTGATAGAAATAACGATGTCTATATAGTAACACCAAATTTTGATCATGTATTATATTAAAATTATGTTCATGAATGCGTGTTTACGTTCATAATATTGATACATATTTATGATTGTGTTTAGAAAGCAAAGGAAGGAATCAATATACGTATGTCTCATTTATCCAAGTCTTAGAATTTGAGAAAAACCATTGCATGTAAGAGTTCTGGAAACCCAAATACCATAGAGTTAAGACAAACCTTAATTAGGAGTTAAGAAAAACTTATGTGTTATGTTGAGTCGAGGAATCCTTGAGATGATCAAGTGTATTGCGTAATTAATTCCATATGAGTAAAGGAAATGTTTTTAAAGATAGTGTTAACTTAAAAGACAAAGCTAACAATACCCAAGAAGCAAAGGAGGGGGAGAAGATACAGTAGTTCTAAACCCGAAGAGAAGTTAAGAATAAAGCTCAAGTTCGAAAGAAAAATCGAAGAGCTTATCCAATGGACAGGATAAACTAAACGGAGATGCGGTGCAACGCTTTCCTAAACAAGTGCATCTAATGAAATCCTTGGAGATGAAGTTTACACGAGAAGTCTACCAAAGGCGATAACCTAAGTATAAAATCAAGAAGAAAGAAAACCAAGAAAATGAGCTTAAGAATATACACAATGGAACGTGGTGTAACCAATGAGGGAGAAGGATAATGCATTTAACATACATAAAAAAAAATAGAAGAGGAGGAGTACTACCAAGACGAGTAAAGAGGAGAAAAAATCTCCGCACATCAAAAATAACGAAAATTCGTTAGAGGAGGATGTAATACACCTGACAGTAATCTAATGTTAGATGAACGGACGCGAACGCGGATAATCGTAGAGGATCGACCAGAGCTTTTAAACAAGCCAAGGAAAAGTATCTACCAAGGGAAAAATCTAAGATTACTCAAGGAAATATGGAACTGGGAAATGACACCAAAATTTGGTCGAGGATAACTAGTTTTTGTCGAGGCATCCTAGTTGGATGACCCCTTACCAGTGTTGTTATGATTAATAAAGTGGGGATGGGAGGCAGTGTTTCGTCAGATGAACCGTTGGTACGTGTGGGTACCATGGATGTGTGAAAGATAAGGGGACACGTCGATGACTAGGTTGGATAGCAGGTAACAGCGTAAGCTGCTTAGATAACTTGTGGTCATGGATGTGTCGTGTATCCGCGGAGGGAAACACATGGTGAAGGATCAGCCACCCAATTACTTGCTACCAGTCCCCTCAACATGTGAATGCGAATGCACAACATGTCGATATGGATGAGTCCGCCAACGCAATCCGATGATTCATCCACATGTGTTGCCACCAGGCCATTCCAAGTCCAAGTGTTGATCGCCAACAACCGATCACCTGCTTAGCTGTCATCTATAAATAGCCCGATTTTTCTTCACAAATTGTAAGTCCACCTAAAATCCCATAAAAAGCTTTAGATCTGCGGGTGATCCTTGTTAAAAGTTCGAGTTTCAAGTAAACCTTTTTCCGCCTTTAGCTACCTAATTAGTTAGTTGTTCGTATATCCTAATTAATTAGCTTTGTTCTTAAAAAAATTAACTACTCGTTGCTAGATTTAGGCTTAGGCGATATTGATTCCTGACCTTCTGCAATCTTATGTGAGTTACGGTCATGTGTGGTAGCACATGATTATGGTATTAATATCACGAATTTTTTTATCGATGTTATTTGCTTGATAATTCGTGATTCTTGTGATATGCTTGCTTGTGTTATGCATGTATTGGTCTTGTTGATTGCATAATTTTTAAGTTTTGCATTATGTTGCCAAAATTTATGTAGTATAAACGTTATGCTGCCAATTTAGTGGGAACATAATTTCTATACTACTTGTTTGTTGGTTGTTAGTTATCATGAGTAGATAACTAGTGTAAGCAAATTATGGTCGTCCCATCCATCTGATGTGCTTGTCATGATACATCGACACGTTATGACTTACGAAGGTATGACAGTGGGTAGACACTGTATGACGATGTAGTAGAGGGGTGACGATCTCTTTTAGATTCTATTGCTAAGGGTATAGGGCATCTCCTGTTTGGAGTCCTAGAATTTGCATGCATAGTAGATCGTCAAGTAGATCTAGTGCATTCATTCGAGTCTTGTGTGCTTTGATTGCTTGCATATTTTTGTTGCGTGGGGATTGGGTTAGGTTATTAACGTCCCTAGAAATTCCCAACTCATTGAGTAATCTTAGATTACTCATGATGCTACCCATTTGTTTTTCAGGTAACCATAGCAGAATAACTTTAGATGGTGCAATGATCATTAGACCAACCAGTGTAAATTTAACGACTTTTTTTGAAGACATGATACTTTTATTATGTATGGTTGCCAAAAAGATCGGACCTCTAATATGAGTTCTTGTAACAGTCTACTCGTATGATATACATATATAAAAGACTCAAATTTTTTTTAAGGACAAATGGTTTAGGCAATGATATAATAGTCTAGTCCAAAACTAACATAACTCACGCTCATGGTACAGGTTGAAATGTCTTAGGCCATAAACGTGAGAAACAATTTTCGCGGTTGGACGACTTAGGTAAACAGATACATTCTAGGAATCTTGGTTGACTGATTATAGGAGTTCACCATGACATCTCCAATTCGTCTTTATATCTAGAACGGGTCAGAGGTATTACATTATCAATGTAATGATGTGTAAATTTAATTATAATTTTATAATTGAATTGGAAATTCATTTTTTTAGAGGATTTTATATTATATTTTCACAAAATGACATATGAAGTTCATTATAAAATATATACTTTGTAAGGTTTCTATGCAACTAAATCGTCTAAACTACTAGTTATATTGCTTAATACTTGTGTAATAAAAATCATTCTACATCTAAACTCCACTTAAAAATTTAACTTCTGAGTTTTGCAAAAACGATCATACACTAAATAATGTCGTTTGTTATACCGTAAGGACGAGTCGCAAATATGAGAACACGAATGAGAATGAAAAAAATTAACAAAAGCAAAATAAAAATAATAATAAATCCATATAAATGGGGAATCTTGTTTTACTATACACCAAATTTTCATGTGAGCAACACACATATTACCTAATAGTTTCATCTTCTCTATGTAGCAGGTCCGGAGACGTAGGCAAATTTGGCCGAACTCCGTTAACAAATTGAGTGTGTATTATCGTTCTCATATTTCTGATTTATCAGAAATTTGGCGTAATTTCCTAACAACTGGTATCAGATCCTTGTTCATGATTTTTTTTGAAATTCTCAGTATGCTTTGTGGTTGCAGCATAGACTGATCTTCCACATCAGAAACGATTTCTCAAAAAAAACATTTTGCGAGAGTACTATTCACGTGAATAGTAAAAATTGTCGTCAATATCGGTTTGTCGACGGAGGTGTTCAAATACACGGTGGTTCGCAAAATAATCAGAAACAATGAGAGGCAAAGATAGTTCAGCACACGGTATCGGAAAATTTGACGGTACAGATTATGCATTCTGGAGAATGCAAATTAAATATTATCTGTACTGAAGGAAGCTTCATCAACCACTAAGTAAGAAACCTGAGAAGATGGATCAAAAAGAGTGGAATCTCCTTGATCGGCAGGTTCTGGGTGTTCTTAGGTTAACACTGTCAAAAAACGTTGCTCACAACGTTGCGAAGGAGAAGACCACTGAAGGTCTCATGAAAGTTCTCTCGGATATGTATGAGAAACCTTCGGCTAATAATAAGGTGTTTCTCATGAAGAAATTATTCCACCTGAAGATGGAAGAAGGTTGCCATGTTGGAACACATGTAAATGAATTCAACACGATTGTCAACCAATTGTCTTCCGTTGAAATCAAGTTTGAAGATGAAGTACGAGCACTGATTCTGTTAGCATCTCTGCCAAACAGCTGGGAGCCAATGAGGGCAGCGGTTAGTAATTCTGTGGGTACTCAAAAGCTTAAATTCAATGATGTTCGAGATCGTATCCTTTCTGAAGATGTTCGTAGGATAGATACTGGGGAAACATCAACAAGCTCTGCTTTCAACATGGAAAACAGAGATAGAAGCCAAGACAAAAACAACCAGAGCAAGGGCAGATCAAAGTCAAGGAATGGAAGGGGTCATTCCAAATTCAAGCAGCCTACTGAATGTTGGAATTGTGGAAACACAGGCCACATCAAAAAGAATTGTTGGGCACCATCAAAGAAGGAAGACAACAATGGAGGAAGAGCTAATGTAGTTACTGATGCATTGGTAGTATCTGTCGATTCTCCAAGAAAGAGTGAAGATCATGATGCAGCTGTAAACACTGCTAAAGCATTGATTTCCTATGTTGATAGCCCAATTGATTCTTAGGTTCTTGATTCGGGAGCGTCATTCCACACTACACCACACCACAACATTATGGAGAATTATGTTGCAGGAAGTTATGGAAAGGTATATCTAGCTGATGGTTTACCTTTGGATATCGTTGGTATTGGAGATATCAATTTGAAGATGTCAGATGGACGGGTGTGGAAGATCACAAAGGTTAGACATGTGCCAAAGCTGATGCGAAATCTTATCTCAGTAGGACAACTTGATGAAACGGGGCACAATGTCAACTTTGGTGGTGAAGAATAGAAAGTAAAGAAAGGCTCTATGGTGGTTGCTAGAGGTCATAAAAGAGGCACTCTATATATGACGATGAGTCATCAAGACACATTTGTTGTTGTCGAGAATGCTAAACAAACTAAGTTGTGGCATTGTAGGTTTGGACACATGAGTGAGAAAGGCATGAAGCTTATGGTATCAAATGGCGTGCTTCCAGATCTAAAGACGGTTGATCATGAGATGTGTGAAAGTTACATCCTTGGAAAATAGAAACGGGTTAGTTTCTCAAAAGAAGGAAGAAAGTCAAAATCTGAGAAGTTGGAACTAGTGCACACTGATGTATGGGGACCCGCTCCTGTCGCAACATTGGGAGGTTCATACTACTATTTGTTTTTTATTGATGACTCTACAAGGAAGGTATGGGTCTACTTCATGAAGAATAAATATTAAGTGTTTTCGTTTTTCAAAAGATGGAAAACCATGGTTGAGATTGAGACGAATCTCAAGTTAAAGTGTCTAAGGTCTGATAACGGTGGAGAATATATCAGCGAGGAGTTCAGAAGATACTGCGCTGATAATGGGATCAAGATGCAGAAGACTATTCATGGAACGCCTCAACAAAATAGAATAGCCGAAAAGGATGAACCGGACCCTGAATAAACGTGCAAGGAGCATGAGATTACATGGTGGATTGCCCAAGACATTCTGGGCAGATGCAATCAATACCGCAGCCTTCTTAATAAACAGAGGACCGTCTGTTCCATTAGGATTCAAGATTCTTGAAGAAGTTTGGAGCGGCAAGAAAGTAAATCTTACTTTTCTAAAATTATTTGGTTGCTTAGCTTATGTTCACGTTGATGATGCTGCAAGAAGTAAACTTGATGCAAAATCTAAGAAGTGTTACTTCATTGGTTATTGTGACACGGAGTTTGGTTACCGGTTTTGGGATGATGAAAATTGGAAGATCATCCGCAGCAAGAATGTTGTGTTCAACAAAGAAGCATTGTACAAGGATAAGCTAAAAGGAAGCTCAGAAACTAAGGAGTCTAGAGCTATTGATCTGGGAGATACTCTGGCACCAGAATTGCAGCAGGATACTACAACAGTAGGAGAACATGTTGTTCAAGAAGAAGACAACGAGGCAAATGAGCATGATGATTCTGAAGAGGTCCCACATACACCAGTCACAGAGTTACGATGGTCAAGCAGAATCATCAAGCCTACAGTAAGATATTCTCCATCACTCAACTATATTCTGCTCACAGATAGGGGTGAGCCTGAATGTTATGAGGAAGCAATGCAAGTTGATGAATCCATTAAGTGGGAGCTTGCAATGAATGATGAGATGGACTCGTTGATGCTCAATCATACGTGGGAGTTAGCTGAACTAACAAAGGAAAAAAAAGCACTGCATAACAAGTGGGTCTACCGAATAAAAGAAGAACATGATGGAAGCAATCGTTATAAAGCAAGACTTGTTGTGAAAGGGTTCCAACAAAAAGAAGGCATTGACTACTCATAAATATTTTCTCTTGTAGTCAAGTTGGTGACTATCAGAACTTTTCTTGGGCTGGTAGCAAAGGAAGATTTACATCTTCAACAGATGGATGTGAAGACAGCATTCCTTCACGGTGATTTAGATGAAGAAATCTACATGAAGCAACCCGAAGGCTTTGAGGTCAAAGAAAAGGAGAAGCTAGTATGTAAGCTTCAAAGGAGTTTGTATGGCTTGAAACAAGCTCCAAGACAGTGGTATAAAAGGTTTGACAGTTTTATAAAAGGTGTTGGTTTCTTGAGGTGTGAGGCTGACCACTATTGTTACTTCAAGAAGCTTGAAGGGTCCTACTTGATACTGCTTTTGTATGTTGATGTCATGTTGATAGTGGGAGTAGACTTGCAAGAGATCAATAACTTGAAGACAAAACTCTCAGAAGAGTTTGCGATGAAAGACCTGGGAGAAGCAAAACAAATTCTTGGGATGAGAATTAGTAGAAGCAAGAAGGGTCTTAAGTTATCACAAGAGGAGTATGTGAAGAAAATCCTCAAGAGGTTTAACATGGATGACGCGAAGCCAGTCAGTACTCCACTGGCTAGTCACCTTTGGTTATCCAGATATCAGTCCCCAGTGACTAAGAGGAGATGGCATATATGGATAAAGTTCCATATGCTTCTACTATTGGTAGCCTGATGTACGCGATGGTATGTACAAGGCTAGACATTGCACATGTAGTGGGAGTCGTTAGCAGATATATGAGTAATCCAGGCAAGGAACATTGGGAGGCTGTTAAGTGGATTCTCAGGTATCTGAAAGGAAATCCAAGTTTATCGCTATGTTTCATGAAGTCTGAGATGGGATTACAGGGATATGTTGATGCTGACAATGGAGGTGACACTGACAGTAGGAAGAGCACATCCCGGTATGTCTACACTTTTGGTGGAACTGCAATTTGTTGGGTTTCAAAGTTACAAAAAATTGTAGCTTTATCAAGTTGTGAAGCTGAGTATGTTGCGGTAACAGAGGCAACAAAGGAGATGATGTGGTTACAATCATTTCTACAAGAGTTAGGCCATGACCAAGACAAAAGGTGTGTTGTATTGTGATAGTAAGAGTGCCATTGATTTGGCAAAGAACCCGGTTTACCACGCTCGGACAAAGCACATACAACTTCGATATCATTTTATCAGATCAGCTTTGGAAGATGGAGTGTTAGTACTTGAAAAGATTCCAGGAAATAATAATCCGGCCGACATGCTAACGAAGGTCGTGCCATACGATAAGCTGAGGTTATGTGCAACCTCAGTTAGCTTATTAGAATAATAAGCCAAGAAGACCTGCTACATTGATCAAGGTGTGAAGACAGATTGAAATCAGTCTTCAAGTGGGAGATTGTTAGTCAAAATTCTAGAACTTCTAAATTCAATAATAGAGGTTGCTAAATTCAACAATGGAGGTTGTTAAATTCAACAATGGAGGTTGGTTTCTTCAACATTTGTCGGCTCACCAAACCTCATCTTCTCCTATAAATAGTTGATTAAACTCATCTCCAAAATCATCCCAAAAACAAGAAAAAAAAAATTAAGAGTGTGTCTTAAGAAATTAAGAGTAATTTGGGATCGGGTGAGAGTTGATAGCGGTGTAAAAAATTTCTTCCGATATTAATAAAAGATCTGTAGCAGGTCCGGAGACGTATGCAAATTTGGCTGAACTCTGTTAACAAATTGAGTGTGTCTTATCGTTCTCATATTTCTGATTTATTGGAAATTCGGCGTAATTTCCTAACACTCGTGTTACACTCTACACGAGTAGACGTTTACTCGAGAAAGTTAGCTTTGAAGAAAAAAGAAAAAAAAAGAGAGAAAGAAAGTTAACGTTGAAGTATTTTGTTATAACAATACTTTGAATATAGTAGTTTATATCTATGATATCGTTGACGCCAAATAAAAAAATATCGTATTGTAATGTTTAAATAATTCTTCGACGACTAAACATCTCGTGCTGTCATGCATTTTCTTACGTAGAAATCTATGCAGTTGTATAAGGTTCAACGCGCCAAATTTATTCCTACAAACTCGACTCGAATTTCATAAATGCAAACCCAGCGAATTGAAATTTTCTATTCTTATTCCCTAAGCGACTATAGATTAAAATCTATAATATTCAATAAATAAGTTAATGGAGTCAAATATTTCCATTTAATAGAAAGAAAATGATGGAGTAAGAAAATCAGTGTAAAAAACTCTTTTTATATAGTAGATTTTTAGGAGGATAACTATCAGGTAAACGCGTTTATAAACATGCAACATTGCTAATCGTTCGACTGGCTTAAAGTTAATTTGTTACATTTCCTAAATGTCTGATTTACCTATAAAACCTATGAAAGATAGTTTATAGTGATGAAGTACATTCATGTCGATCCACAACTAAACTACTAATACTAAAGTACTTTTTTTTTTGCTATCTTTCAAATTTGATTTTTGGAATTATATCCAAAAACATATGAGTTTTAGGAAAAACAATTGTTAGACCACAACTAATATTGTAAAACATGACGGATGTTTGCTAGACGGTGAACAAATTTCAAACCTTAACCATATAAAAACGTCTGGGCAAAACCTAAACATGCATTAAGTAGATAAGGTTTTTAACCAATACATTTGTTACTTTTAGAAAGAAAATAGATATCGAAAGGTAAAAAGATAATAGTTTTTATTATATATTAGGTGAATACCCGCGCATATGCGCAGGTTTTGTTTCATTTGCTTTTGATTTAAGATTTCTGATGTCATGGTGTTTACCCATTTTTAACCATGATATAAGTCCTTTTTTCGAGTCTTTCCAGTAGTTTTAGAGTATTTCAAATTCTTTTCAGGATATAGGCACAAATGGAGCTAAATTGGGTTATTGGAAGCTTTTGAAGCAATCTGGAGTTGAAGCAGTTCGGGAGCTGAAGCTTAGCATCGATCGATACCTCCTTAGTATCGATCGATACCGTTCATTTGGTAAAGACACGAACAAATATTCCAGTATCGATCGATACCACTTACAGTATCGATCGATACCCAGCGATTAGAACGTGCATCAAGACCGAAGATTAACCAGAAGATTTCCTTATTTTTCGATTAGACTCCTAAACGTGTTTTAGCTATATAATTAGGTTTTTGAGCCTCCAGAAAGACACACGGGTGATTTCTGAAGATAGATTTTCTGCAATTGAGTTTTTGGGAGAAGAACCTTGAACCCTTTTGTATTCCTACTCTATCTTATTTATGATATCTATTTTATACATGATGTTTGTCTCATTCACCATGTTTGAGTAGATTTCCTATTAGGTTTAGGGTTGTTTAAAAGGTATTTGATGAATTATTAGATCTGATTGAATTGTTAAGGAATGTCTATAGAGCTTTTCACCTAGGCTTGAGATTAATGCTTACTCTAGCCTCGCGAACTAGAATATGATGTTAAGTTGATTAATTGGCACGAAAGTGTGATTGGTTTCCTGAACTAGTGTTTGGTGAGCAAAAGACCTATTCGCAAAGAAATTTAGTTTAGGATTTTGTGAACAATTTAATTCGATCGTTAATGCTTGTTTGAATTTTTAGAATCTGCAAAGAAATTTGGGATTCTAGGTTTAGACATAGATAGTCTTCGCAACGACAGTTGGTTTACTTTATATCTGTGTTTCAAGTTCAAGAGCGGAGCTTATTTCATTCCTGACATTTGATTTGATTAATAATTCTGATTTGCCTGCAAACTTCCCTAAGCCTAGCTTTTATCCCATTGATTTACTTCTTGATTAATTATTTTGTTATTCTTAGTTACATTTATTTAGCTTAGCTTAATTCTTATTCTAGAATCTATTGAGTGATATCATGAGTCTTTGTGGTTCGACCCCTATATACTGCAGCTACTGCTTTAGTACTTTTAGGGTATTATCTTTGAGCATATCAAATTTTGGCGCCGTTGCCGGGGACTCTAATTTCACCATTAGATTACCGTTTAGAATTTCGACTAAGTTGCTGAGCATCGATCGATACCCCCTTAGTATCGATCAATACTCGTTGTTATTTCTGTCACTTACGTGATTTACTTTCTCTGTTTTAGGTGTATGCAGCATCGAGAGACCAGAATAAGCAAGAACAAGCAGTTGACCAATCTATCTAACAAAGAGCTAGCTGAATTAGAGCATACAATCAAAAAGCAAAAGAAACAAGCTGAGATGAATCATCCGATTGTGCTCGCTCGTGATGAGGCTGGGGTTTTGAGAGATCAGGAAGGTCACCTGTGTGACGCTCAAGGACAGAGGCTTGATGCAGAAGGAAACGTTGTTGCCCCTGCACCGGTAGCTAATGAAATTATCCCACCGGTTGTGCGTGGGAATGTTGGGAATGTTCAAGTTAATCATGCCAGAACGCTTGGGGAGTACAACAGACCAGATCAGTTCTATGCAAACCGATCTGCGATTCGTATTCCAACTTTCCAGAGAAATGACTTTGAGCTGAAGTCTGCATACTACACTCTTGTAGGCCAGCACCCTTTCCATGGTCTTTCTCATGAGCATCCCATGGATCATATCGAGAGGTTCGAGGATTTGGTCACCAGTATCAAATACAATGGAGTGTCCAATGATTTCCTCTTCTGTAAGCTCTTCCCATACTCTCTTAGTGGAGATGCAGCTTACTGGTTGAAGCAGTTGCCTCCTGGTTCTCTGACTACCTGGGAGGAGACTAAAACTACTTTTCTGAATCATTTCTATGATGATGCGAGATCAGAGGAACTCAGGAACAAGATCTCCCAGTTTTCTCAGGGAGCAACTGAGGCATTCAAGGCTGCATGGGTTTGATTTCGGTCTTATCAGAGGGATTGCCCTCACCATGGTTTCTCGAAGATTCAGTTATTGGGTATCTTTTTCAGAGGGATCGATTGGAGGTATCAGATGGCGTTGGACGCTGTAAGCAATGGAAATTACAACACCAGGTATCCCGAGGACGCTTATGTTTTGATCGAAAACTTGGCGTCTAGCAACAGCACTAAGAATGCAGATTTCGAGAGAAAGAAGCAGAATGGAAACGTTGATGGGTTGCAAATTGCTGAAGTACATGCCAAGCTGGAGTCAGTTCACAATCTGTAATTGGGTAAGCAGCAGAAGGCAGTGCATTTTGCTGAGAAGGTCGAGAATATCGATGAAGGTGAAGCAGAGGACGTCAACTACATAGGTGGTAATGGGTTTCAAAATTCGTCGTACAACCGCGATTTCAACAACAACTCTCAAAGAGGAGGATTCAAATCTGATTTCAAGTCTTCGAATTTCGGAACAAACTCCTTTGCTCAGAAGCCATTTCAGAACAGTGGGTACACTCGCACATATGGGAATTCATCTTATCAGACACCACCTCCCAAGACTCATGAAAGCAAAGTTGAGACTATGCTTGAACAGATTTTGGAGGGGCAGCAAAAGATGATTGTTGACTTCAACGGAAAGATGGATGCTTTATACACTGATTTGAATGGCAAAATCGAAGCTCTGAACATCCATCAGAAGAAGCTGGAAACTCAGGTTGCTCAAACTGCAGACATAGTTAAGAGATAGGATGGTTTCCTTCCGGGAAAAACGGTGAATCCGCGGGAGCATGTTCATGCTATCACTTTGAGGAGTGGAAGAGAGGTCACTCCAAGGTTGAAGAAGACTTACTCGCCTAAGCAGCTCGTCGATCTTGCTAGAGACGATGATGACGAGGATGAGATTCCTGCAATCTCTCCAGTATCGATCGATACTCACCCAGTATCAGTCGATACCACTCAACATCAACCGTTGCCCGTTCAGGTTTCTACAGGACCAGTTGAAAAACCAAAAGCATCGATCGATACCCCCCTTGTATCGATCGATACCCGTCCAAGAGTTAAACAGAAGCAGACCACAGGACATGTCGGGAGAGTCTATATACCAAAGATTCCTTTCCCTCGACCCGCTGCTAAATCTAAGAAGGAAATAGAAGAGGCCAGATGCCGAGCAATGCTAGAGAATTTAGTTGTCGAACTCCCGTTCGTGGATGCTCTCAAGACTTCACCTGCTTTTAGAAGGTACATCAAGAGGATGGTTTCGAGCAATGTGAATCTTGAGGAAGGGGTACTGAGAATCACCCATGAATGCAGTGCGATTCTTCTCAACAAGATTCCAGAGAAACTACAAGACCCTGGCAGTTTTGTTTTGGATTGCAACATCTTCACTGAGAGGTTCGAGCGTTCACTTTGCAATCTTGGCTCCAGTGTAAATCTCATGCCGTATTCAGTAGCTAAGAGGATGGGGATGACAGATTTCACACCAACTCGGATCTCCCTGATCCTTGCTGATTGATCAGTCCGATTCCCTGAAGGTTTACTTGAGGACGTCCCGATTACCATTGGGGATTGCTTAGTCCCAATTGATTTCATCGTCCTCGAGTATGATGTTGAACCAAGAGATCCATTGATATTGGGTAGACCTTTCTTAGCTACAGCTGGTGCCCTAATCGATTTCAAGAATGGGCGAATATCCCTCAACATTGGTGATCTGATTATGACCTTTAACATGGAAAAGATGATGAAGAAACCAACCATCGACGGACAGACATTCTTCATTGACACTTTCGGTGAGCTATCAGATGAGTATTTCTTGAGACAGCACCCCGAGAATCCCTTGGAAAGAGCATTGGTTTGCTCGGCTGAGACAGAGGTAGGTCCCACAGAGGTTGCTGCTGCCTATGCCACGATTCTTGACAACAATGCTGAAGCATCGATCGATACCACAGGAGGTATCGATCGATACCCACCTTTTCTTCCCGAGGAGCTGGTTATTCCTCGTGACAGATTTGATTCGTTGAGATCTGAATCGTTGAACGATTGGAGTGAAGAGAGAGCTCCTAAGCTCGATCTTAAGCCACTCATAGCTAGCTTGAGGTACGTTTTCCTTGGCCCTAACTCTACTTATCCTGTAATTGTCAATTCTTCTTTGAACAACGCAGAGGTCGCCTTACTGCTGAGCAAGCTACGCAAGTATCGCAAAGCTCTCGGCTATTCTCTTGATGATATTTAAGGTATATCACCGGATCTGTGCATGTATAGGATTCATCTGGAGGACGAGTCAAAGGCTTCAGTCGAGCATCAGAGGAGACTTAACCCGAATCTGAAAGAAGTGGTAAAGAAAGAGATTTTGAAACTTCTGGAGGCAGGAGTCATTTATGCCATTTCTGACAGCAGTTGGGTCAGTCTGGTTCATGTTGTTCCTAAGAAAGGAGGTTTCACAGTGATGAAGAATGAGAAAGATGAACTGATTCCAACAAGAACGATCACCGGGCATCGCATGTGTATCGATTACAGGAAGCTGAATGCGGCGACGAGGAAAGATCATTTCCCATTGCCATTCATTGATCAAATGCTGGAGAGGTTGGCTAGTCACCCTTACTATTGCTTCCTGGATGGCTACTCAGGCTTTTCCCAGATCCCGATACATCCCGATGATCAGGAGAAGACGACGTTCACTTGTCCCTACGGCACATTCGCCTACAGGAGGATGCCTTTTGGGTTGTGTAATGCTCCAGCTACATTTCAGAGATGTATGATGTCCATTTTCTCAGATATGATCAAGGAGTTCATGGAGGTATTTATGGATGATTTTTCTGTCTATGGGTCTTCATTTAAGGGATGTCTGGACAACCTATGCAAGGTACTTCAGCGTTGTGAGGAGAAGCATCTAGTTCTGAACTGGGAGAAGTGTCACTTTATGGTTCAAGACGGCATCGTTCTGGGACATAAGGTTTCTAAGGCTGGGATTGAAGTTGATAAAGCTAAGATTCATGTCATGAGAAGCCTCCTACCGCCTACATCTGTGAAGGACATTCGGAGTTTCCTTGGTCACGCTGGGTTCTATCGCAGATTCATTCAGGATTTCTCCAGGTTAGCTCGCCCGCTTACTGCTCTGCTGTGTAAAGNTTTTCTTCGATTTTCATCTCTATTCCACTCGGATTTTTGCCCACATTGTCATTCCATTACTCATTCCTTCGATCTACAAGGTAATGTACTCGATTTCCATCCTCTTAGACTAATGACAGATTCGATTTGGGAGTTTGCCTCTATTGTAAAATTCTTACTATGTTTCTTGTCATTTTTGGTTCTAAGAGAATGAAATTCTTCTGTTAGGATTAGAATGGATATGATAGAGATGGAGTAGATTTAGGAATTCGATTTTAGGGTGATAGATTTGGAATTTGCTATGCCTTTGTGACGAACCTTTTGATTCTGTCTCGAGTATCGATCGATACACCCTTGGTATCGATCGATACCCGACGTGTATGTTGAATTTACGATGCACTCTGTAGGGAACTGTGTGCCTACACCCCGAGTATCGATCGATACCCCTTTGGTATCGATCGATACCTGCACGTATTTGACATACGAGCTAATCTGCTTTCTGATTTCTTTTTGTTTTCTTCTCAGATGGCTCCCCGCAAGAAGGCACGACAGTATGACGCTTCTGGTTCCAATCCTCCACGCCGCAACTTCGATCTTCAAGATGAGGTGGAGGCATTCTGTGGCTCTTATTGGCACGCTGGTGTCGTGACCGCTATTCTTTCCGCCGATCGTTACACAGTCCTGAAGGGCGGTTTCACGGACATTACAGGTCCTCAGAGCTTCATTGAAGTTTACATTAGTGACCTGAGAGCCACACCACGACGTTCCCCTTCTCCTTCTGCCCCTATTCCTGTCGCTAGGCCTCCCTGGCCCAAGTTGGAGGGGAAGAGGATCATCCCGCGACGCGATTGGGCAGGCTTGCCTAAGGAGGAGACCAAGAGTGAAGCCTGTATCTATAGGCTTATAGCTGAGGAGTGGGACGATTACGACACTCTGTTCTACAACGAGTGGTTGCGCGTTGTCATCCTTCCTACACGTTTCATTGATCCTCACGCTATGCGCCGACTGGGTATAGATGTGGACCTCTCCACCATGCTGGAGAAGATTGGTCTAGGGACATTGTGTTCACGGCAGTATGACCTCTATCCAGACCTCATCCGTCAGTTCCTCGCCACTACTCGAGTATATTACAGAGATGAGGTCAACCGAACTGCTTTAGAGGGCACATTGACCTTTCTGATCCGAGGAGTTCATTACAGGCTACCTATCCCTGACCTCTGCGCCATCTACGGGTTCGATCCTTATCCTCAGCAGATAGCTCTACCTACCCAGTTTCACGATGCACATACCTTTTTGCGACACATTTGTCTTTGAGCCTACCACTCCAATACTATGATACAGATAGACATCCGCCATCCGACGCTGCGCTGCATTGTTCGCATTCTGAGCACCACTCTTCTCTGCAAGATGGAGCCGAACAAGCTGAGGATCTCAGAGCTGATCCTACTATACAAGTTCGTTGTCGACTTTATTCCTGAGGACAGGTACGAGTGGCCCGAGCTGAACCTCTCGGTCAACATAGGCGCTCTCTTTGCCCACCATTTGGTCTCTCTGAAGACCAAACCCTTCACTGGCCGCAACTACGCCACAGCGCGGAAGACTGAATCGGTCGGTAGCTTCCTCACTCCTATCTTCGAGCACTTCGGCATCTCCACTTCTGCTTGCTCGATTGTCACCACTCGTTCTTTGATGGATGAGTAGCATATGCAGCACATGCGTTGGCTGAAGCCAACTCGTCGTTGGTGCCTACCCACGACAGACGGAGAGCTCTTTGTGCAGCTCCCCAACCACACTCTGACCTGCATTGGCGATGACCCTTCTCTGCTGCACTTCGATCCAGATCCGAGTCTGCTCTTAGTTGCTCCATCCGCGCGTGTTCGCGCCCCACGCCAACTCCCATCCATCCCTATCGCTGTAGACGAGACACCAGCGGCTGACTTTGCTGGAAGTCAGCTCGTCATTCTCAACGCCGCCAGACATCTGCTCCTGCTCCTTCATTTCCTCCACCACCGGATCTGCCGATGGAGACCGCCTCTTTTCATAGGTATGTCGTGGAGAGTCTTCAGAGCATCTGGTCTGTTGTATCTCGCTGCCGCTGCATGTCGTCCACTGACGCCGACCACTCCACTCCTGGCCCTTCATCTCGCTATGCTGTTTCAGATGATGATGAGGATTCAGACTATTCTCTGCTCCTGGGTTTCACATTTTCTTTTGTTTTCTTTTCTTTTGTTTTGCTTTCTTTTCTAAACTTATCTATCTCATTGTCAGTACTTGTTGGAACTTATGGCTATCTATTGATTTTGTTGCTTCTAACTGTGTTTTCTGATCTAACAGTTCCTTCATCTAACTTTTGGCTTCAGTAGACACGATTTCGAGTTTCAGACTTGCAGACAAAGGTCCTTGGCATCGATCGATACTCCCTAGTATCAGTCGATACTGCCTGGGAATCGTTCGATACCCTTTCTTCAGTATCGATCGATACCCACCCATTTCCACGGTACCTTCGAGCTAACTTTCAGCCATTTCTGTTCTTGTGCTTTCTCTTGCTTTCTCTAGGCTAGATAACACTGGGGACAGTGTTGTTTAAGTCTGGGGGAGGTAGTTACTGACATTTGGGTTTGTTTTTCTTAGGGTCAGTCCTTTTGAGTCAAAATTTTTGTTTTATTGAGTCAACACCAGTTGGAGATTATGAACCTTTGCTTGATTTCATTGTTTTGACTTTGCTTTTAAGTAACCATTTGTCACAGAATCAGCTCTAAGATCGACTAATGAAAAATCCAAAGACTAACCAGTTGACCCGGAAACACCCATGTCTCCAGCAAATTTCTTCTAAATCCCGAGCTAAATCTTGCACTTCACCTCTGAGGTTGGTATTTACTGAACTTGATTCATCATTCATATCTGACATAGGAACCCATTTGTTTGAAAATTATGGTATACCTCTCCCTTGACATGTGTTGATACAAAATGTGCATAAAAGATGAAATGATTTCCGCCGAGTAGAGGGCTAGGAACATTTCCTGTGATCCCATTTTTCTACTTGGATAACGAATGATCACACAAGTGTCTGAAGCGAGGGGTAGGAACATTTCCAGTGACCCCGTTATTCGCCTAAGACTTTTGATACTCTGAGAGGGGAGAACTGGGGATTCGGTGGCAAACACCATCAATACTCACGTCTCAAAACTTGATTTGTATATGCAAAGTTTAAAGAAAAATCAAGAAATAAAGAGAAAATAAAAAAGAGATAAGTCTGGGGGAGAAAAAAATAATACCAGAAGTATGCGATTTGGGTGGTTCCTTAGTCACGATATTGTATGAGTAAGAATCTATAAGGTTCCTGAATATCAACAACAGTTGTGAAACGGCAATGAAGGATTTATAGGATTGATGTTGTGAGATAATGTGTGGATAATGAGAGGCTGCGACGGTCTACGGAGAAGTACATGGTGGTCAGATCCGAAACTGTTTAAGTGATGATTGGGAGCTTGGGAAAGGAGTCATTTCAATATCTCAAGAAAAGGTGAGTCTCTATGTTTTTCAAACCTCTTTCTCTGTTTGGTTTTCTATTTGCTTGAGGGCAAGAAAACACTAAGTCAGGGGGAGTTGATATGTCATGGTTTTTACCCACTTTTAACCATGATATAAGTCCTTTTTCCGAGTCTTTCCAGTAGTTTTAGAGTCTTTCAAGTTCTTTTCAGGATATAGGCACATATGGAGCTAAATTGGGTTATTTGAAGCTTTTGAAGCTATCTGGAGTTGAAGCAGTTCGGGAGCTGAAGCTCAGCATCGATCGATACCTCCTTAGTATCGATCGACACCGTTCATTTGGTAAAGACACGAACAAATATTCCAGTATCGATCGATACCACTTACAGTATCGATCGATACCCAGCGATTAGAACGTGCATCAAGACTGAAGATTAACCAGAAGTTTTCCTTATTTTTCGATTAGACTCCTAAACGTGTTTTAGCTATATAATTAGGTTTTTGAGCCTCCAGAAAGACACACGGGTGATTTCTGAAGATAGATTTTCTGCAATTGAGTTTTTGGGAGAAGAACCTTGAACCCTTTTGTATTCCTACTCTATCTTATTTATGATATCTATTTTATACATGATGTTTGTCTCATTCACCATGTTTGAGTAGATTCCCTGTTAGGTTTAGGGTTGTTTAAAAGGTATTTGATGAATTATTAGATCTGATTGAATTGTTAAGGAATATCTATGGAGCTTTTCACCTAGATTTGAGATTAATGCTTACTCTAGCCTCGCGAACTAGAATATGATGTTAGGTTGATTAATTGGCACGAAAGTGTGATTGGTTTCCTGAACTAGTGTTTGGTGAGCAAAAGACCTATTCGCAAAGAAATTTGGTTTAGGATTTTGTGAACAATTGAATTCGATCGTTAATGCTTGTTTGAATTTTTAGAATCTGCAAAGAAATTTGGGATTCTAGGTTTAGACATAGATAGTCTTCGCAACGACAGTTGGTTTACTTTATATCTTTGTTTCAAGTTCAAGAGCGGAGCTTATTTCATTCATGACATTTGATTTGATTAATAATTCTGATTTGCCTGCAAACTTCCCTAAGCCTAGCTTTTATCCCATTGCTTTACTTCTTGATTTAATTGTTTTGTTATTCTTAGTTACATTTATTTAGCTTAGCTTAATTCTTATTCTAGAATCTATTGAGTGATATCCTGAATCTTTGTGGTTCAACCCCTATATACTGCAGCTACTGCTTTAGTACTTTTAGGGTATTATCTTTGAGCATATCAATTTCGTTCACTTATTGTTTTAAAAGAGAATGTGTTTTTTTTTAATTAAACAAAATTTTTGTATTGTGTGAAAATATTTGAAAATAGAAAATATATATATTAGCTAGGAAAATTCATTATAAACTACTTTAAAAGTTTTCAATTATTTTTATGAACTTTTATTTTACTTTTTAATGTTGCATTTTTTACCCGTCATCTCATATACGAGAATAACGTATTGTAACCGATAATAACTATCAAAACCGATAAAAACTAACAAATGAAAGATAAACCATATGTTTGGTTATAGAGAACAACCAAAAAAACTTCTTTCGCCAACAATTATCCCTAAATCTCACCAAAATACTCTGGCACGTAAACAATATATTCAGACCTTTTTTGTAAAATAAATTTCACTCGCAGCTCTCCAACCAAGTCACACCAACTGTACTTCTTTAAAAGTATACCCAATGTATCTTTGTGTATCAAAATCATAGGTTGTCGACAACATTTATTATTGTCTAAGCGTATTATACATGATAAATACTAATATATTAAACCGTAAAAAACATTTCAAGAGCGTTCATAGTTAAACCCGTTACCTTGAATGTTGAAGTAATGCGTCTATGAAAATGCATCGTAAAATACCTTAAATAATACCAGTTAAAAAGTGAGTATATTCGATATGCAAGGACCGCGTTGGATTTTTTTTCAAATATGTAAGCAAAAATTATAATATACTATTAGCTAATCTTAACTACCAACATTTTGTTTGTTGTCATCTTGTCTCTAAGATCATGAATAGCATATTTCTATGCATCTTCATGTAGCCATTTAATTTCCAATGCTTTATCACTTTGCTTCTCGATGCTTATAATTTACCAAAACACCCTCACTGATTATTTTTTACTGGCTTCGCCTTGTTTCCCTAAGATATGAATCTACAAGAAAAATATAAACAGAAGATGTAAGATGAAACACTCAAAAACTGTAAAATTTCACACCACCTTGTTGGTGTATTTTCTTTATACCTTGATCTTTATAGAATTTTATTAGAATGCTTCAATAATAATATTTATTAGAATTGAAAGATTCAATCAGATTCGATGCTAAGAAGATATAGCAGAATCAATCATAGTTCTTTTTTTTAGGAAACCCATGACCTCAACCTTAATTAGATGATTCAATCATACTATGGTTTCATTGTTCAAAATTAAGCTACGAAATTATAATCCCCTCTTCTTATTTCTCTTAAAATCAATAATGTCGCAATTTTATTACTAAATATCTCTTAGCCGCCACCAAAACCACCACCACAGGTCTCTACTATACCTCGTCTCCATTTATGTTGAATTTGATGCTAGAGTCACCGCTTACATGGTTATGTTGCAATGTCTCACCAGCCTTGACACCATATTTGACTTGCAAAAGATTATTGATTTTTTTTTGGATAAACGGTGATTGTAATACTCATCATGTTCTCATGTGGTACTTCCAGCTCTTCGTCAATCTTGTAGAAATTTTTTATACAGCTACACTCGAAAATCCTGAAATATTTTTGAAAATTGGTTAAATTGTTAAACTTACAAGTGCAATTGACATTGTTATTATTGGCAAGAACAACAATCTCACTATGAAAATTGATGATATGTTTTTTTTAATCTCATATATCTCCTCTCCAAACAGCGCTTGCAAATATTTGTGGTTCGAGATCATCTTATTTTTTCTTTCAGTTATGGTATAATGCAAAGTTTTTGAGTTGAGGTATGAACGTCACAAGAAGTGTGAAATGTATTAATTAAATCAAAAAATTATAATAATTTTATAAGAAAAGATAAAATAAAATGAAAGAAAGTTTAGGATTTTTAAATTTAAAGAGCTTTATGCTTAATAATTAATTTTATATTTAATCAAATTTTCATTTAGTTATTAGTATTGAACTTTTTTAGGGATACATGTCATATTCTCCATCAACCACGTGTCAAGTAGATTGAGAGAGTTATTCAACTTTTATATATAAAATAAGTAATTTCAAATGATAAATAAAATAAACATAAATAAGATATAACCATATGGGATATAACTACTAATCAAGTAAATGATTGTGATTATACTTGATTGTTAGTGCTTGGTAATCACCTATAATATATTTTTAATATATTGTTACATATTTAACTGATCCTTATCCTTGTTTTACTTTGGTTGATTCTTTGATCCAAAACTTTATCTTTTTTAAAATCATTTGTTAGTTCTCTTTCTATTTAGATTCGTTTAGTTGTTCCATTACTTGATTTATTTCATAATTACTTGTTTGATGTTTTATCCTTTTAATTGTTTATATTTAACTTGAAAATAAAATAAAATAAAATAAAAGACAAAGCAAATCAGCCGGCTTCACCTTCATTTCTCTCATTTGTAGCGAGCAATTTTGTGATTCGACTCCGTAGTTACAATTGCTCAGTATTTCGAATTTCTTAAAACTCGATTACACCATTATTCCACATTATTCGATTGGTTTGGTATTGATTCAACACCTTGATCAATAATATTGACTCTGATTAATTTTTCAGCAAAAATTAAACAAACATTTGTTTTCATTTAAAGGTACTTTCTCAATGTTTAAGGTTTTAACATATATATTAAGAAATCATTAAACTTTTGATTTTCAAAAATAAAACATCATTTATTGTCTACCTAAAAACTATTCAACCAATGGAAAAACAAACTCCCAAATAAAAATAATTATAAACAAAAATAATTAATTCTACATTGAAAAATATAAAACATCATTTGAAATGAGACATATTTTTTTTTTTACAAACACATCACCACTTATTATGATACGAGGGAATACGACTATAACCGTAATATTCATAAGAGATGACTGGAAAAAGTTGTGTGAACACATTTGACAAGTAAATACAGATAACGCGTTTTTGGTCTTCTACAATTTTACCACCCAACCCAAGAAAAAAAGAAGATTACAGACAGAAGTGTCGACATGAAAATTCTAACTATTAATTACAGATATGTTTCTTTAAATTATATCATTTTCTAAACCAACACTATACTCAAATTATATAGAACGAAACTGAGTATTCAAACAATCGAAAAGTAAAATAAAAATATTAGTCACTAATCACAATTAGCAATGAATTGACTCTAGTTATGAGCGTATCTCCATCATTTGATAAATAATGAAGAATAAGTCCCTAATCATATCATATAATAATACAATTTTAGAAAACTTTGATGTTGGTGTTGGGGCCACGGTCCAAGAATCATGTTCAATTACACACTAATTCTCCTTTCACCCTTATCTTATCATTGCTTGTTTTTTTCACTTTTAATTTATTTTTGCCCCTCAAATTCAACAGACATTTTAAATTTCATCAGATTAAATTAGAATTTTGTTCAAGCATTGTAAGATACCTAGAAAAAATGTAGCGAAAAAGGACTTTAGATTATAGCAAAGTGCTTCATTAAGAAAATTGAAACCAGACAAGAAATGCAACTGAATGATGTGAGCTAATTTGCAGAGCTGAAATATATTTGAATAGTTGTTCAAGAAGATCACTATATAAGAAGGGAATTCGAAATTGAAAGGGCAAAGAGTGAGGATCAGTTGGAGCTTTAGAAAAGTCAACCCATACTAGAAAGGTTTCCTTGATTCTTAAACGGAAATGTTATCAAGATGTCCAATTGAACAAAATAATTTGAAATTGAGGCGAAACAGGAAATCGGAAACAAGAACAATCATAAAATGACTCGATTCTTATATGGGTTGAAACAAAAAGAAGATTCTTACTTATGCAATGCCGGAACACCTTGTATGGTCATTGAAACAATAAAAATTGATTAGATTATCAGTAAAGGTAAATTAGTGTTAAAAAAAAAAAAAAAACTTATGAATTATCGAAACGAGTAAAGAGTATGACGAAGAAGATGAATAGTCGTAGTTGGTATAGTTACCGATTTGTGAAAAATCGATTTATACGAATTGCCATTGCAAAATTAGTGAAAAGTAACATTGTAAAAAATATAAAAATTAGTCTAGTTCCTTATACCACCTCCAACGAAATATTAAGGGACAATGTCTGTTTTTGTTTTTTAAGGGACCACACCTTTTAGTTTTATTGACAATTTTGTTTTTTATTTCGTTTTTTTTTTTAAGTTTTAAATTATCTTAATTATTTTTCTTAAGATAGTTGCTTACTCTGATACCAAATATACAATTAAGATTGTTGATTGCTCTGATACTAAATATTTCTAACGAATATACAATTAAGAATTTTCTGAAAGATGAATAATTTTAAAAATTATTTGAATTTATGATAATGATTTTTCTATATTTAAAATACTTCGTTGTATACTTTTGTATACTTTTAATAGTTAATTCTTGAGAAGTTTTTGAATCGATAGGTTTAGATATAGTTTCTTCTGGCTCTTCTTCTTTTTTAATAATCTTATGCTTTCTCTAGATGGTGCATGATTTACTTCGAATTTTAAAATAGGTTGAAATATTTCGTTTATTTTAATTCGTTCTGTTTTTCATAATTTATACTATGATGTGAATTACTTAATGCATAGTTTATTCTATATGATATTGTAAAGGGATGACTTCCTTCTTTGAATAAATCTTTTCTTTCAAATTTATATTGTAAAATTATTGATTGATTAATATGTCTATCTTGTAAAGTTAATCCTATTTGTATTGTTAAATCAAATTTAATTTTTTTATATTTTAAATTGTCTGTTCCTACTTCTATTATTTTATCATTTTTATCTGTTATTCTATTATCAATTAATCTTATTGTTATTGGTGTGTTTATGTTTCTATAAATGTTCTTTTTATTATAAATTGAACTGTATTTAGATGAATGTATTTTATCGATGATCTTTCGAATACGCTTTTAATTATTATATTCTTATTTTCATTTGATCTAAATTAATTAAGGGCAACATTACTTGCCCTGATGCATCTTCTATAGGTATAGAATCTTCTCCAGACATTACACCATATTTTACAATATTTTTTCTTCCGATTTTTTTATACCATAGAGCTTATAATTTGTAGTTTTTTCGATATCGAAATCTTCTTTATCTATTAATTTTTGATCTAGATCTATACATATATCTTCAAATAATTTTTGTTCATTATTTGTTCTAGAAATTATTTTTACTGAATCATCTGAGTATGTTAATTCACTCATTTTATTAGTTTTGTTTTCCATATCGTTGTATTAACTCTCTTAATCTATGTTCTTCCTTTATAGAGGATATTTCTGATTTTAAAAATTCTGATAAATTTATATTTTGTGTTATACTTGATAATTTTACATCAATATCGTTAGTCGAATCTATTTTATAACTTAATTTTGATCTCTTTGTTTATTGTTTTTAAATGTTTTAATCTATTTAATAATATCTGGTCTGAGTTCGTTGATGTTGATCCTTTGCTTTTCATGCTTCTTTGTTATCGACGTTGTTGCTTGCTGTTTATTGTTTGATTTTCGGATAGGTTCAGTATGTAGGGCGTCCAATGCTTTACCTCTCCCCTTCTAACCATCGGAGCTTTACCTCTCGGTTAGATATATCACCGTTCTGAAATACTATCTTTACTTAAAGCTAAAAACTGCTTTTAGTTTTAGATAGAGAAATATTATTTCATAAAACTCGATATCCTTTCAAATGAGAGGATGGTGCCTTATATAGGCAGATACATTTTCTTAGGGGTGAAGTTACTCCATAAGACTTTGCCGCATGGCTACATAACTCCCATTCCTTTCTGACGCGTGATCTTATCTTGGACCACTCTTTATATTATGACTCTTTGGGACCACTACTTTTATTGACGCATGGTAGAGTTAGGTACCATTCAGGACTTTATTGACTTTCGTTACATGGTTTTTGCCGTTGCCTTACATGATTGCCGACAAGGTCTTAATCTTCTTTTGGTGTAGATCCCTCAGTAGACCCTTCTTTGATGATTTTTGTCTCTTCAAACTTATCGCAATGATGTTCTGGGAGGTCTTTTAACATCTCGCATGTGATGTATTTATCTTCTTCTAGAAGTTCTTTGAATGGACCGTTGATCTGAGCCATTAATAGACTTATCCTTCTTAGGGCCTTCATGCCATCTTCTATTGCTGGTGTTCTTGCTATGGAGTATATGACTACCGCTAGGCTTGAGTAGTTGACCCTATAATTGATTTTCTTTTATGACTCTAAAGATTTTATGACTGTGCATCACAGCTGCTCTTATCAAATTATACCAGTCATCTTCAGAAAAAAACTCATTTTTCCATTCTTGCAGGGTAATTGTTGTTTGATATACCGATCTGCAGAACTTAGACAGGGTTAATCTTAATTTCTCCATTAACTTTGTATGGGAGTATTGCTGCAATTCTAATAAAGACTTTCCGTTCTTTGGCAAATCTTGTAAAGTAGGTTTTGATTGTCTGTTGTAGACCGATGGGAAGTTATGAAATTTGCTCGATATTGTTGATGTATAGGGTGTCTATTAAACCACATGCATAGAAATTCTGGATTAAAAGTACACTTGCTTCTGGAAGGAGGAAAACTCGTGATCCTCCTCTGGTTCCAACTGGATAGAACCTCATTGCTGTGTGGACCTCTGAGTATCCTATGATCATATCTTTTAGTTTTTGATATAGCTTTGGTGTCAGCTTCTTCATTTCTGCCTTTTGTGCTACGGTTGGAATTGCTGAAATAGTAATTGGTTTTGGTCTCTTTATCTCCATATTATACATTGGTTTCTTGCCTTCACTCTTGCTGAGAAGCTTTTCTTTGAATGTACTTGATTCTTCGAAAGCTTTCTTGGCTTCCTCCATTGTTGTGTATGACTTGTGAGTCACGTTTTTTCCGTTGACGTGGCTACTGACGATGTGCCAGTCGTTGTATATACCTCTGAAAGGTCCGTCGAAGATGACGTAAACCTTCTTCTTCTTGATCTGGGATTTTGGTTCCTCTTCTTCTTCTTCTGTAACTTCTGCCCATATTTGTCCGTTTAGTGAGACTCTAATGGATGCAAGGTCGTCTTGTTGTTCTGAAACATTTGATGTCGGGATTATTGATGCTATTTGTTGTTGAATGACATCTTCTCGGAAGTTTCCTCCAAGTTTTTCTAGAATTTGTTTTAGTTCTTCACTCTCCCCCTGAATAACTGCGAGCTCCTGAAGAATGAACTATTCTTTTTCTTGTTTTTGTCTAAGCTGGTTGGCAATTTGTTTTTTTAAGGCCTCCATTCTCTTGTTAATGTATCTGCTAGACTGTTTTCTGATGATTTTACAATTCAGATGTATGGCTGAAACTGGTGTAGCTTCAGTTGCCACCGGATAAGTCTTCCTTTTCCATGGTCTTCGTGAAGTTTGTACTTTCAAAAACCTGATACATAGGTACTATCAATTCTTAGTTCGAATCGAGTTCTCATTAGATCTATCTTCCATTTTGAAAGGACTCGTAAGCAAGCTAGAGTTTCTTTCTCGTGGATTGGATAGTTTAATTCTGAAGAACTGAAAGTTCCAAAAATGTGCTGACATAACCGTTTGGGTAAACGATTAATGTTAGCTAATCTGTGACTACTGGTTTCCTCTTCGATACTCTGTCTGTCAATAGTGTTTAACTTATCGATTCTAGAGATATCGTCGTAAGTACCGGTAGACAAATAATCTTTCTGCGAAAGTGAATCGTTTTTAGCTTTTATAGGTATTCCCATATTATCTAAGCCTAATAGCTTTTTTTCCATTTGGCATGGTGATATATCATGGTTTTTACCCGTTTTTAGCCATGATATAAGTCCTTTTTGTTGAGTCTTTTCTCTAGTTTTAGAGTCTTTCAGGTTCTTTTCAAGATATAGGCGCTATGGAGCTAATTGGAGAATTTGAGAAGCTTTTGAGGCAATCTGGAGTTGAAGCCGTTCGGGAACAAGCTCAGCATCGATCGACACTGCGAAGCATCGATCGACACCCTTCGTTTGAGAGTTCCACGACCAGAAGACCAAGCATCGATCGATACCACTTATGGCATCGGTCGATGCCCGTGACCAGGACGCGAGACAAACCCGAGATTCATTCAGAAGCTTTCCTTATTTTTCGAGATAGATTCCAAAACGTTTTAGAACATTATAATTAGGTTTTGAGTGCCTCATTAGAGGACACCTTGTGATTTCTGGAGAAAGAGTTCTTCTGCAACAGAGTTTGAAAGAAGAATTCTTGAACCTCTTTGTATTTCTACTCTATTTGATTTTTATATTATGATATCTATTCTATTCATTGTGTTTGTTGCATTCACCATGTCTGAGTAGATCCCCTGTTAGGATTAGGGTTACTTAAGGGTATTTGATGAATTGTTAGATCTGAATTGATTGTTAGGGAATATTCTATAGAGCTTTTCACCTAGACTTGAGTTTAATGCTGATTTTAGCCTCGCGAACTAAAATCTGACTTTAGGTTGTTAATTGGCACGGAAGTGTGATTGATTTGCCTGATCTAGTGTTTGGTGAGCAAAAGCCCTATTCGCAAAGGAATTTGGTTTAGGGATTTTGTGAACAATTGAACTTGAACTTTAATGCTTGTTTAAATTCTATGAATTTGCAAAGGAATTTGGAATTCTAGGTTTAGACATAGATAGTTTTCGCAACGACAGTTGGTTTACTTTACATCTGTGTTTCAAGTTTGAAAGCGGAGCTTAATCTATTCCTGACAATTGATTTGATTTGATAATCCTGATTTACCTGCAAGTTTCCCTAAGCCTAGCTTTTCCTCCATTGATTTTATATCCTTGATTTACTTGCTTTTGTTATTTCTTAATTCCATCTATTCTGCTTAGCTTAGTTCTTATTTCTGAATCTATTGAGTGTCATCTTGAGTCTTTGTGGTTCGACCCCTAAATTACTATAGCGACTGCTTAGATACTTTAGGGTATTAGTTTTGAGCACATCAAAATTTGGCGCCGTTGCCGGGGACTCTAATTTCACCATTAGATTACGATTTAGAATTTTGTCTAAGTGCTGAGCATCGATCGATACCCCTTAGTATCGATCGATACTCGTTGTTTATTTTCGTCACTTACGCGTTTTTCCTTTGTCTTTCAGGTGTATGCAGCATCGAGAGACCAGAGGAAGCAAGAACAAGCAGTTGATCAACCTGTCTAACGAAGAACTAGCTGATTTAGAGCGTACAATCAGAAAGCAAAAGAAACAAGCTGAGATGAATCATCCAATTGTGCTTGCTCGTGATGAAGCTGGGGTTTTGAGAGATCAGGAGGGTCACCTGTGTGACGCGCAGGGACAGAGACTTGATGCAGAAGGTAATGTTATTGCCCCTGCACCGGTTGCTAATTTGGTTATCCCACCAGCTGTGCGTGGGAATGTTGGGAATGCTCAGGGTAATCGTGCCAGAACGCTTGGGGAGTACAACAGACCGGATCAGTTCTATGCCAACCGATCTGCTATTCGTATTCCTACCTTCCAGAGGAATGACTTCGAGCTGAAGCCTGCCTACTACACACTTGTAGGTCAGCATCCGTTCCATGGTCTTTCTCATGAGCATCCCATGGATCACATCGAGAGGTTCGAGGACTTGGTCACCAGTATCAAATACAATGGAGTGTCCAATGACTTCCTCTTCTGTAAGCTCTTCCCCTACTCTCTTAGTGGAGATGCAGCTTACTGGCTGAAGCAGTTGCCTCCAGGTTCTCTGACCACTTGGGAGGAAACCAAGACTGCTTTCCTGAATAACTTCTATGATGATGCGAGGTCAGAGGAACTCAGGAACAAGATCTCCCAGTTTTCTCAGGGAGCGACTGAGGCATTCAAGGCCGCCTGGGTTCGATTTCGATCCTATCAGAGAGACTGCCCTCACCATGGTTTCTCGCAGGTTCAGTTGTTGGGTATCTTCTTCAGAGGAATCGATTGGAGGTATCAGATGGCTTTGGACGCTGCCAGCAATGGAAATTTCAACACCAGGTATCCCGAGGACGCTTATGTGCTGATTGATAATCTGGCTTCTAGCAACAGTACTAAGAATGCTGATTTTGAGAGGAAGAAGCAGAATGGTAGTGTTGATGGGTTACAGATAGCTGAGGTACAAGCTAAGTTGGATTCAGTTCACAATCTGCTATTGGGTAAGCAGCAGAAGGCAGTTCACTTTGCTGAAGAAGTTGAGAACATCATGGAAGAAGGTGAAGCTGAAGATGTTAACTACATAGGTGGTAGTGGGTATCAGAATTCATACAATCGCGGCTTCACCAACAATTCTCAGAGAGGTGGATTCAAATCTGACTTCAAGCCTGCGAATTTCGGATCTCAGAAGCCGTTTCAGAGCAGTGGGTACACCAGAACTTATGGGAATTCGTCCTATCAGGCGCCACCTCCAAAGACTCCAGAAGTTCCTTGTTCTTCTATTTGTAAACCTAAATATTCTATTTCTTTTTTTATTAGTTTACTTTTTTCTGTTGAAATTATTATTCATTTTTCTTTTATCCTTTGTAAAACCTTAGTTAAATGTTATATATGTTTTTCTTTAGTTCCTTGCGTGAAAATTAATATATCATCTATATATACTATGCAGAATGATTCTAATCCTGCTAATGATTTATCTATAAAAGACTTATAAATAAAGGGCGCTTGATTTAAGCCAAATGGTAAAACCTTCTATTCATAATGTTTTTGTGGAGGGCAACTAAATGTTGTTAGTTTCTTGGTTTCTTCGGATAACCGAAGTTGTCAATACCCTGGTTTTGCATCAAGTGATGAAAACCAATTTGATCCTTTGTTTTTTTTAGGATGTAATCTTTTCTGGGTAATTTATATGAATTTCCTATGGTTGCATCATTCATTTTCTTATAGTTAATTACCATTATTTTTTTTCCTCTTTTAATTTCATTATGATTTTCTACATAAAATGTTGGCGCTGAATGCGGACTACAACTTTTTCTTATAATACAATTTTCTAATAATTCTTTATATTCTTTTTCAAATTCGTGTGTATCTCTAACAGAATAAAGAATTATGTTTAGGACATTTATTTCCGTGTTGGGATCTTTTAATTTTATTTCAACTAATTCAGTGTTTTTATTTTTATCCTTATCCAAGGGATCTTTACTACAAACCTCATTTAATGTTTTTTCTATAGTTTTATAGAACCTTACTTGTCTTAAGGTTTCAGTTATATTTTCTATATGTAATTTTATTATTTCATTTCTTGTTATAATTTTTGTTTCTATTTCTTTTGAAATTTGTTCAATTTGTTTAGTTTTTTCGTTTTTTAATTCTGGACATCTGAGTTTTATAGTATTTAATGTTTGTATAAATGGTTTGTACAATTTTAGAAAATTATTTCCTATTATTAGATCTAATCATGAATCATGTAAATATATTGTTCTTATTGGAAATTTCATTTGTTCTATCTCTAGAATTTGAAATTTTAATCCAAACCAGATTTCATGTACAGACTTATCTGCTATAATAATCCTTATTGGTATTTCTAATTTTTCTCAATTTTTACTTATATTTTTTCGTCCAAAACAAAGTGTTGCTCCAGTATCAATATAAGCTAATAGCTTTCTGGAATTAAGTCCAACTTTTATAAATATTGCATTAGGGTTACTCTTCAATAGAATTTTCTCCTTCATCAGAAGATGAATAATTAAATTCGTATAAAGAGTCGTATGATTCTAAATCAGATTCTAAGAGTTTATAGCCTTGTTTGTATATAGCTTTTAATGTGTCGATTTGTGTCTTTTTCCGCTTAGGATATTCGTTTGCATAATGACCTATGTCTTGGCAAAGCCAACATTTACATGTTTTATTTTTCGATGGACAATCTTGTTGTTTAATTCTTTTATAATGATGTTTTCTTTTCTTAAAATATTTTTTGTATGGTTTTTTATAGTTTTTTTCCTTATTAACTTTTTCCAATGTTTTATTTTTTTATATTTTTTATATCTTTTTGGTTTTTTACAACCATATTCTCCAATTTGATCTTGTTGTTTTTTACAACATAATATAATTTGTGCTTCCATTTTTATTTTATAACTAGTACACTGATCTAATAACCAGGTTTTTAAGGTGGAAATCATTCCTCCTAGAGTATCTTGAATTAATACTTTACTTATTTGTTGCTGATGCGTGTCTAGTATTTTTTTTCTCCTATTGTACTAGGTAATTTTCCACAAAAAAAAGGTTATGCTTGTTTTCTTCTTATATTATCTAGCTTGTAATAATATTTCTTACATTATCATATATAATTCTCTATATAGCACATGCTACATATTTTAAAATTCATTAATTTCTAGTAGGCCTTTTGAATTACAGCCTCTGATTCTGATTTATTTTTTGTGTTTTTCCCAACAAATTCTACTAACAATAGTTTGTATATGTTATCTATTAAATTTATATTAGAGGTTGAATTGATTATTAATACGGTTTAAGTTTCTATAGGTAATGATGCCAAATATTGTCTTGCAATTCCTATTGATTTATGTATTGTATAATTAAATATATCTTGTTTTCTTAGTAATTTTAATTCTTCGTTTAATGCGATTAATAATTTTTGTGTACCATGCAGTAATAACTTTTAAGGTTCTTCTACACAATCTATATCTAATGTGTCTTTTTGTGTGTCTAGGTTTATCTTAGGTATGTATTGATTTGGTATTTTTCTAAATTTTGTTGAAAAATATTCTTGTGAATAAGGACTATCTTCCCTAGTTCTTTTCCCACCACTAGTCTAACATTCTTCGGTTTTGACATAGTTAGGATTTTGATAGTCGTATGAATTATCATTGTTTATATTATAAGGATTTTCATCTTCAGATTCATATTCATAAACTATTTCATTTGTATCATCGTTTTGTTCTTTAATTGAAAAATGTTTTTGATTTACGTTTTTATTATTTCTATCGTCTTCCCTCTTTATATGAAGAGACGACATAAGTTTGTCAAAATGTTCTAGCTGTAACGCTAGTGTGTCTTTACAGTCATCCATAAACTGATTTTGTTATAAATATATTTTCTTTTTCGGGTATTATTAAAAATTTTTGTTTATTATCTAATAATATTTGTAATTCATCATCTGTTAAACAAATAATATTTTGTTATAGTTCTATTCGTTGAAGTGTTTCTATAATAGATGATAAATCTAATATAAGTTTTTTTTTTCTTTGATTTCATGTTGATAATTATTTATTAGTTCTAATATTTTTTTTCTTAGCATTATCTAAATCATTTTCTATAGGTTTTTTTATTACAATACCTATTTATAATTGTACATTTTACTACTTCTATTTCTTCTGATAATTTTTCTATTTTTTCTGATAATTTTTTTATTTTTTCTCCTAATGATTCATTAGTCATAATAAAATGAGAATATAGTGTTTATGGTAATAGGGTAATATGTTTATAAGTATAAAGGTAGGGTTGTCTTTGTGTGATATTTTTGGAAAGAAAAACTTTTTTGTGGTATTGGAGGGTATTTCTCAAATATTAATTCATTATTTTTATTTTTTTATAATATTGTTTTCAAAACTATAGTAAACACATAGAAATATATTATTAACCTCAAAATTTTATGATTTTCATTAAAATTATGAACATAAATTATTGTTTAACATCATAAACTTTTGATCTAGGACATCTGAATAACAAAAAAAAAAATTGTTTTATACGTGCAATAAAAAAATAATCAAAATATGTAAGGCTAAACGGAGATCAATCGAATTAGGCGAAGACTAATCGAGTTAGACGAAGAGTAACCGGTTGACTGATATTTTAAAAGGATTAATATTAATCGAGGCGGATGGGGTGGACCTAGCGATTAAATGAGGAGTAATCAGGTCTAAGTGGATTTTTGAACAAGGGCTATATCTGTATATAATAAAGAATATTTGTGGCTCATACCCTACGACTGTAAATTATTTTAGTCAAAAGTTTGATGGCATTTGTGTAATTAATCGATGTTGCTACATGCTCTCGTTTCGTGACGTAAAGACCGTTTTATTCATATACCAATCACAGTCTTTAGCGTCCTGTTGCATAGCAGAGTCATCATGATATTTTTGAAATCATCTCGACATACGCGACACTTCTTTTTGTAAAAAAGAAAAAAACTCTTTTTCGTAAATCATTTAGTACCCTCTTTTTATTACGCCTGGAGTGTATAGTGTATGTTTCAAGTGTATGTCTTCAGTGTTCTGTTTTGTTTATCTCTTGCAAAATCGTCCATCACATCGTTAAACACAACCGCTTCATCATCCAAGATCAGCTCTCTGTTTTTACGGCTTTCAGTGACCGTAATTATCTGAAACTTGTTGGCTTTAGAGATAAGAAATCATCTTTGATGTGTGAGTTTTCTTCTTGGTTTTGATGGTAAATTAAAAATCAATAACAAAAAAAAAATTTTGATTTTTATAAAAAAGTTTGGATTCTTATATGTTTTTGATTTTGATTTTTAGGTACGCTTTATATCTTGAGTATCTCTTATCAAATTCAAGAATCCAAACTTCAAGTATCAAGAATCATGGAATTTTTCATGTCTTCAACATCGAACACAATTCACAAAGACGAATACGAAGATATGGTCTCGTTTCTTACCAACTCTGGTTTCTTTGCGAGGTCGATGTGCTCGTTGGTCTACTAGAAGAATCATGTAAAATCATGGAACTATCCTTCGTCGGTGACAAATCTCTCGCCGACAAAATCACTCATTTGGTTGGAGAAGACTATGTGTCTTCGATCAACGAGCTTTACACGAGATTCAACGAGTCTAAAGAGCGGTCCAATACTTTTAGCTTCGGAAATAGAATCGAGCTTGTGTGTGCTTTGAAGCGGCCCGAGAGTTGTACAGAAAGAATGTCTCAAATTTGCTATGGAAATTAGAAGAAATAAGAAGACAATTTGATAAATTAGTATCGTTTCGACTATATATATCATGATAATAACGTAGTCACACTCGTAATATATATTCATATATCATATTATTTTATTCACATATTATGTTGAATACAAATTTGAAGAAACAAAAACAATTCGTTTGAAATTAGTCACCAAAAAGGTCAAAAATTTTACAGCGTCAGCTATCAATATATCCTTATATATTTTTAAAAACGTTGATATAAATTTATCTATCAGGATAGATAAACATATATCAAAATATATGTTTTAACATATCATGATATTTTAATATATCTTAATATATATTTTACATAACATGAATATATGTTATGATATATATTATTATATCTTGCTATAAGTTTACTTATCGTTAGATAATTTTTAGTGTTGTGAATAATGTTTTACCAAAGATGTAACATTATTCACGAAACACTAAAAAAAAATTATGTCATCTTTGCAGTTCCGTTCCGTTGGAGCAACTTTTACACCATATTTAAGGGAATGACGTCTCCCTTGGAGATGGTCTTATGCCTTCTTCAAAATTGGACTAAAATTCTCAAAATTAAGCTTGAAATTTACCAATTTAAATTTGGACTTTCAACTCTATATGGTTCCCTTTTAGGCTAATTTCACTTTTAATCATTTCTAAGCTAAGCGTAATTGTCCTGTTACAGAATGGAACTTAACAAGCATAATGTGTAACAATATATATTTATAATAAACTCTTCTCATTTTCTATGTACCCCCTATATATATGTATATATATATATATATATATATCTTTAATTCTATTTTCAGTTTTTCACAATTTTTATTTTTATGTGTAACAATGTTTGATGAGACAATAGTAAATTAGTAACAAAAAAAAGTGAGACAATAGAAAAGTAGATACTAACAAAAATTCATTGCAATTAAGAGAAAGAAAAGAGATCTACATGGTATGGAATGAACAAAAAAGCTTGAGCTTTCCATAATTTACACATTTGCATTACATTCATACAAATGCTAAATTACAATTTTTTAAGCACAACTAATAACCCAAAATTTAAAGAGAAAATACAAACAAGTTATAACGAATAAAGATTAATGAATCCTAATTTTTCACGATAAAATTGTAGCCCAATCGATCTCGTAAGAGGGACACTTCCCAAGCATGAAATTTTCATTCCACGGCATCTCTGGCTCTTCGCACATCTCCGGCACCATAACATCTGACGTCGGCGAACCTGACCCGTCACTTTCACCCGACCCAGACTGTTGTTGTGGCGCCGCCGGCTGCTTAGCTGAAGAAGCCGCGACTTTAGCTCGTTTCCTCGATGCCCTCTCCGTTTTGCCCGGCTGATTCTTTGGTTCAGCTAATATGGCTTCAAGCTTAGCGTCAACGGCGGCTTGAATAGGTCCGTATTCGGTGGAGTCAGACGGAGACGAACCGGTTTGGTATCGGAGGGCGGGAAAATTAAGCCGAGCCGAGTCGCCACGTAGCTTGAACGCAGCACGATCATAAGCCAACGCGGCTTCCTCAGCCGTGTCGAACGTTCCGAGCCATAGTCGGGTTCGGTTCCGTGGTAAACGGATCTCGGCGACCCATTTACCCCAGTGCCTTTGCCTCACTCCTCGATAGAGTTTGGCAGGCTTTGAAACCGAACCTGAACCCGAAACTGGACCCGGTTGGCTCGGGTCAATGAAGTTGAGCATACAAGTGTTGTCTTGGTGAGGGTAAGTGATATTGTTTTGGTAATGGAACTGAGATTGGTAGTTTTGCCCAAGAGAATCGGGTTGTTGGAGATCCGACCCAAATGAAGATGGATAGGTCATGGATCCTGAATAAGTATCTGGGTAAGTGGTTGTGGAATGCCAAGGGAAGAAAGAAGCATGAGGATTATAGTAAGAGGAAGAAGAAGAAAATGGGTCGTTTGGTGCAGACGCAAACACAGCGTTTGAAGACGCAAACGTAGAATCTGAGGCAGATGTGGAAGCACTTTTGTAAAAAGGTTGAAGTGCTTCCATGAGCTCGCCGCCATGGCTGCCACCTAAGAAATCCGCCATCGGAGTTTCCTGCAATACAAAAAAAATATATACTACAAAAATACAAGTTTATATGAAAATTAGATTGAAGAAATCCTGTCTTTTTAGAAAAAATTCAAAGACTGGTATTTTCTTTTTTTCTTTCTTCTAAATATAAAATTTGATCAACGAGGTTTGAAATAAGCAACCTCCATAGATCAAAACTAAAGAAATTTATCAACAAAAAAAAAAAAAAAAGAGGATCAAAACTTGAGGGAACTAAAAAATGCCCATGAAGTTGATCAACTCTACGAAAGAATGTAAAAAAATAAAAGAATATAAATTGACAGAAAAAAATCAAAATAATTTTTGGAATACAAAGATGGATCTTGTTTTTAGTACGATCTTTTTTTTTACAAAAGTTTGTCGTTTAGATGAGTTTTGACAAAATATAAACCCATAAAGCAACACGTCATAAGAAAATCGTGATTTGTGTTTTCTCAAGAAAGATGAAAACAAGACGGGAAGGAGTTTTTTTTTTTTTTTTTTTTTTGAAGATGAAACGAAGCAAAGAAAACAAGAAGAGAGATAAACCCAAGTTTCACTCAAAATTTAACCTCTCAATTTTTTTTTCTCTCACTCACACTCTCTCTCTCTTACACACGGACACTCTCTCTCTCTCTCTCTCTCTCTTGGAAGATGCTCTCAAGCTCACCTTGGTGATACCCACACAACTCTCACCGTTTATATAGAGGCTACTCCAAAGAAGTAATATTAAAATATTTCATATATCAATCTAAAATAATGTATTTGACTGGCGCTATATAAGTTAATTATAAGAATAAAAATGGGGAAGTTTCAAAAAAAAAATCAAATTTAAAAATGGTTAAGAAAACACAATTTTCGATTGACACATCAAATTTCTAGATTTTTATATTTTAATCTATTTAACTGAACCAATTAGTCTTATCGTTAGAAGTTATAGATGTAATGTATCCATCCTATTGTTGGCATATTTTTACAACCTTTTTTGAAAGTTAGATTTTTTTTTTTAATAATAATTTTCCCTATTAAAATTAAAATACTAAATAATTTGAAATAAATTAAATTGAAGATAATTTTTTAGTTAGTGATGTGTTTAAAAGAAAAATTTTTTAGTTAGTGATATGTTTAAAAGAATAGTTATGATAAAGTGTTTGGGTTCCACTATATTGAAGAATCCGTGACATTAACGTGACTAACTTGTCTAAGTTTTTGATGATAATTATTATAGAGCTAAATATTTAATATTCTTACGGCACTTGGACTTTTGAGATTGAAGATTCCATGCAGAGCATAAGTTGAAGCGCATGGCCAATAGAACCAGGTCACATCTCTCTTTAGTAGTGCCGCCATTTGGCCTCAAAATCTTTTTATTTGGCATCCAGTCTCATTTCTCTGCCACTTTTTATTTGTAACAATCGAAGGAAAAGTTGAGAGGAAAAGTTTCTATAAAAAGGTTTTCACATGCCCCAAAAACTGCCTAATGGGATAGACTACTAATTTTATTATACGATTAAGTTATTAGTAAAAGAGTTATAGGGAAAGATGTCAAAACAATCACGAACTTGATCAATACGGCCAACTGAGTCATGTATTCACGAAAATTAAACACTTACTTAAAGTTAATTTTTAAATAAATCATAAATTTCACGTTGACTAGGCCAAATGAGGCATGACATTAACATTGACTTAACTCCGTTAGTTTGATCCGTCAGTTGACTTAACGTCGTGCCTTTTTTAGCCTAGTCAACTTAAAATTCATGATTTAAATGAAAGTCAACTAAAAGTTAAAGTGTATATATATATTTAGCTTATATATAAAGTTTTAATATAATATCTAGTTTATATATATATTTAGCTTATATATATATATATTTAGCTATTGAATACGACCAATTGATCTAGGCATGGACATTCAATTCCACCGGCGAGTTGGTACCAATCAGGTATTAGATATTTATTTATAGGAGTTGAGGATCTATTCAGATGTTTTAAAATATCATTCAGGTTCAGTTTGATATTTTCCAGATACTGATTGGTTTGAATATTTGTATTAAGAGCCGAACCGGTAAAATATTGAAATATTCTCTCTTTCGGGTTGAATCTGATTTTTTTCACCTAAATGTATCTATTTTTCTCCGAATTAAAAAACGAAAACATTAATTAGTTTTTATAATTGTAGATTTTGTAGTTATTGGTATTCCAGTTATTAATTTTTGGAGTTTTGTATTATAATCTATTTTCGATTTACTTAAATTTAGTATGTGAGGGATCGATTTGATTCATATATTTTTTCTACTGGTTCATTTTGGAAGTCTTTAGCCCTTAACAATATCGTTTAAGTTAAAGGTTTGGAAAGATAGTATACTCCTAATTAGACGTTTTGCATTTGAATTTGTTTAAAACTTCAATGGAAGATGTTATGAGCAAGATGAAAAGTGGATATTGTAGTATTTTTTATTTGGCTTTATCATTGGGTTTAAAGGGTTAACTTACATTCACGAGATATTGTGCACGAAGTATGATCTTCTTGTAACACAAATGCATATTGGATCTCTTCTCCGTTGCCAATTAATGGAGGTCTTCTAGCAATACTTTTAGTCTTTTAATACCACTAAGTCACTAACCCTTTTAATTTTAACATAGATTTTGGTAGGGGTGGGCAAACCACTAATCGGTTCGGTTTCGGTTCGGTTATTTCGGTTATCGGTTATTTCGGTTATGTATTTTACTATCCATATCAAAACCGAAAGGATTTCGGTTCGGTTTCGGTTCGGTTACCATTCGGTTCGGTTCGGTTCGGATAGTAAAATTGAGAACCGAATGGTAACCGAAATATTTCGGTTATTTTCGGATAGTTCGGTTAGTTTCGGTTATTTTCGAAATTTTTCGGTTATTTTCGGTTATTTCGGATAGTTCGGGTATTTTAGAACCGAATTATTCTAAAATAACCAAAACTAACCTAAATAATTCGGATATTTTCGGATATTTGGTTATTTTAGATATCCATGGATATCCAAATAACCGAACTATCCGAAAATAACCGAAACTAACCGAAATATTTTAGATATTTTTGGAAATTTGGGTATTTTAGATATCCATGGATATCCATTCGGTTATCGGTTAATAACCGAACCGAACCGATATCCATGGATATGAAATTCCATAACCATTCGGTTATTAGCTACTATCCAAAACCGAACCGAACCACAATTTTCGGTTCGGTTCGGTTCGGTTAACTTCGGTTCGGTTTTTATGCCCACCACTAGATTTTGGTGTCACCTATTTTGTAAAACTTTTGTACGTTAATTAAATAATATAATATTATATTAATTTTCGTAAGAAAATGATAAATTGTTTTTCGAAGTTTCTACGAAAAAAAATTATAGAATAATTTTTTGCGAAATTTTTACCATACTAACTGTAAAAAAAATTTCCAACTAAATTACTTTTAATTTTCTACCGCCTTTTCTACGAGCATTTTTACTATAATAAACTGGTAGAAAATTTTCTACCATTTTTCTACTATCCTTTTCTGTAAATTTTTTTTTTATTAATTTCTTACTAATTTAGGTTTTCAACAAAAAATCGTATATTATAGAGTAGAAATTTTTTCTTACCAAATTGTTTGTAAATTTCGTTGTAACTTGTGATATATTTTCTAGTGCGTATTCTAAAAATTATAAAAGGCGTTTTTCATTTTTCTAATTCTGTGATTTTTTTGTTAGCCTTCAACCGTCAACAAATAGTCAATACCGTTGGAATAACAACACTGATTATTAAGTGATCATTTAAGTTAATAATGGAATAATACCATCAATAAATGATTTAAGTGATAATTAAGTTGGGAGATAGAAGAGTCACGTGAAAATGAAAGCATCACGTGATCTCAGGCGCAATTTGCTGCAAGTGGGGAAATTGGACTTTACGTTGGCGTAGTCTCGAAATGAAGCTCACGCATGGCCTAGGCGCGTTTGTGTTTTCTGTTTTCCCAATCAGTTCTTCTTTCTCTTTCCTTTTGCTTGATGGACCAAGGTTCATTGGCTTCGTTCACGAATTTATAATATTCTGTTGGAGTTTGGTTTGGATCGGATTTTATTGTTTGGGTTCGATTCGAATCTACAATTACCCAAAAGAAAAACTATTTGAAAGTATCCGAAAATACTCAGAAAAGTATCCGAGAGTGTTCAAAAAGTATCCAAAAAACTAGATAGAAAAAAATAACAAACAACCCAAAAATATACGAAAGTACTTAAAAGTATATGAATTACCCGAAATCCCAGTACCCAAAGTAGCTGAAAATACTCATAAATATCTGAATTATTGAAAGCTTTGTAAAAAGAGGTTAATGAGTTTACTTAGCTTCGGGTTTTTTTCGGAAATTAGTTTGAGTTACATTTCGGATCAGGTAATACTGGATACACCGAAATACCTAGCTCTAAGATCCATTCACATATTTTTCTAGAACTTGTTTGGATTGGGATTAGGTTTTTTCGGACAGTTTAGAGTTCGGATCTCAAATTCGTTTTTTTGTCCAACCCTAGAAAAGACAGCTGATAAAAGAGTATGCAAATTGAGAAACCGAAGCCAAAAAAAAAAAGAAACAGTAGATACAATACCATCTATGTATCAAATTTAATTAAATCATGAATTTCAATGATACTTAACATATGTTTTAATGATAATTCGGGTCAGTTCGGTTTAGTTCTTCGATTCCGGATGTTATGCACATGCCTAAACATTTGCATCAATACTAAAAAGTGATATATATGATATTAGAAGCGTTTATTATGGAGACTGTTTTGCGTCCTTTTTCCATTCATTGAATCCATACACAAAACTCAAAGACTGACCCAATACTTAACTTTAGACTGAAACCCATAATATCTTCAAAAGACAAAGTCAAAAGACGATAATTGAATAATTGTAACGCACGCATGGGCTGTCAACAGCTGGATTGACACAACCAACCCAAGACCTATCCTTCAATTTCATTAAAAGAGAGTAACGTACCAATATATATATATATATATTTATATATTGTCAGCTTAAAAAAAAAAAATAGTCATTTTAATAACGAATTTATGCGTTTTTACTAAAATAAATACGATTTTTTTCTTAAACTAAAAAATATACAAATTTTAAGTTGACTGAGCCAATTTAAGTACAAAAAAAATCAAACAACAAAAAATTCGTATTTATTTTGGCAAAAACATGTAAGTTCGTTATTAAAATGACTATTTTCCCTTTTTCTATTAAATATTTATTATTAAATTTTATATAAAATTATCTATAATCTTTAACTTATATAACTAATAAAATATAAAATTATTTTTAAGTAAATTGACCACACATAGATATAAACCATATTTTCATTAAAAAATATCTCAAGTACTATACAATTGATTATATTTAACCAAGTGTCCAGTAAAAATAATTACTACAATATTTTCATATAACGAAAGCATTTATTTGAAAACATTTGAGAAATTTAAAGAATTATGTTCATACAAATGATAATGTGATACAAAAAACACAACCAAATACAAAATTGACATAATTATTTCGTAGATATAACTTGATTTTAAATTGTAATATGGTTGTATGATGTTGATAAGGTCGCAAAGACTGTCTAACAAAAATAATTTAAAATTTAAATATTTGTATAATATGAACTCTAGCATATCATCGTAAAATTAGATACATATTCTAAAACAATGTAACATCAAAATATTATAACAATTATTTTTACTGGAAACTTAGTTAAATATAATCAATTTTATAGTAGTTGAGATATTTTTAATGAAAATATGGTTTATATTTATGTGTGGTTAATTTACCTAAAAATAATTTTATATTTTAATAGTTATATAAGTAAAAAATTATAGATAATTTTAAATTATTAAATAGTTAATAGAAAAAGAAGAAATAAATATTTTAATAACGAATTTACATGTTTTTGCCAAAATAAATACTAACTTTTTGTTGAGCCAAAAAAATATATAAATTTTAAGTTGACTGAGTCAATTTAAGTACAAAAAAAGTCAACGTCAACTTAAAGTTTGTATATTTTTTTGGCTCAACAAAGAGTTCATATTTATTTTGACAAAATAAGTACTTGTAAGTACGTTATTAAAATGACAATTTTCTCAAAAAAATAAATAAATAAATGATACCATCTTACATTTGTCGCGTTGGGGTATATGAATCATATTACCCGCAAAACAAAAAAGAGCGACCAAACTCCAAAAGGCTCGAGAACTAAAAGTAAAAAAGATCAGCTAAATTTACCAATTTCCATCTTCTTCTTGATAGCTTTTTGACCATGGTATATAAACGCGTCTATTATCCCAGACACCGTAAAAACACCTGCAATTTTTACATGTTTCGTTTCAGATTCAAATAATGCAATTCAACCAACAACTTATGTTATGGACTTATGGTATATATATATATATATAGAGAGAGAGAGAGAGAGATAGGTTATAATACCTCCGACTATGGCACAAACATTCGTCAAGAAGTGCAAGAACGATATGTGTTCCTCTTTAAATGTTACCTGCCGAAACAACACATTTATATTAGGATTATGAATGTGCTCTTTTGCTTTGTAGAATTGGAGTTGAAACACACTCTCACCTTGATTGGTGAGAGATCATAGAAGAAGAAAACTCCTGGTAAGGATTGCAGTTGACCTGCTTCTGAGCTCTTTACATGTTCGGTGACTGAGAACTGCCCGTTTTAGTTAAGTTAAAGATCGTAAGAGGATGAGAATGAATACAAAATAAGGTCGAACAGTTTGAAAGTCTTGCTTCACCTGATTTGATTGAATTGTGTGTCCTCTGATATCTGTGTATACTGTTGGTACAACCTTTAAACAGCAGACAAAGTAGAATAGAGTAAACATGGGGTATTTAAAGTTTATATAACAATCGTATCATGTTTGTTACGGAACAAACCTTGATAAAGTATTGATACATAGCATTAGGTGTGTCTTGAATCCACTGGACTCTGCAATTTCGAGTATTGTTAGAGGGCATGGTAAAGTAAATAGAGTGTGAACGGAATAGACCAGAATGGTCATTACTTGTCAAGAGGGTTAACGACGCCAGGAAAGTAGTCCCCATAAGTCAGTCTATTGATCTTGTGACTTATCTGCAGGGAGAACATCATATTGAATTGAATTGAATTAGAATAATAACTAATGAAATGAAGTCAATAGGACAAGTCCTTTCTCACGTTAAAACTGTCTTTCTGAAAAGCAAGAAGATCATGAACGTGCACGCCCGACTGATGAAAGCTTTTCCCAGGAGCAAAGTGGAAGTTCCCAGCCACCTTATTTACCTCCAAGAATCCATAGATATTACACCCTTCGCCTTCTTCATCCTTTACTCTTTGTAGAAAACCTTCTCGTTTACACTGAATCACAAACAGAGATGTGAACGTGTTTCAGCTTACAGTGGAAAGATAGAAAGTTAGAAAGACGCATATATCAGTTTAGAGCCTTACAAGTGCATAGCAAATAAACAAACCGCACACAAGCCTTTAAGACTCTAACAGGGAAGAAGAAGAAGAAGACGACAAAAAAAAGAAAGAAAGAAATGAAGCTAAGCTGGTACTACCACAATGAAATACAGATGCCAAGAATTCAAAAGGTGAGGAACTTATTTCTCAGCAACTCACCTGGTCAATCAAGTCTGGATTTGTAACCCCCCAACCTTTCTTTCTGTATGCTTCACGAACATCTTCACATGAATTGCAGCAGTCATGCTCTTCCTGTAAGGATAAACAACATAGGTCACATGAAAGCAAAAAGATTGAGGAAAGCCAGATTAAAAATGCACCATCACCTATCCTGACGTGATAAGACTATATATTGTACAGAAAACAAGATCCACTATGACATCTTTTTTGGTTTAATCCATTCTAGCACTAAACAATCAAGGGTAATCCGAATATGGACCGGAGAATCCATGATCCAAATGCAATACGCAGAAAGACAGAGAAAGATAACACAATTACTGCTTCAGCCCCATAGCAAGATCCACAGTAAGTCTCATTATGTTCCAGCCTGCCACCATGTTTCTGCAGTGGTTTTTCAATCTGCACAAGGACAAAAAAGTATGAGACTTTACAACAGCCCAAAAACAAACCGCCTATAGTTCCTGCCTTCATATAATCAATATGCCATTTGCCTGCAGCTTTATCCTAGCGTGATGACTCTAAAATCCAAGAGAATCAAATGACAAGCGTACCAAAACAGTTTCAATCTTCTACTGAAGAAATCACAGATTATCCAGTCCAGAGAGACAGGGAGCAAACCTTAGTAGCGCCTATTCCGTCCTGTCTTGCCTCGATAGTGTTGCCATTAGAATCTAATCTTCTCTTTATGATATCATGTTTCTGCAATTCACACATTTTGACAAGCTTATATCATGTTTCAAACATAAATACTAAGAGAGCCACTGATCGAATGCGATTAACAATTTGAAACATACCACGTCAAGATGCAGCTCTCCACTAATATCCATAGCATCAACACTAAGAATCGAACATGCTAGAGCAGGAAAAGTAATATCGAACTGCATCATCAATGAAACTTATGAGAGATCTACTAGACGAAGGAAAAAAACACAGGACAAGTCAAAATCACTATTAAGAAACTGAAATGAGAGAGATCGAGCAATAACATTACGTTAATTCGTAGCGTCTCTCCCCTTGAAGTATCCACTATAAGCTTCGTCTCGGTGACGGTATGAAGATATAGACCTTAAACAACAAAATCAAAATCAATACATACATCATACACAAATTCTCAAATTGGTTGCGAAATCTAGAGGTCAGACGTACGGAGCTCAGAGAAGAAGAGAAGAAACATAACGACGGAGGAGAGGAGAGTGATAACGCCGCCGGATAATGTACGGCTGTAAAAATCTTCATTGATCTTAGGATATGCATCTAGATTCCGCAATTTATTCAAGATCCCGGCCATTTTAACACCTCCGGGCACGAGATTCTCAGATTCAAATCCCAGGATTCAAATTCAGCAGCCGGACCTTATTCGACGGAAACGATAATTATGAAGGCCGGAAGATAGAAACGTCTTCGTCGGAAGCGAAATTCTTCCGACGATGCAAATTCCGGAGAGAGTGATCGATGAGAAGTTTGGTTTTGATTGTTTGACTCCGTCTTTTACCTTCCCCGTCGGACGGAGTGGCGCGTACGGTTTACGTAACCCGGTTCGTGTTTGCCGTCTTCTCTTATCGGGGGTAAACGTTGTCGTTTCAGTTTCAAGAGTTCAGAGAGGCCTTTTGAATTGGATCGTATAATTACCACCTTATGAGATAGTAGCAGCAGGCTAGGCTAGGCCCCAATTAGGTCCATGATAACAAAAAAAACTGAAGAAAATAAAAAATTCTAAAAACCTCAAAATTACCATGTATTCGGTATATTCGGTTTTTCAGTTTTTTCGATTATCTAAAAATCCTGCCAAATTAAACAAAATAAAAATTCGGTTTGATTCGTTTGGTACTCGGTTTATACGGTCTGATTATAAGGTTTAAAATCAATTCCGAAATAAGCAAAATTTTGTTTTAATTCGGTTCATACTAACCGAATTAGACCCAAAAAATGTCAATGGGCTCCAATTTATTTACAGGCTAAAAAAACTAATAACAAATCCAAAAATAATAACAAAAAATGTTACCAGTATTTATTAAAATGACACTATAATTTAACTTAACATAATTTAATGTTAACTCCAAAAATATGACATTAATATTCTTTACTATCCATAGTCCATTTAAATCATCTTTTAATTTTTAATAAATTCATACAAACATATAATCAGAAAATATGGAAGAACATTAGATAACATTAAAGCTATGTATTAGATAGCATTAGGCTATGTCTTTATTTATAATATTTAAAATTAAAAAAATTAATGTCAATTATCAAATAAATTCAAACAATAACTAAAAGTTGCAATAAAATTATTAAAAGTAAACTTAAAAACAACATTTGTATCACGGTGTAGTGCGGTGTTCTACAGGTTCAAGTTTTAACAAAATAACTTTTGATTAGGTAAGTAATTAAATTAAAACCAAAAAATATATATAAAACATTAAAAAAAAAATCCACCCGCGGTACACTGCGGAGTCAAATCTAGATGCTTTAAGTGATATTCAAGAACTGATAGACATCGTAGGCCCAATCTTTTTATATTTTACTCCCAACTATTCAACACGTTCTATTTTATCATAATTACTCAGAAATAGAAAACTTAGAAACAAGATGAATAGAAGAAAAAACTGACTATAAATAGTTGGGGAGTAAAAAAACTGACAACATATAAGGATTAGAGTTTGAGAGCTTCAATCAAAAATTGTTAAAATGAAATGCGATTTCAAGAGACAATATTATGAACCCATGTTTGCAATCAGATGTTAAGATTATAGGTTTGCAAAATCAGATGTTACCTGAGCGAGCATTAACCTCAGCGGCATAGATTACGAGAAGCACATCTTCAATTCAGGAAAGAGAAGGAATGAGAGGACGACCAGACGAAGCTGTGTATCAGAGGAGAGGGAGGTTTCGAATAACCATTAACAGAGCGGATCAGATCCGGAACCAGAAGTTGTGCTGCAAAGAGAAGAGGAGATTAAGGAGTAAGCTTTGGGAGAAGAAAGTTATGATTGTGGCGGCCGATCAGAATCAACCAGAGAAGAGATTGGAGTTACGGTTGCGTTCTTCCGAGTCAGAATCGTCGGAGAGAAGAGATGAGAGAGTATGCGAGAGCGTTCATGGGAAACTGATTCCCACCTAGAATGCATCGGATCTCGGTCGGCGGCGGCAGAGGGGGAGATTCCGTAGATGGAAACGACAGTAGCTGTTGGTGTGGAGGCGGATTTGAAACGGTGGAGAGTGGAGGACGACGGAGAAGGTGAGCCGCCGGGAAGTGTAACGGAGAAGTCTATGGGGTTCGATTTAGATGATGGAAGAGAGACTCGCCAAAACGGAAGTGTATTTGGTTTTGCCTTTCTAGAATGATAGCAAACGACATCGTTTGTTTTTACTAAAACCCACTTTTGGGCTTCAACATGCCTTTTACTAAAACGACATCGTTTGTTCGTTTATTATATCCGGCATAGTAAAAATGTTTAATTATACCGGAGATAATAAATTTTACACTTTAATTTTTTTTAAATATTATTATTTGTATATTTATATATTTAAATTTAATAAAAAATTTATAAATGAATATTATTAATTTAATAAATTTATAAAAAATTTATAAAAAATTTAAATTTAAATTTATAAATTTTTTAAAATAACATAAGACGGATTATATGATATGATGGATTTGAATCGATATTAATATATTATTAATCCTACGCTAAAATAATATAAGACTGATTATATGGTAAGACGGTTTCTGGTATGTACTATTATTTTGAAAATGAAACGTAAAATAACATTAAACCATGTATTTATTACATATATTATTAATTCTAAAATTAACAATTAAATTAAAACTAAACAATTTTAATAATTATCGAACAAACTCATACAACAACTAAATTTCACTTTTTCTTTAGCAATGCCACCATGTAAACCTCAATTATAGTTCATACATTATATTTATGATCTGCATTTGCTAATTTAAAATATGTTAGCCTATATTATTTTAGCTAAAATTTAGAAACTATGTTTTAAAAATCAAATATTATATGATATTAAACTATGTAATTAATAAACACATATTCTTAATTTAATTTTTTATAGTAAAATTACAACAAAACCAACAATTTTAAATTACAATAAAAATATTTAAATAAAACATAAAAAAAAAATAGACCCGCTGTGTACCCAGGGTCAAATCTAGTTTGTTCTTGAAAACATTTCTTAAGGTAGAGAGGCAGAAGGAGGAGAGAGAGAGATTGTTGTCTCACGACGGAGATCGACAGCAGTGGCTCACACAACATCGCGTTTGTCTCCTCTCCTCCCTTCTCTATTTAATTGTGCAGCTCTAGCTTGAATTTCATTGCATTTGGTGGTGGTTGACGTCAATTTAAGGGTTCTTGGAGTCGTTTGGTGGCCGATCTGGAGATGGCGGTGCGTTGTGGTTTATGTGGTGAGCTTCACTGGGCCTGATTCAGTTTTAGTCTCTCCTTCTCTCCTTCGGCTAGCTGTGGTTAGTCTTTAAGATTGGGAGAGATTCTTTCACTTGCTCGGCTTGGTTTCTGTTTTAATTTCACCATTGCAGGTTTGAGTTTATGGCTTTTGGTAATCAGATATTATGGATGTGGTGTGCGGAGTTCTCGGGTCATGACTTCGTCCTTTTGGTGTTTGATGTTATGCCTAAAGTTTTACCCAAGATTATAAAACTACAAGTGAACAGTCAGCAATTACAATAGTATTATCGGATCGAATGCACAAAGACCAAGTGAATGCACTATTAATTATAGTGGTTTAAACTAAGGTAGAATGCAATAATAATTTGTTTTTCAAGCAAGCTAATTCTAATTCGAATTTAAAATCGATGAACTTAAACATTGGCAAAGGGAAATCTTTTAAGGATTACAAGGAAGCAAATACATAATTTAATAAAGATTGCATTAAGATCCATTCTCGAACTTAAAACATAAATATGAGCTATTCTACTTTCACATTAAATAACTACCTATGCAAACTAACTCTAATAACTAAATTCTCATTTGGCATTAAGATTACAAGCAACATTATGAATATGTTTGATATGTTCACAAGAGCTTTAGCGTCAACTCTCGTTGGTTAAAGACATCTTGCTCACCTGGACTAGATCAATTGATTCTATAGCACTTTCGGTGTCCAAAAAAATACAACTAAGACATAGTCTAGATGGTTAAAATAAACTTAGCATTAAATGCAACTTAGGTGAAAAACTAATATATCAATCTCAAACAATCACATGTATCAATCTCCTATGAATCCCCTTAGAAATCCAAAACCCAATCGGAAGACCACTTAACCATAGACACAAATAACAAACAAATCAAAGATGAAGAAAACATAATTGAATTGCAAATTGAAATAGAATAGTGTTTAGAAATCTTCTCCAAAGAGGTTCAAGATTGATGAGTTCTTCTCCCAAATGTTACAAAGCATTAGAATAAAGTAGAGAGGTTGGAACTAGGTCCAAAATTTGAGTCTAGGGTTTATATAGTGAAGGAGATAGGTTCTGCTAGTTTTGGGCTCGTTCTAGGCTTGAAACTCGCGTCTCAAAATTTTATCATTTATCGGTTGCACATCTCAACCGATCGATTCTGAGCCCATCTACAACCGGTCGATTTTGGTTGACAATAGATCGGTTGAGTGGCCATAACTTTTGATTGCACCGTTAGATTTCTTTGCAACCACCTAGAAATGAAAGCTAATATCCTATTATGTCTTCTGTCAACATATGAAGAAAATCCAATGGTGGGAAGTCTTCGATCAGAGGCCAAATTTCCGTCGCTTCTACACGATCCTACTTTTCCAATCATCCAAAATGATCTAAAACTCTCTATTTACTCCAAAATGTCTCAACCCTCTCAACACTTAAGAAAAGACTAAAATACATTAGAAACACTCTTTAACTCAAGAAAAAACTCAAAATGTATACGAAAACAATGGTTAAAAGCTGATAAAAATAAGGATTAACATTTGATCTTAGGGTGTTGTTACATGAGTGTGTTTCGGAGGATCGAGTTGGAGCTCTACTTATGGATTTGATGATCAGTCTCGGGTAAACTACAAATTTTCTCCGTTTTCGAATGATTTAGGCAGCCCTTTATCTCCTACAACTGTCGATTCTCCTCTAGTTATGATATCTTTGAAGTCTCGTCCTCATCGTCCTTCTTTGCTACTTGTTGGAATACCATTTGCGTCTATCCTAGAGTCTCGACCAAGATGTGGATTCCGACGGAGATTTGAATTCGTCGATGTAGAGATTCCCATGGTTGATCGGTGGGAAGATAGAGAGATCGTCTTTAACAAAATTTGTCGATGGTTTTTAGGTGCAGAAATTTTTAACCAAGTACTTGAATTCTTCACTCATGCTTTTGCTCTTATCGGTGATATGGAGTTTCGTGTCATGTCCTTGACAATTTGAATCAGCTTGATTTCAGTTTATTCTCATGAGATTGGAGAGAAGGAAGTTTGGAAGAGAAGAGAAGAGAAGAAAATAAATTGGGTGAAGAAGAAGAAGTTAGGTTTTATCGGGTTGGATTGTGGTTAATTAGTTGTACTCAGGTTGTAATCAGTTTATATAGTTTTGGTTGAATATCGGTTTTAGATGGTTAATATTAGTTTGGTAAACAATAAACCGACTAAAATCAAAGTCATGGAAATGTAGGTTTTAAATTACTATTTTGGGGATATATGGGTTTCAAAATTTCAAGTTGTGGAGGTATAGATTTCGAAGTTTGTTTTTCCGGAGATATAGCGAACGACCTTAATTTGAGCTATATCTGATGTGATGTGATAATTTTCATGCGAAAATAGATTGTTGTCCCTAAATTTATGGATCTCTTACCTTAACTGTTACCAATGTACGTAAAACTAGTTTCATAGGGTGTCATCACACCTAATAATTGTTATACTTACAACCTCTACACCAAAACACGAGATCATCTTATGCGTAATTGCTAGTTTAACCAATTAATATTTTCATACTCCTGCAAAGTATAGGTCAATTAGCTTGCAACTTTGCCAAATGATTAGTTCTAATCTCGTGGCTCTCCTCAGCCTCGCCAACTGTTGCCATAACATTAAACGCGTAGATGTTTAAGGATTTTTCACATGTTATGGAAAGAACGCACCTACCGTCTCCAACGTATCCTCCTTTGCTTTTGTAGTCTTTAAACAAAATCAAATATTCAGGACACACTCTTCACTCAGTGGACTTAGGCCCTGTTCGTTTGGCAGTCGTTGGCGACTGTGGCTGCGACTGCGATTTCTAAATCGCTGATTGTTGTTCGTTTGGCAATCGTGCGACTAGTTACGACCGGTCGCTGTGTTGTTCGTTTATCAATCACGTGACTGGTCGCTACGACCGGTCGTTGTATTGTTACTAATTTTTAAATTCTGAAATTATCTTTTTTTTATATATATAAATAAGTGATTTTAATATTAGTTATCAATATTTTGTTTTTATCATTTATTATTATATATATATATATATATAAATTTTTGTAACAAACTTATTAACCGAATGTTATAAATAAAGTCTTAAATTCCTTTTTATCGTTGTTAATTACCTCATTGTTTTTCAAAAAAGTGACTTCCTTTGTATTTGAATTTGGGTCTTTGATGTAAAACATGATCAGTTTGTCGTGGTGATTATGAGTATAAATTATCTTCTTGTCTTTTGTGCTTTTATTCAATGGATCTTATCAAGAACAACAACAAAAAGACATCTTCCTGGATCTGAAGCCATAACATTCAAAAATTTATGATCTAATCTATAGGCAGAGACAACTCAACAAGGTAACAACGAGAAAGATGGTTCCATGTGAATCTTCCGGCCGTTGAAGCTGATCCTGCTAAGTTTCCCCTGTCACCAAACTAACTTCTCAGTAATAAGTTTCGACATGTTCATCACTCTTGAAACCAGGCTCAGTTCATCACTCATCCTTCACACCAACACTACTCTTGGACTCATTCTTCTTTAACTTCTTCACTATACAGCTTTGTCTTCTTCTTATTTCCTTTAGCTTCTTCTTCTTCTTCTTCTGCATTAGGGAAAGAACATGTTCTTGAGTGAATATAAAACATTGATGTGATCTGACAAAATATAATCAGATCACTTACAAACTAATTCTACACACCAAACTAACTCCCTATTAGCTATTATAACGACAATATGCATCAGCTCTTTGTAAATTGTAATCATCAAAGCTTAACTAAGCCATCACATATTTCAAACCTCAAGAACGACAATATGCATCAGACCCTTTTTCAAAAACTGGAAATATAAACCATCTCATACAGCTCTGCCTAACTAATATCCAGTAATAGCTTCAGAAAAGAGCAGCAACAGCAAGAAACATTAGAAAGACTTTTGCTTTTGTTGGAATGTCACTTTCTTCATTTTGTTGGGTCTTCATTGGTTAGTGGCTCTGCAATCAATCGTAAGGTTATCAAAATAGCAGGTGAGAAGATTTACTTACAATGGCATGGTCATGTCTCTAAAGTCTATCTCTACCAAATTAAATCAAACTCAAACCTAAGAAAGGACAAAGTCATCTTCACTCATAACACCGTAATTCTTGCTATTTCCCATTTATAGCAAAACATTCTGTCATATAATAAACAACACAAACAACAACGCTCACCTTGGTTCAATCAAGGAAGACAATTAGATTCTCCAGTTTTTCCTAATTGACACGAAGCTTCAACCTTGCTAAATAAGTTTGTTGATGGTAGGGATCCAATCAAACAAATAATGATAATAGTGAGAAGGCAAAGATAGCGCGAGTGGAATGGTCGTCGGACGACGTTATATTAATGTATTAATCNTCCAATCAAACAAATAATGATAATAGTGAGAAGGCAAAGATAATGTGAGTAGAATGGTCGTCGACGTTATATTAATATATTAATCTTAATACAGATTGGGTCGAGCGTGTTGCTCTTTTACAAGTGAGATCGACTCAAAAAAATAGGTTCAAGATGAGGCGAACGTGGTTCGGCTAATAACTATCTTGCACGCTCTATGTTTCTAAGTCGAGGGGTGTTTCTCCCAAAAAGATCTGATCCCCCTAATACTGTTCACTAACTCTTCTTTTATAGAGATTAGCAGGGGTAATTCCGTACTTAGGTCGAGACGAAGGGTAAACGTCGGATCTGCCCCTCGTCGTTCATCGGGCGACTGCACAGTGATTGGGCCGACTTTATTGGATGGGCTTTTTTGGTGGGGAAGGGCGAAGCCCATACCCAACAATGGTCCCCCCTCTTTCTTGGGCCGAACAAGGAGGCTTTTCTCTCCTAGGCTCGCCCTTTCTCTTGCCTAGGGTTTCCTCGATTTGCCTCAGATGCGCGGGAACGGTTGCGCTTGATGCGACCTTTTCGGAGGACGTGACTTCTCGCCGTTTTAGCTTCCCGCTTCCTTTGTATAAATACTCGTTTCGGGTAACTCATTTTCATTTTCTCTTCCATCCTGAAAGGTAACTCCTCTCTCCTATCTTGTCTTGTATTCTGCTCGTTGCATCTTTTCTGTGAATTTTTTGCGTTCTGCTTCTTACATCACACAATGTCTTCAAACTCCAACTCGTCTATTGGGTCGTTGGACGAGTATATGAGGGGTCGTACCCCTAGTGGGTCAGAGGATTCTGCTCGGGGTCGCTCCCCTGTGGTTGTCCTGAGTTCTCCCTCAGTATCTTCGACCTCTCCCGTGAGCGTCGATTCTCCCTCTGATGAGCTGGTGAGGAGGGAGGTTTTGTCTTGTAGCGATGGCGCGGGACCTAGCTCGCCTCGTCTGACGATCGAGGTTCCTCATCTTGTGGACAGGGATTCGGATGGCTCGGCTAACGAGTCGGAGGGTTCTTCCTCGTCTTTTGAGGAGGTCGAGGCTTTGTCTGCTCCTCTTGGCCAGTACGTCGGTCCAGGGGATTATCTTGGGTATATTGGCCCATCGAGGTCGGATCGTTTGGCCTTGGAGGAGATTCTCAGTTTGAACCATGCGTCGAGTGGTATCTCGCTGATTTCCCCATCACCCGAGGATCGACCATGGGCCCCGCCTCGCGGTTATATGTGTTTGTATGAGTCGTACTTCTTCGATTGCGGACTCAGATTCCCGATTCCTAGTTTTCTGCTTCAGTATTGCTCCGAGCGTCAGATGGCGTTGTCCCAACTTGCTCCTTCGGCGGTCCGGAATGCTATGGGCCTTGCTATCTTAGCCGAAAAATGTCGGGTAAAGATGAGTTATCACTTTTTTGAGGAGCTGACTACTATCGCGAAAGTGAGGGACAAGGACTGCCTTCGCTACGTGAGCGTCCTACCGAAGCACAAGATCGTTTCGGGGAAGGAAAAATTTTCCTTGTGAGAAAAATATTATTTTTTTGTCAAAATTGATGAGTCGTCTGTCGAGGATCCCTCTATGACTTTCTTTTCTCGTTGGAACCGTTTTCCTGGTAGACCTAGCTTCTGTTCCTTGTTTGCTTATTGGGTTGCTCTCCGCTTTTCTTTGACTGCGGGTTAATTTTTCCGTGTTGTAGATCGCATTTTGAAGATTAGAGCGCCTCCACCTAACTTTCACGACGACGTTGAGAAGTTGAGACGCGAGTCGGCGATCGAGTGGCCAGCAGAAAGCAAGGAGGTGTCTAAGGCTAGGTCGGAGCGACGCAAAGAAGGTTGGTCGGGCGACCGAGTTTTTTTTTTTTTTTTTTTTTACTGAGCCGCTCGCGCTTGTTTCAGCATCAAAGATTCGCGGGAAGATGACAAGGAAGTCGAATATGCCGGACATCTTAGAGCATCTTCAGCACCGATCTAGTGCAAAGGGGAAGTCGGCTGCTCGTCCGACGACTGGGGGGAAATCTCTGAAGAACCTGCACCCTCCAGCAGGATGGGAGGACGGCCAAGGGGAGGTCGAGGCTACGCGGGCGGGGTCACTTAAATCCGTTCAGAGGAAGGACAAGGAGAAGGTGGGGCAACCGTCTGCGGTGACTCCCTCGAAAAAACGGGTCGTGCCAGAGACTCGTCGTGCCAGCGAAGCAGATTCCTCGAAACGAGGCCGTGTCGACCCATCTGCAGAGGTAGACCATTCGTTCCGCTGGCAATATAATCGGACGGATCGACCGATGCTTCAGAGCAAGGCGGCATGCGCCGACCTCTTTCGCTACCTTCGGCAAGACTCCTCGTCGTTAATTGAGCCGAATGAGCTTGTGCGGGCCGATCTCTATGAGACGATGGCACAAGGTTACTTCTCGGTAAGGGTTACGTAATTCCTTTCTTAGTTTTGTTATGCCTCTTTTGGGTTGTGCTCGACTGATGCCTTTGCTCCGTTGCGTTTGTTCTTGGTCGACCTAGGCTTTCGACGCCACGAACCAGCTGGTGCAGTTTTATGACCAGCAACTAAAGGCCGCGAATAAGGAGGGTGCCGGGGCCGAAGTGCGGAGGTTGCAGGAGGCGTTGAAGAAGGAGCGAGAGGCGTCGAAGAAGGAGAATGAGCACAGTGCTCAGCTGGCGGTCGAGTTGGCCGCACATTAGGCTGATTTCGAGGAAAGGATGGGCGAGTCTATCCTGCGGCAGACGTCTCTGGAGACGCAGCTGCGGGAGCTGGAAAAAGTTCACGCGTCGGAGATGACGAGGCTGAGGGCGGCTCGAGATGAAAAGGAGCTGTCCACACGCCGGAAGACGACGGAGGAGCTTATGGGACGTTTCCAGCTCCGTTTGGATAAGATGCATGAGTACATCTAGCAGACGGAAGATCGCAGGTTCATCGAGATGCAACTAGAGCAAATCTCTGGTACGCTGAGGTTGTTGAAGGCGCTTGAGGGCGATGGCGAGATGACGGTGCCTTCGCATGTTGTGACGGATCTTAGCGGCAAGGTGGTGGAGTTGGAGAGTACGATCGCTGGAATGCCCGATCCTGTTGTTACGAAGGGCGATTTTAAGGCAACCACGATCCTCGGGCGCAAGCGAACGCGTTCGACGGAAATTCTAGCTCCAGGCACCTCGTCGATCGTACCAGGGGGCGATGTTCGTGACTCAGCGCCGGCAGAGGATGCAGGGAGGGATCTAGGGGGTGATCTTCCCGCTTCGACCGCTGGGGAGGACGAACAACCGAATGCTGCTGAGGAAGACGTACCAATAAACGAGGTTGCTGAAGGTGCGAGGGGTGATTTGGTTGAAGGAACGAGAGAGGGAGTTGCTCCAGAGGACGGGGCGGGCGTGGTTCCTGATGGGGTGGGTGCTGAGGAGGAGGTGACCCAGCAGATGCCTTAGTCTTTTTCTCCCTCTCTTTTCTCTTTCTTTTTTGTAATATTCGAACTCGTAACTGTTTATTTATTTCGTTTTTCTTTCTTGTTGAACCGTTGTTTTTGCCCAAGGGGGCCTTTGCGTATTTCCCGATTTTACTTGCGTATTCCGTCGTTGCCTCGAGAGTCATGTCTTTTATTTGATATGGTGTCTTGTCGAAAGGTCGCGAAGGTGAAACGTTGCATTGATTGGACGCTTATTCGTTGCGACTCTTCGGTGTACCGCTTCACTGTCTTTATAAGGCAGTAGACTTCTTCATTTACTGTATTTCTCATCCTTGTTTTCCTTTCGTAGCACCCGCTGTACTCTTTTCTTTTATTTCTCTGAGAAATCGTTGGTCATGGCTAGGACTTCAGATACGGTTGTTCATCGAGCCACTTCGGCGGTTTGTATGGAGTGCTTTGAAGGTACGCTGGACTCTTGTCCGCGATGCAACGCTCGGCTGATCCAGGAGTATCGGCCGACTGGGATCGTCTTAGTGCCTAGTTTCTTCATCCACTCGTTGGACGAGCCGGATTATACGTCGGCTCGGCGTTTTGTTACTCAGGTTTGTCATGTTCCCTTTATTCGCCATGCTGCGGCCGATCGGGCGAGCGATTACTTATAACACTAGCTATTCATGTTGCTTTGTTCGGATGCGGGAATGCTACGACTGGTTGAAGTGCGACTTCGACTGGTTGAAGTGCGACTTCGACCATCTGGTGGGTGAGGAGCGAGCGTTGCTTGAAGAGGCGTACCTTCCGGGCTATCCTGTAGGGTTTGCTGTGGCGATGGTTGAGAATGATGCAGCGGCGGTTCGTATCATGCGAAGGATGCAACGTCTAGAGGCGCATCCCAAGGATTGGGCGAGGAACAGGGTGGACGACGTACTATCGATGCCGAATTGCTTTCGTCGGTTCGCGGTTGAGTACAAGGGCGAGCCACTGTTCCCAGGGGACGCGGGGAGTGCGCCGTGATTGTTTTATCTTTTGATTTGCTTTTTTTTTTTGTACATCCGACATTGTGTTCCTGGCTTTTTAATGACTTTGATCTTGGTCGGTCGACCTGGCAAGTATTCTTTGAACGCTTTTTTAATGTTAAATCCCTTTTCGCGAAAACGTAGCATTCTTGTGCGTTCGTAATGATTGCTTTTGGTAGCCTTTTCGTTTTTTGTGCCTACTCTTTGCGCAGTTGTTTGTCGTCTAATGAGGCGTTTTTTCTGGGAAAGGTACGCAGCATTGATGTCTCGACAGTTGGGAGCTTTTAATGTCCCTGCCGTTCTTCCCGGATTCGCATTTTGCTATAAAAGGGAGGGGAAGAACTTTGCCTTCTTAGGACGTGTTCAGATTTTGCTGCGAGAGATCTCCTTGGTGAGGTCGACTTAGTTCTTGATTTCGTTTTCGTGCTCGCCTTGCTGCTTAATCGAGAATGTGGCCGTTCACTTCGATCCCTTATCGTCCGACTCCTGGTGTTAATCCGGATAGAAGGTCGCGGCTGCGGATGTCGTGTCCTTGCTGTTGCGAGCGGGTCGCTCAAGAGTTTCGGCCGTCGGGAGTGAAGGAGCCCACTCTCTTTATTGCCACGCTGCGGGGGCTGGATGCGAAGCAAGCGGAGGAGTTTCTGTTCTCAGTAAGTTTTACTCCTTGCGCGGGGCGTCTTAAGTTACGTTCGTGAGGTTTTTTTTTTTTTTTTTTTTTACTTTCATTCGTGGCGCGTCTTTACTTTGTTGGTTCATAGATAAAGCAGGAGTATAGGGGCTACGTGCGGGAGCTTGACTATATCCGTGTTCACCAAAGGGGGGAGATCGAAGAGAGGTATTCGCGCAACCCCATAATCCGAGAAGAGAATCTAGCCCGGAATGATGAGCGGGCGGTGGCTATGATTCGGAAGATCAAGCGACTCGAGGTGCATCCGAAGGAATGGGTGAAGCAAGACTTGAACATCATATTCTCTATGCCGAACTGCTTTTACCGCATGGTCGAGGAGCACGAGGGTATGGCGCTGTTCGAGGGTGATCCGGAGGCGTGGTGATTGCGCTCCGGGTTCCGCTGCTTCTGGGTGTTTATAGATTTCTCTTCTCTCCTCCCCCTCTTCTTTTTTTTTTTAGGAAAATACTCGGCGACTGTGCCGTTCTATTCTGATGCTTGTAAGGACATAAGCTTTTAATTAGATCGATGTGTTGAGATTCTCTTTTGGTATGAACTTGTTGGTACCGCGATCGGATCGTGCGTTTAAGGCGGCGTTGGTGCACACAAGGTTGGGCACTTGGACGTATAGTCATTGTAGGTGCGAGCGTTGTGCTGCGTGTACACCTAGGGGCGAGCGTCGTGCTCGGCTTGTGCAAGATACTCGAAATAACTTCTAAGTATGTTTTGCTTAGGTGCGAACCTTAGTATTTGACTTACCCTGTGTTTATAGTATAGGTGCGAGCGTCTTTTTCGGCTTATCCTGTATATATCCGACGCGTATACCGCTTGTGCGGGCCAGGGCCTGGCTTACGGAGTCGGTCGTGCGTGGAAGGTTTTTGCGAGGACGTGCTCGGCTTAGATGCCCTTGACTGCTGGGAAATTTATCCTCAGGCAGAAGGGTGCGCTATTGTTGAGCGCCTTTTTAGTATCGGTCGCCTGATCAGGGCGCCGATGTGTTTCGAACTGAGTCGTGGGGAAAAACTTTTTTTTTTTTTAGAGAAATAGTTGCGCCCGGAGGCTGCCTACGTACCCGTAACGGGATCAAGCCATTCGTAGTTCATATTTATACAAAGTAGGGATCTCTGTATGAGCGTCTCTGATTTAGTAGTAGTAGCGTTTTAGGTTCATGGAGTTCCACGATCGAGGGATTGGTGTGCCGCTCATCGTCATCAGCTCGTAGACTCCTGGTTTAACGACTTTGGATATTTCATAGGGACCTTCCCAGTTTGCGTCCATCTTTCCGGCGTTGACCTTGGCTGTGTTCTCGAAAACTTTTCGTTGGACGAGGTCGCCGTCACGAAAGTGTCTGTTTTTTACTTTCTTGTTGTAGAATTTTGCTGCTGCGTTCTGATAGTTCTGGATGCGACGGAGTGCTTTGTCGCGGCGCTCTTCGATCATGTCCATCGTGTTGATGAGCATTTTAGCGTTGAGGTCTGGATCATGTATGAGCATCGATCGTCGTAGGCTAGCTATGCCGACCTCGTATGCTAGAGAGAAGGGTGTCTGGCCGGTCGCTGCTCGAGGGGTTGTGCGGTAAGACCAAAGGACACCGTCGAGTTCGTCGGACAAGGCTCCCTTTTTTTCGTCGAGGCGTTTCTTTAATCTGTCGAGGATTGTTTTGTTCGTTGCCTCTGCTTGGCCATTTCCTTGCGGGTATCTGTGGGTGGACTTGCTGAGGCGGATTCGCCATCCGGCGCAGAAATCTTTGAATTGTGTTGATGTGAACTGCGTTCCATTGTATGTTACGATCTCGTATGGCAAGCCGTGTCGACATATGATGTACTTCCAGACGAAGTTCTGGACGTCTTCTGCCTTTATTTGGGCGTACGCTTCGACCTCGATCCATTTTGTGAAGTATCCGTCATGACCAGGATGTATTTCTTTTGCCTGGAGGTAGGCAAGGGGCCGACGATGTCTATCGCCCATCGCATGAAGGGATAGGGCGGGGTCGACGTTTGGAGGAGTTTGGTGGGGGCGTGTATTTTCTGTGCATGGCGTTGGCACTTCTCGCACTTCCGCACATACTTCTCGCAGTCGGCGATCATGGTTGGCCAGTAATGCCCGTGCTTCTTTATCTTTAGAGCTAATGCGCGGCCGCCCGAATGGTTTCCTCCTGCGCCTTCGTGTGTTTCCTTCATGACTTGGGTCGCCTCGTTCTAGTCCAAACATCCGAGGAGAATGCCAGACGCGCTTCTTTTGAAGAGGTTGCCGTCGAGGGTTACGTAGCTGGCGCTTTTTGTGCAAAGTCGTCGCGCGGCCCACTTGTTTGAAGGCACCTCGCCATTGTAAGTTCGAACTTGTCGAATTGGTCGGCAAGATCCTTGACGATTTTTAGGTTCACGTCCATCCTTTCGTTCTTTGTTTCGTAGTCGCCGCTATACTGGTTTCCGACGAGCTGGGAATCGCAAAAGGTGTGGATGTGTTTGACACCCAAGCTTAAAGCGAGGCGGAGGCCTGCGATGAGGGCTTCATACTCTGAAGGATTGTTCCAAGATTTCTTGGTGGGGCGATTCGAGGCGAATGCCAACTCCTGATCCATACGAGGAGGATGCGCCGTCGACGTGTAGAGCCCACCTGTCCTGCTCTTCGACGCTCGAGGCAGCTGTTGGCGGTCGATCCGGGGGGAGTTCGACGAGGAAGTTGGCTAGGACCTGGGATTTTGCGCATGTCCGCCCTTTGTACTCGATATCGTATTCACTGAGCTCGACAGCCCATTTAGCTATGCGGCCCGACTGGCTAGGGCTATGGAGTATAGCTCGGAGCGGTTGATTTGTGAGGTCGACGATTGAGTGAGATTGGAAGTACGGGCGGAGCTTTCGTGCCGAGGTGATTACAGCCAAAGCTAACTTCTCCTTGGTTGGGTAGCACAGCTCGGCATTGTCCATGGTTTTGCTGATGTAGAAGATCGGTCTCTGCTCGCCTCGATCGTCTTTGACTAGAACGCCGCTAACGGCCGAGCTCGATACGGAGATGTAGAGAAAGAGTGTTTCGCCAGGTTCTAGCTTGGCGAGGATTGCGGGTGTCGAGAGGTACTCCTTGAGTTGTTGGAAGGCGACCTCGCATTCCTCTGACCGAGAGATGAAGCGATTCAGCGCCGCGGTCCGTCCCGTCAAACGCTGTACCTCGCGCGAGTTCCTTGGGGAGGGGAGGTCGATGATTGCCGAGATTTGCTTTGGATTCGCCTCAATTCCTCGCCGGGTGACTATGTAGCCGAGGAATTCGCCGGCCGTTACTGCGAACGTGCACTTGGCTAGATTCAATTTCATGCCGTACTTGTTAAGTACTTTTAAGCATCGTTTCAGGTGTTCGACGTGGTCATCAGCTTTGGGTGACTTGATGAGCATGTCGTTGATATAGGCTTCCATCGTCCGCCCGAGCTGGTCCGCGAACATTCTATTGATCAACCGTTGGTATGTTGCTCCCGCGTTCTTGAGTCCGAATGGCATTACTTTGTAGCAATACGTTCCTCGGTCGGTGATGAACGACGTTTTCTCTTTGTTGTTCTGGTGCATGAGGATTTGGTTGTACCCGGAGAAGGCGTCCATGAAGGAGAGGAGCTCGTTGCCCGCTGTAGCTTTTACGAGTCGATCGATATGCGGGAGTGGAAAGCTGTCCTTTGGGCAAGCCTTGTTGAGGTCGGTGAAGTCGATGCATGTTCGCCACTTCCCATTCTTCTTTTTGACGACGACTAGGTTAGCTAACCAGTCTGGGTAGCAAACTTCGATTATCGACCCGGCCTTTAGTAACTTGTCGACCTCTTCGTTGACGGCCGTGGACCGCTCTGGACCGAGCTTTCAGCGTTTCTGCTTTACGGGTTTGTACATTGGCTCGATGTTGAGCTCATGGCAGGTTATCGTTGGACTTATTCCCGGCATACCGTGGATTGACCAAGCGAAGGTGGAGGCGTTTTTTGTGAGAAAGTTGACAAGCGCGGTCCGTACGTCGGTGCTGATGTTGAGGCCGATGCTTACGCATCGCTCTGGATCGGTCGCTTCGATATTGACTTGCTCAGTAGCGCTTGGCTTGGTTGCCGCTACCGCGCTTTTAAGTGTGAGGTTCTCGAACTCTAACACAAGTTTCTGTAATTGCTATTGCGAGGGAGTAGTCTCGATTGTCTGAGCGCTCGGGGCCGCTGAGGTTGACGCTAATTGAGAGGGGGACGCTGCTTGGGCGATCTTTTCTGTTTCGGCAGACGGGAGACTGAGGATCGATGCTGTGTCGGTGAGTTTGAGATTGCGCATCTTCTTTTCGATGAGGAAACAGGTCCGAGCTAGCTGCTGGTTTCCCCTTAACGTGCAAATTCCTCTTGGCGTGGGGAACTTGACGCATTGGTGGTACGACGATGGGACGACCTTCATGAGGTGGATCCAAGGTGTACCGAGAATGATGTTATACACGGCCAGGCGGTCAATGACCACGAACTTGCCCCGTTGACTTTTCCCCCGACGAAAATGGGGAGCTTGATGGTCCCTATCGTCATGATCGTGTCGCCATCGAAGCCGGTTAGTGGTCGACTTGAGGGCTTGATGCTGCAGTAAGGTATCTCCATTTTTTGAAGTACCTCCTTAAATATGAGGTCGACAGAGCTGCCGGTGTCGATCATCACCCTCTTGACTTCACTTTCTCCTACGAGTAGTTCGACGACCAGGGGGTCGTTATGGGGCATGTCGACGCACACTGTGTCGGCGTCCGTGAAGACGATTGGGTCTGTTTTAGCTGTGACGGCGCGTGGCCATGTGGCTGCTTTCTCGGCACGGCGGCGGTGAGTTGTGATTGATCGGACTGAGTCGTGGCAGTTCGTCAGGCCACCCATGATCATGTTGATCTGTCGACACGGGATGGATATGGGTTCGTTGTCATCCCGTACCCGATTTGGTGGCTCGAAGTTGGCTGCGGCGACACCGTCTTCCTGGGCGTGCGCTGGTTCATTGTCGGGACGTTGATCTTCATTGTGGGCTAGTTGAACGACTTGGTTGTCCCGTCGGTCGTTTCTTCCTTGTCCCCGACCTATGGGTCTTCTGGGGTCAATGCATATGTCCCCGTTTTTGTATCTGGCGAGGAGTTGACTGAGCAGGTACCAACATTCGTGGGTCGAGTGGCCGGGCTTCTTATGGAAGTCGCAGAATGGTTGTTGCCCTTGGGGTGGGGCCCCTTTAGCGTCAGTGTTGCAGATGTATTTGTTCCATGGCTATGGTGGCCTGGTGTCTTGTGAGCCGACGAAGAAGGTCGCCGGTTTCCTGCCGCGCTCCTCTTTAGCGTAGTCTGCGTCATAATGCTGTCGCGGCTCGAAGTATTCCTCTTTTGCTTTGGCAGAGGTTGCCTTAGAGGCGTGCTTTTTAGCCATCGCGGCTTTCTCTTCCTCGACGAGGATGTGGCGCGAGGCGCGGTGTAGGGCGTCGACAAGCGAGGCGGGCTGGTTGAGGGACAAATCTTCACGAAATTTTGATTCGTACCATGTGGCGTTCTTGAGCGCGGCGATCGCCACATCGTCGGGTACATCGATTTGGGAGACGACCTCTTTGAACCGGTCGATGAACTCCCGCAGGGATTCCTTCGGTCCCTGGGTAATGGTCCATATGTCGGCATTGGTCGCTCCCTTTTGGATGAACATTGAATACTGTTTTAAAAAGGCGGCTTTTAGTTGGTAGAAAGAGTCGATCGAGTTGACCTCTAGCCGTGTGAACCAACTGTGTGCCGCGCCACTGATCGGCCCGATCAGTGGTGTAGGCAGTTGTGTTAGGCGCTTGCCTGTTGAGGCCACTGGGGCTGTTGTTACAGGACGCGTAGAGGCGTGAGCGGGTGGCGTTCGCCCGGGGCACCGGACGCATTGTTGGCACGCCTGCCGCGCATAGGCGATTGATTTCCTCTTGGGATGCCGCTTGGGCGTCCGTTAGATTTTTGAGCTGGTTGGCGATTCTTGCCTCTTGGGCGTTCATGCGCTCCAGTATGCTTTGAAAAAGGTCGCCTATATGCGCACTCGAGGTCGCTTCCGGCGTGCCGTGGGTGGCCGCTGCGGGTAGATTGTTTGACCTGGTTGGTCGAGCCTCGGGTTGGGTTGGTGCGTCGGGCTGACTTCCTTCTTTCTCGGGTCGCTAGACGGTGGGCCTGTTTTGCTGTGAGCTAGTCCCCTCGCCCCGCTGGGTAGGATGAGTGTCTTTTGCTTGTGTTGTAGCTCCGTGAGCCCATTGCGGTAGCGACCCCGGTATTGTCACTTCGCTTGAGGGACTCGATCGTCCGACTATTGCTTTCCCGGAGCGCTTCCACATTTAGTTTCAGATAGACAGGTGGTTCGCACTCGTGAACGTAAGCCTTCGTCTTCTCTTACTATGTAGGGTGAACTCGAATATTCCCCACAGACGGCGCCAATTGTTGATGATAGGGATCCAATCAAACAAATAATGATAATAGTGAGAAGGCAAAGATATTGCGAGTTGAATGGTCGTCGGACGACGTTATATTAATGTATTTATCTCAGTACAGATTGGGTCGAGCGTGTTGCTCTTTTACAAATGAGATCGACTCAAGAAAATAGGTTCAAGATGATGCGAACGTGGTTCGGCTTATAACTATCTTGCTCGCTCGATGTTTCTAAGTCGAGGGGTGTTTCTCCCCAAAAAGATCTGATCTCCTTAATACTGTTCACTAACTCTTCTTTTATATAGATTAGCAGGGGTAATTCCGTACTTAGGTCGAGACGAAGGGTAAACGTCGGATCTGCCCCTCGTCGTTCATCGGGCGACTGCACAGTGATTGGGCCGACTTTATTGGATGGGCTTTTTTGGTGGGGAAAGGCGAAGCCCATACCCAACAAAGTTCACATACAAATGTCATAAACAAAAACCCAAAAACTACACTCTAAGCCTAGCTATGATGATGAACAAAAATGAACAAAGAGAACCCAACTCGCACAAGAATCATAAGCTTGAGAATTACCTCAAATCAGTTTCTGTCAAACTCAAAGAACTATTCCAAAGGATTTTTGGCCTAGGTGAAGCTGTAGAAAGCGAGCTCGATGTTAGTAAATTAGAGAAAGTGATAACAAATAACATGTATATTCAGTAAACCAAATACTAATCCGTGTTCGTAAAACAAAGAACTAGTTATCTCACCGGCCAGAGTCTTCAACACTTGATTCTAGCAACGATGAGACGATCAACACCCAGAAAGTTCTAGAAATTGAAAAGAAGCTTTACAAAATGATTTCTTAAAGTTTGTTAGACGAGCACAGTTGCTCTTTATTCTTTCTCTCCACATGTTTTGCTGCATCCACTCTATTCCTTCCACGTGTCCATTAGCTCCACACACTTCAGCTCACACTTTACCCTTGATCCTTTTCCTCACCCGTGCCAATTCTCTAATTCTCTGCATATTATTTTCCTATAACAAATCTCCCACATTTGAAGAACCTTGTCCTCAATGTTCAAATGCAGGAAACGTTTTCTGAATGTCATATAAGAATTCCCAAGTTGCCTCCTCTTCAGTTTCATTAGACCAGTAAATTAAGACCTTGGTAGCAGGTTTACCTTGACGCTTCACCATCTGCCTTTCCAAAATACGAATTGGTTCTCTGTCCAAGATATCCAACAACACTGATGGCAATTGAGTAGATGTGTGCACATTGCCCACCAAAACCTTCAACTGTGAGACCTGAAATACCGGATGAATTTGGGAGTTTTCCGGTAATTTCAACTTATATGCGACCTTACCATACCTATCAATCACCTTATAAGGACCAAAGTATTTAGGAGCAAGCTTTTGGTTGGACCTTACCACCACAAATTGTTGCCTATACGGTTGTAACTTGACAAAGATATAATCACCAATATCTAAAGTCCTGTCATTCCTATGTTGGTTTGCCATTTGTTGCATCCTATGCTGGGCTCTTAGTAGGTGAAATTTGAGAATCAAGATCATGTCTTCCCTCTCCATCAAATATCTTGGTATTACAGCCACTTTGGATTTACCCGGAAGATAAGGCAAGTGCAAGGGTGGTGCTTGACCGTATACCACTTCAAAGGGACTGATTTGAGAAGTATGATATGTAGTATTATACCAATACTCGGCCAATGCTAACCACTTACTCCACATCTATGGCCTGTCACTGCGCATAAAACGAAGGTATGTTTCCAAACACCTATTAACCACTTCAGTTTTCCCATCACTTTGTGGGTGATAAGCACTTGAAAACTTCAAAGCTACTCCTTGTAAAGCAAACAACTCCTTCCAAAATGTGCTTAAGAATACTGCATCTCGATCACTTACAATAGATCTGGGGCACCCATGAAGTTTAAAAATCTGATCCAAGAACGCCTGAGTCACACTTAAAGCAGTATACGAATGTGATAAGGCTATAAAATGAGCAGCCTTACTCAATCTATCCACCGCCACCAACACAACTGTCTTGCCAAATGAAGGAGGCAAACTGAAACACCCCAACCCGGTACCATGTACCGGATCAACTCTCGGCCATAAAATCCGAGAGTAACACTTACACGGAAGCACCACTATTTTAAACTTTCTCTTGACATTTCTCATCAAGTAAACATTTAAATTAGATAATTGATTAACTTTAACAATTACCTTCATCATACCTTAGCCAACCTTAGGATTCTGTCTACTTGTCCACGTACATCCACATGAATCCTTGTAGCCGTCCACGTTCGGCACCCGTTTCTTCGAGGTTCTTTCATAAACTTCCGAACGCACCATCCTTATCCCAGCTACCTTTCGTGTCATCCAACACAATCTCTCTTTGTACTTAGTTATTCAACCAACCCCCAACATAACCAAGCACAAAGAGAGAGATGTTCGGATTTGGCAACGTGCCGAACATCAACCACGTTCTTCATTCTTGAAGACTCGCCGTAGCCACCATCGTCCGTACACGTGATTTCTCGATCATCCTTCTAACCATCACTTGTCCACCGTCCGTGAACACCACTCAACGGATCCGCGAACTTTCCTCGACAGATCCCTTGTTTTCCTCGACAGATTTCGATTATCCTTGGTTCTTCCTCGGCAGATCGACGATCTTCCTTTTTACCTCGACAGATCTCGACAATCCTTCAGTTTCCTTGACAGATCTCGACTATCCTTCAGTTTCCCCGACAGATCTCGACGATCCCTCTTTTCCTCGACAGATCTCGACGATCCCTCTTTTCCTCGACAGATCTCGATGATCTTCATTTTACTTCGATGGATCTCGACGATTCCTCGACAGATCTATACTTTCCTCGAACCAATGCAACAGATCTCGTCAATTCCACGACAGATCCACACGTTCCTCGAACCGCTGCGATAGATCTCGTCGATTCCACGACAGATTTACACGTTCTTTGAATCGCTACGACAGATCTTTGCTTTTCCTCGAAGATCTACGGTTTCTCTCGATGGAAACCCATAATCCTCGATGATCCTTGAAGGATCATCGATCCCAACGTAACTCTTTCGCGTATTCTCCACCACAAACATAATCCCACGTAGATCCTCTCAATAATCGATAAACAAACATGAATATTCGATTATACTCGATAGCCGTTGCACTTTCTTGATAAACCCTGACTGTTTCTCGATAATTCTTGATGATTATCGACGATCTCTTCAACTTGCTCTACAATTCGTCGACAGAACTTAACAATGTATTACTTAGGGTCTTTCTTTGTGCGACTAGGGTTTTTACATCGCGTTTTCGTGTCTCCCCTTCACTAAAACACGAATCACCCCTTTTTATATCATTAGGGTTTCACATAAAACCATAATAATACACTTAATCTCCAAAACTTCGTTGGGCCTACCATTGGGCCCAAACTTGACACTAGATCCACGAATCCACGACGCCGATCCATCGATCCACGACATTGGCCCATGAATCCTCGACGTCGGCCCACGAGTCCACGACGCCGGCCCATGAACCGTCGATGATTTCCGAATCCATCCGAAGATTCCTTATCTTTTTTGAATACTATCCATTTCTATCCGAACGTTATCCAATCATGTCCGATTATTTCCATTTATGTCCGAACTTTCCATTTATGTATGAACTTTCTATTTCTGTCCGAACCAATCTTGTCCGAACGGACTCCCTCGACCAATCACGCGGATTTATCGGAAATAAGTTTCCAGACTCGTTTTTCCTCGGACATTTGGATTTTTTTCGACTATTATTCGCATTTCAACACCGATCCTTGGAACATCCTTGTTGGTCCTCGAGGATCCTCGATGATTCGAATAAAATCCTCGGACGCGGGTGTTACAATTCTCCCCCACTTAGAATGAATTCGTTCTCGAATTCAACTTTTGGAATCCATTCCAAACCTTTAATTTTCCACAGCTTATTTAGCCACTGCCTTTTTACATGGTTTCCCTACCATTGCTTGCAATTTTATTCAAGATTCAGTCATAACTTTTACATTTGATACATCTTTCCATTGATATATCAAACTCCTTTGAACTGGAATTGCTTTGATTCTCAGCAAACTCTTACCACTTTACTCATTTTAACATATCCTTTTCAATCGCAACCTTCCCTAGGCTTGATCTTAAATACTTTTTCCCTTAGTATTTCTCGAATTGATTCCACATTTCCTGATCAAAGTCTCTCCTGGACTTGATTCTTACACTTGGATATGTCCTTCCTTAGACAACATCTACACTCTTCTCAACTTTTACTATGCGATTTTTCCAACACTTTCACTGAAAATGTCTGATCGTTTCCTTGTTAGAACTACATTCATCGTGGATCCGCTGGTACCTTCCAGTGTTTACCAACGATCTGTTGTTACCATCCAACATTCGCAAACACTTTGCACCTTCGAAGATTTTCAAATCTCTGGCACTCAAACGTTTTTACTTTCACCATCTTTTTCACGTGAATGCTTCACACTCATTCAACCTTAGCATCGAAACATCTTCGAGTTCTTAGAAACTTAACCATGTTTCTTCTCGAGAATCCTTTGAGTTACCCTCTTCTTTATTTACTTTTCTCGGATCTCACTTTGATCCTTTAATATTCACGGACCTTCCTTGATCCTTCCACATTTATCAAACATTCTTTAGATCGCTTGTAACCATTGCAAGTGTTTCCATTACACTTTGTTCTCCAAGGACCTAGCAGATTCCTCATAATCCACATTAACCTTTCTCGGATCACGCATGATCCTCACAAACATTCCCGGATCCCTTAAGACCCTCACTTAACTTCTTGGATCACTTCAGATCTTTACACTCTCGGTTTTGCCTTAGTCCACCACTAAGGTCTTATCACCATTATGCCATAGAACTTTCTCTTAGTTCTCAAAGACATTACATGACCATTCTCGGCGAACTACCTTGTTCCCAAAGATATTTTCAACAACATCTAGTATTGGACTTTCGCGCACTACAGTTATAACCTTGGCAAGTTCATATTGGCCCAACATTGTCGTCTCAGCAAACTCACTTGCTCCTGAGATCGATTTACATTCACATTCACGCCTAGGGAAACTTTCACTAGTTTCCAAGGACGCTTCACATTCCGCCTTTGAACTCGCAAGTTCCTAAGGACTTCACATAAGGCCTCAAACTTCCAAAGCGCACCAACAATCTCGCTTATGTCTCAATACTTTTACATTCGTTACTTTTCACCACCAAGTAACTTAACGTCTACTTCACTCTTTATGCTCAAACTTTTCTTCTTTCATTTTTTTGTGTTCCCGTGGTCATAATCAATAAGAGTCAATCCAACACTTCGATATCCAGAGTCAAAGATGCAAGACAGTTTCTTTCATATTTCAATTTCCGTCAAGTGATTGTCTGAACACCATAGATCAATCAACAAGACAATAACGCACGTCTTACATATTTACCATGACAAGCAAACATGCCAAACATCAAAAACACATAGTCAATGATGCTTGTCAGTCTCTCTCATATCTCAATTCGTTAAGTGATAATCCGAACACCATAGATAAATCACAAAACAATAACGCGTGTCTTACATATTACCCATGACAAGCAAACTTGCATAAACATCAGTGACAAGGAATCTAATGTAAGACGACATCTTAGACTTAACCACTTATGGTCGAACCTTTCATCTTTTTTTTTTCTGTGACTATATTCAATAAATCGCAATCCCACAACCGATTCACATAGTCAATGTTACTTCTCAAACATTCCTTACATTCCCATCTAGCATGATTGTCCGAACACCATGGATCAATCAGCAAGATAATGCGCTATAAACATTCCTTTACATTCACATAGCAATTGTTCGCACAGAACAATCACCAACATTCTAATATAGCGCAAACATTAACCATCTAAAGTGATTATCCGATCAGCCAGACTAAATCACAAAGATATTTCAACATCACCATGAATAGCAACCAAAGACTTAATGAACCAATTGTAAGGAAGCAACTTAGAAGTTAATCACAATCACAGACTTTTTGATTTTCGGCTGTTCCTTTAGCCTAATCAACATTACTCATTTCTGCTTATTCATCATGTAAACATAACTTGGAGTTTTCATTGTCCTTTATGAAACTCACGAATTTCAGTCTATTTTCCTTGATAGAACTTCACAGATTTGTTTGTCTGTAACAAAATCCCCATTCTTCCAACATGAGTGGCCAAATCTCCCGTGGCCGAACTCTTGTTCTTGTGAAGTCTCCCTCACTTCACTTTTTCTGACAACTTACTTGTCCTTAACAATTCGGCTTAGGAAATTCCAATTCCTTTCGTGAAACTACAAGTCTCACTTTCAGGACTTCCTTGTCCATTTACTTTTTGAGAATTCTAGATTTCCATCAAGACATTCCACTTGATTACTTCCAAGTAACCCATCTTCTGAAAACTGATTTTTACGAATTTCCTTGTTCGCATCAGTTTACTTCCAAAGAAGTATGTTTCCTCTAGAACATTACCAACGTCCATGTTAGTTAATCATACTCCACAGCCTTCTTTGACTGGCAGTATCCATCACTAACATCATTTCCTGGACACGGTCTTATACAAGACCGATTCGATCCTTTCCCGAACCTTTTCTGAACAACTTTGTTACTTAAGCTTTTCCATTCACATTAAGTTTTTCTTTAGAAGTTTTTCCTACTTAACTCCTTTGGATTCGATGCGCCCACAACATCCTTAGTGGTTCACCGCCAATAGTCTTTCCGAGACTTAGCGTGATTCAACACTTATCAAATCTTACCTTTTGATTCAAAACTAAACGGACTTTTTCCTTTGATCCGTTTAACAACCAACAACTTGATTCTTGTTCAGCCTTGTTCCTTGGCAACTTCCTAAAGCTCCAACTTTGTATGAAAAACCTCATTCTCAGCAATCCATTTCCTTAGGAAAGCTTTACAACAATTCGGAGTTCATTCCCTTTTCTTTAAGGAATTTACAATGCTTTTACGGACTACTCGTCCAAGCCTTTACTCGAATGTTAGGTACCCATCTAAGCATTCTTAACAATTCAACTTTAATTAGGCGTTCCATTGCCATTAATATTCACTTCCGAAAACTTACTATTCGACTTGTCTTTAGCCAAATCGTTTCTACACTTTACTCTTACCTCCACTTTGAGTTTTTCTTCCTTTGACTAGTCATTATTCTTCCATTATGATCCTTGACTAGTTCACCTTCCTTATCCATTATCCAATGACTTCCTTACGTTGTTTCCAACGACTTTGATCAAGGTGCTTAAACCAACGTTTTATACTTAGTCATTTCCAATGACGTTTATCAATCACTCTCGGTGAGTGATTAAGTTAGCAAACCAAAATCCATCCTTAGTCATTTTCCAATGACTTTAGTCAATCATTTCCGATGATATGACTTAGTTGGTTTTTAACTCTAAAATGTATACTACTTCCACTTTTGAAACTTAGCATCCGTCCCACATAGAACCACTTTCACTCTTGGGTTTCCTTACCCGGTGACTTTTAACTCGATCCTTCTCGGATCTGGTACCATGGATACGTGCACAAATGCTTGTCCTTAGCATTTTCCTCGCATCACCATTGCTTTTCCATAGCAATTCCCACATTATCACGGATTTTACTAGGCAATTTTTCGCTTACCGAATGCCTTTCCTTAGCATCCTCCATGTTGCCAATTCTTTCTTTGCAAGTTCCCCCTTAACAATGCTTTTCCTTAGCAATGTTCTCTTCCCGAATGCTTTTCCTTAGCATTCTACACGTTTCCTATGCTTTTCACCTCAACAACTTTCCTGTGTCCAATCCTTTTTCCTTAGAATTATTCACGGTCTAATGCGGTTCCCTTAGCATTCTTCTTGTCTAATCCTTTAGACTTGTCTTTTTCCTTTCAAAACTTTGTCCTAGAACCATCAATGCCCTTTCCATGAGCTATCCACATTCTGTCCTAGAACCAACTTCGCTCTGATACCAAATTGAAACACCCCAAACCGGTACCATGTACCGGATCAACTCTCGGCCATAAAATCCGAGAGTAACACTTACACGGAAGCACCACTATTTTAAACTTTCTCTTGACATTTCTCATCAAGTAAACATTTAAATTTGATAATTGATTAACTTCAACAATTACCTTCATCATACCTTAGCCAACCTTAGGATTCTGTCCACTTGTCCACGTACATCCACATGAATCCTTGTAGCCGTCCACGTTCGACACCCGTTTCTTCGAGGTTCCTTCATAAACTTCCGAACGCACCGTCCTTGGACCAGCTACCTTTGTGTCATCCAACACAATCCCTCTTTGTACTTAGTTATTCAACCAACCACCCCACATAACCAAGCACAAAGAGAGAGATATTCGGAGTTGGCAACGTGCCGAACATCAACCACGTTCTTCATTCTTGAAGACTCGCCGTAGCCACCATCGCCCGTACACGTGATTTCTCGATCATCCTTCTAACCATCACTTGCCCACCGTCCAGGAACACCACTCAACAGATCCGCGAACTTTCCTTGACAGATCCCTTGTTTTCCTCGACAGATTTTGATTATCCTTGGTTCTTCCTCGACAGATCTCGACGATCTTCCTTTTTACCTCGACAGATCTCGACAATCCTTCAGTTTCCCCGACAGATCTCGATGATCCCTCTTTTCCTCGACAGATCTCGACGATCCCTCTTTTCCTCGACAGATCTCGATGATCTTCATTTTACTTCGATGGATCTCGACGATTCCTCGACAGATCTATACTTTCCTCGAACCAATGCAACAGATCTCGTCAATTCCTTGACAGATCCACACATTCCTCGAACCGCTGCGACAGATCTCGTCGATTCCACGACAGATTTACACGTTCTTTGAATTGCTGCGACATATCTTTGCTTTTCCTCGAAGATCTACGGTTTCTCTTGATCGAAACCCGTAATCCTCGATGATCCTTGAAGGATCATCGATCCCAACGTAACTCTTTCGCGTATTCTCCACCACGAACATAATCCCACGTAGATCCTCTCAATAATCGATAAACGAACATGAATATTCGATTATACTCGACAGCCGTTGCACTTTCTCGATAAACCCTAACTGTTTCTTGATAATTCTTGATGATTATCGACGATCTCTTCAACTTGCTCTACAATTCGTCGACAGAACTTAATAATGTATTACTTAGGGTCTTTCTTTGTGCGACTAGGGTTTTTACATCGCGTTTTCGTGTCTCCCCTTCACTAAAACACGAATCACCCCTTTTTATATCATTAGGGTTTCACACAAAACCCTAATAATACACTTAATCTCCAAAACTTCGTTGGGCCTAACCATTGGGCCCAAACTTGACACTAGATCCACGAATCCACGACGCCGATCCATCGATCCACGACACTGGCCCGTGAATCCTCGACGTCGGCCCACGAGTCCACGACGCCGGCCCAGGAATCCTCGACGATTTCAGAATCCATCCGAAGATTCCTTATCTTTTTTCAAATATTATCCATTTCTGTCTGAACGTTATCCGATCATGTCCGATTATTTACATTTATGTCTGAACTTTCCATTTATGTCCAAACTTTCCATTTTTGTCTGAACCAATCTTGTCCGAACGTGACTCCCTCGACCAATCACGCAGATTTATCGGAAATGAGTTTCCAGACTCGTTTTTCCTCGGACATTTGGATTTCTTTCGACCATTATTCGCATTTCAACACCGATCCTCGGACCATCCTCGTTGGTCCTCGAGGATCCTCGATGATTTGAATAAAATCCTTGGACGCGGGTGTTACACAAACCTTCTATGAAATCCATAGACAAATCAGACCATACTGTATCTGGAATAGGTAATGGCTGTAGTAATCCCGGATAAGCTGTAGTGTCATACTTACATCTCTGACATACTTCACAACTTCTGATGAAAGCTTGTGTGTCTTTAGACATCCCTTTCCAATAAAACAACCCTTTCACTCTCTGGTGTGTAGCGTCTCAGCCTGAATGACCCCCAATACCTGAGCAATGCAACCATTACAGAATAGAGTTCTTAAGCTGAGTGTTCTTAGGTACCACCACCTTCTGTTTTCTTCGCCTTAGGTTTGGCCTTTAACTCTTCGATCAGCTCCTTTAACTCTGAATCTGTTTCATAGTGTGATTGAATCTCCTTAAGCAGATCACATTCTACTATAGACATAGCCATATGAAGTATCTCAGCACCCTCCACTCTCGACAATGCATCTGCTACCAAATTTTCATTCCCTTGTTTAAACTGAATTTCGTAATCATACTCCAATAACTTTGGTAACCACTGCTGCTGTATGGGTGCATTTAAACGCTGCTCCAACAAATACTTGAGCCTACGTTGAACTGTTTTAATAATAAAGTGACTTGGCAACAGGTAATGTCTCCACTTTTGCACTGCAAACACCACATCAAGCAATTCCTTCTCATAAATGGACAAATGAACCTGCTTACCCTTCAGTTGTCTGCTAATATAGGCCAAAGGATGCCGCTCCTGCATCAGAACTGCTCCAATTCCCTGCCCACTTGCATCAGTCTCGACCACAAATATTTTGTCAAACAGAGGCAAAGCCAATACCGACGTTTCGCATAAAGCTGTTTTCAACTTCTCAAAAGCACTCTGAGCTTCATGTGACCACTGAAATGATTCCTTCTTTGTCAAAGCTGTTAAAGGACAGACTATAACCCCAAAATTCTTAACAAATCTCCTGTAGTAACCAGCCAACCCAAGGAACTCCCTAAGCTGCTTCAGATTCATGGGCGACGACCATTCTGCAACTGCCTTAATTTTACTAGGATCTGTAGAAACACCAGAAGCTTGAATGAAATGTCCTAAGTACTCCACCCTATATGTAGCAAAGGCACATTTACTCAGCTTAGCATAGAGTTGGTTCTGTCTCATCAAATCAAAAACACAAGCTAGATGTTTCACATGCTCCTCTTCTTTGGTGCTATATATCAGTATGCGATCGAAGAAAATGAGCACGAACTTCCTCAAAAAATCTTTGAAAACTGAATTCATTAGACTCTGGAATGTTGCAGGTGCATTTGTAAGACTAAATGACATTACTAAGTACTCATAATTCCCATTGTGAGTTTTAAATGCTGTCTTATGAATGCCACTCACATCCATCCTTACCTGATGATATCCTGCCCGTAAGTCTATTTTTGAATAAACTTTAGAGCCTCCCAAGTCATCAAGCAAATCCTCTATTAAAGGAATTGGAAATCTATCTTTCACAGTCAACCCATTTAGCCCTCTCTAATCTACACATAGACGCCATGTTCCATCCTTTTTCTTTACTAACACCACTGGTGAAGCAAACAGACTGGAGCTAGGTTGAATCGTACCACTACTCAACATCTCCTCCACTATTTTATCAACTTCATTCTTTTGGTATAGTGCATACCTGTAAGGTCTCTGATTTACAGGATTAACTCCTTCCTTCAAGGGTATCTTGTGGTTATGATTTTCTTTGAGAGGTGGTAAAGCTTTAGGCTCCTCAAAAATGTCTGTAAATTGCTCCAATAGTTTATCAACCTTAGGTAACCCCTTCTTTGATCTTGTTTATTTTAGCAGCTTTTACCTCTTTCACAGAGCCTTGTTTGATACCCTGCAACACAACCCTCTTCTTGTCCATAAGAAAACCCATCTCCAATTTTTTGAAATCCCATGTAATGGGACCAAGTTTCTCCAACCATTGAATACCAAGCACCATATCACACCCTCCTAGAGGAATAATCATCACATCCGATTGAAAAGTTGTCAAATGAAAAGTCCACTGAAAGTTCTCAATCATTCCCTTGACATCTAGTTTATTTCCATCTGCTAGTGAGACCTTAGCCATACCTGCTGGTTTGATTGAGCATCCTAACATATCCGCCACTTTAAGATCCATGAAATTATATGTTTAACCCGAGTCTATCAGCATAAATAAATTCCTCTTAGCGTGAACACCCCTTACCCTCATTGTGGTATAGTCAGATATTCCTGAGACTGAATTAACTGAAATCTGAGGCATAATCTTGTCACTTGTCTCTTCTACCAACTCATCCTCTTGATTCACGTCGTCCACTTCTTCCTCCATTTCTAGCATAAACAGTTGGGTCTTCTTGTGCTTCATATAATGTTCTGGAGATATTTCTCATCACAAAAATAACAAAGTCCCTTTGCCCTCGTTTCACTCATTTCAGCATTAGATAAAAACTTTCTAGGCTGATTACCTGAGTCCCTGTTCTGAGTTGGTCTAAATGGTACTATATGCTTAGCTTCCCTTTCATTAGAATACACAGGTGATGCCTTGATACTAGGAAACAAGCTTACACCCTTGCTGTTAGGCCAACTGTTATTGTTTCCCTTCCTTGGATGTGCCTTTTCATACAATCTTCCCAACACAAAACATTGCCTAATAGAGTGTGGTTGAAACATATGAATATGCATTTGAGTGTCTGTTCTCAAACTAGCCAAGTAGGAGCTCACTAAATATTCTTCTGGTAAATTCACCCTCACCCGGATCAGCTCAAACTTTTCATGGTATTCCCATATATTTTCAGTCTCTCGCAGTTGCTTCAACTCAACTATCAAATCATCTAACACTTCAGCAAATCGTTCTTGCAACACCATTTTAAACGTTTTCCAATCTCCCAACATGCTAAGTCCAAAATCCAATTGATACAAGGACTGATGCCATGAATCAGCCTTCCCATCAAAATGAATAGCAGATATCTTAACTTTCAAATCATCAGGTGTGTGATCCAAAGAAAAGAACTGCTCAGCTTTATGCAACCATCCCATTACCTGTTCTCCATTAAATCTTGGAAAATTAAGCTTCGCAATACGAGTAACTCTGGAATAATTTGGCGTTGTAGCTGATCTGTGACTGCAATTTCCTTCCTGAGTTTGGTAAAGTGCCTCCGACGTCGCTGATGATGCCGGTGAGCTCTGATTTGGTGATTGACTGCTAGATGAGATGTTATTCACCTTATCGGAAATGATTTTGATGGCGTCGAACATATCAGCAATGCTTTTGTCCATTTTTTGATTTTGTTCCATCATCGCTTGTTCTAACCGAGATCCGAGCACCTCCTCCGTCTCTCGAACCACCACTTCTTCCAGTAACGCCTGAGACCTCGTCTCCGCCATGGTTTCCAAGGATTCGGCTAAGCTCTGATACCTTTGATAACAAATAACATGTATATTCAGTAAACCAAATACTAATCCAGTGTTCGTAAAACAAAGGACTAGTTATCTCACTGGCCATAATCTTCAACTCTTGATTCTAGCAACGATGAGACGATCAACACGCAGAAAGTTCTAGAAATTGAAAAGAAGCTTTAAAAATGATTTCTTAAAGTTTGTTAGACGAGCACATGTGCTCTTTATTCTTTCTCTCCACAATTTTTGCTGCATCCATTCTATTCCATCCATTTGTCCATTTGCTCCACACACTTCAGCTCACACATTACCCCTGCTGACCTGCACCTTCTCCTCACCGGTGCTAATTCTCTAATTCTCTGCATATTATTTTCCTATAACAGAAAGATGATTGAAATGTGTAGAAAATCTTAGGGAAGAGATAAAGGGTCAACTTCTCATATGCCCTAAACCAACTGATTCAATGCCCATTTGGCCCTGTTTAAAATTTATTTATTTTTTCATTTTTTTAAATCAGTAAAATAGGAAATGACTCTAGACCCTTAAAGATCTAAGTTATTTACGACCCAACCACATATTATCGGGTCCGACCGTTTCCTCTCTCCTGCTTCTTCTCTTTCTCTCTTCCTCCCTTCTTCTCTACCGCTTCCTCTCTTTCTCTCTTCCTCTCTTTCTCTCTTCCTCTCTCTGCCGCTTCCTCTCTTTCTCTCTTCCTCTCTTCTTCTCTCCTGCTTCCTCTCTTTCTCTCTTTCTCTCTTTCTCTCTTCCTCTCTCTGTCGCTTCCTCTCTTTCTCTCTTCCTCTCTTCTTCTCTCCTGCTTCCTCTCTTTCTCTCTTCCTGCTCTCTGCCGCTTCTTCTCTTCCTCTCTTTTTATGGATCCAAAACAGAAAACAGAAGTAATCATTTATTATTTCTTCATTTTCTCTTCAATTTTGAGTGGATAATATTTTATGAGAGCTTGTATTGATTTTGTTTTGTTGTTTCAGGTAATAATAAGAATGCCTAAAACTAGAGGAGGAGGATCTAGTAGAAGTAGAAAAAGAATGAAGGAGACTGAGGAGTATCTAGTGGATGAGTCGGTTTCATCATCCTCACACGTCCATGGTATCCGTGGTGAGGCATCAGAGGATCGGGTCCCTGATGCATCAAAGATACAAAATATTTAAGGACTTCACCAATGTGTATATCTATTTCAAAAACAGAAATATAAAGTCGTGTTTCTAATTTATAAACTTAGATATGATTATTGAGTATTTCAATAGGTTATGTTTCAAATGAGTATTTCTAATTTAGATATAAAATTGTGTTACATTTTGAGTAAATTATAAACTTATATTTAGATTATTGAGTATTTCAATAGCATGTGTATTTCAACCTTTTTACATTTTATGTAAATTGTTCAATATGTAACGTGTTTAAATTTCTGTAAAATTGTTTGAATTGTAGGAAGCAGAGATGGATATGGAGGAGGACACCGAAGCGCTTCGACCAAAGTTTTTCTTTAGTCATAACGATTATGGAAAGAGTTGCAAGTTTTCAACAAGGTGTGATATTGATGGTACGCTGAAAGTATTAAGTAGGCTGGATAATTCAGAGTTGGCATGGTTTAGATGGCATAAGCAGTTCAAGCACATATGGCATATCGAGAAGCACGCGAATAACAAGCTGCAGGCTATGTGGATGCTCTTGTTGCGGACTGCTTCTACAGAGAAGACTAAGGTCTGCTGGTTCATGGTGAATGGCGTTCCGGTACGCTACTCTCTGAGACAACACGCTCTCGTAACTGGTTTTGATTGCCATGACTACAACCTTGGGTTTAAGGAGGACGAGTTTGGTAGTTATGATTTTGTAAAGAGGGTCTTTGGGAAGGAAAATGTAAAATTGAAGGAAGTGGAATTGAAGCTCGAGTCAATGAAAGATAAATGTGGTGGAGATCGCTTAAAGGTGGATGTCTTGTACTTCTTAGCCAAGGTAATAAGAGGAAAGAGAAGGTATGATTCTATACATTCTTTCATTCTGAAAATAGTGAATGTCTTGAGAGACTTAGAAAAGTTTCCATGGGGGCGGATGACATTTGATGACAATTTAAAAGAGATTGAACACGTTATGAAGCGTTTCAAAGGCAAAGTTGAAGATGATTTTATGTTTCCAGGGTTTATAATTCCTCTTGAGATAAAAATTAAGCACCATCTTTCAGTGTATTCATTTTTTATGATTTAGGATATGAGTTAATGTAATGTTTTGTATAGGTTTTGGTTTTTAAGTGCATTCCCGAACTATCCAAACAGTTTCAAAAATGTGTAAGAGACGCGCATGATGGCTGTCCATTGATGTGCAAGAGGTATTTAAAAGATGATGGGTCAAAATTTTATCCTTTTGAAGACATCAACGAAGCACTTGGCACAACTAAAGTAAGAACTGATTTTGTATTGTTTTATAAAGGAAATGGTCCTTATTTTAACATATGTTGTGTTGTACATTATAGGACATCATTAGCATCTTGGAACCATCGGCGGTTGAGCAACCCCTATTGCATCGCATCATGGAGCAACATGCTAATGAAGAGGATGATTACTTTGACCCAATTGCTGATGGGTGGAATAAGCTTCTCGATGAACAGCAGAAGAAGATTTGGTGGGAAGATCTTTATAAGGTAGATCTTGCTTCTAGAGGATTCGTAGAGGAGCATCAACAGGAAAATGTTTCTGCAGCTGAACATATGGAGGAACAACAATAGGGAAATGTTCCAGCAGCTGAACATACGGAGGAGTATCAATAAAGAGATGTGAGTGGTTTGACTAAGCTTGAGGAGAGGATATATAAGGCTATTGAAAATGGCTTTAAGGAAATTAATCAAAAGATGGATCAAAAGATTGATGACTTAGATAGGAGGATGAACCATGTTGAGAGCCTTCTGTGTGTGTCAAGGAGACATAGTATGGAGTCTCAGTTTGGAGACAGTTTTGGTGGTGATTGGAGACCAAATGAGGCGATGGGAGAAGGAACTAGAACAGGAAAAGGTAAAGAAAAAGAAGCAGAAGAAGCTGGTGGGGAGAAGGTTGGTGATGAGGTGGCTGGTGATGAAGTGGCTGGTGGAGACATGGTTGGTGATGAGATGGCTGGTGATGAGGTGGCTGGTGGAGACATTGCTGGTGATGAGATGGCTGGTGATGCGGTGGCTGGTGATGAGGTGGCTGGTGGAGACTTGGATGGTGATGAGATGGCTGGTGATGAGGTGGCTGGTGATGAAGTGGCTGGTGATGAGATGGTTGGTGATGCGGTGGCTGGTGATGAGATGGCTGGCGATGAGGTGGCTGGCGATGAAGTGGCTAGTGGAGAAACGGCCGGTGGTGATAAAGGGTTGTGGCTGGTGATAAAGGAACACAAATTCCATAGATTCAAGCAATCTGCTAAGAAGAAGTGTATAAGAGAGTCGAGGCGGCGTTTGCCTTCAAGACATGTCACTTCTCCTTACACGGAAGGAAAGAAGAAGAAAGAATAAAAGAAGAAGTGATATTTATGTTTCTGACTTTGATATATGTTTTTGTGTTTCAGTGTGGTACTCCCTTTGATGTATGCAACTCGTAACTTAGGTACTTTAATGTATGCAGCATGTGTATGCTACAGGGAACGTATTTTATAAACTAAGGTTTTTGGTACAACTATACATTGATGTACAACTGACTACAGATTAAAACTTAAAACTATTTTCTATAGGTAACGGATAAAAAAATTAGCTCAGCAAAACCGAATTAAAAAAATTATCTCAGAAAATTGAATTAAAAAAATGAGAATTTAAAAAAAAAATTAATCTGACCATCTTGCGCCGACATTTTTAAAAAATAGAAAAAATTGACCATCTAGCGCCGACATTTGACCATGTAGCGCCGCCACTCAAAAAAAATTATTTAAATAATTGCAAAATTTTACCCATAGTTGTCCACTTGTACTCAGTTGTACAAAAATGAACATAGTTGTACATTTCTTGATTTTTTAGTTTATTCAGTTGTTATCGATATTTATATTATCTCTTTTAGTTGTACCAGTCATATTAAGTAATTAAAGTATATTAACTATATACTTATGTATTTATATGTGTCAAACTATAATTATTGAATGTTTTTAATAATCTGTGGTTCAAATATTTAAAGTATCCATAGAAGAATATGGTAATTAATGGAACAATTTTGTTTTATATGATATTGATTTGTAAAAACTTACAAATGATAAGTATTTATATATGAGAATGTTGTGTTAGTTCCATGTTGTATTCTCTCATCAACATAAACACTTTTTTCGGGGGTTGTAAATTTTTTCTGTTTTTTGGTAAAAGACGAGTGTACAATGATATTAAACATAGTTGTACACAGTTGTGCCTAGTTGTACAAAATATAACAGATCAGTTTCACATACAGAAATGACCGTTAAAACATATAATTCTTAAATGGTTACAAGGCAATAAAGCATATTTGTAAGTAGTTGTACTTAGTTGTACCACTACATTACAGATCAGTTTCACATACAAACTCCATATCATTTTTAAAAAACAATCGAAAATTGTCTGAAAAATTCATAATAAAAACACACACAAATCAAGTTTCAGAACCATTATTGTTGAACCACTGATACAAACCTTGCGACCTCTTTTTTTGCTTCCTTCCTCGATGCTCTCCAACGGATGGGAACCTTGTTTCTTGACATCTTCCTACCTTTTTTTCATAATCTAGAGGTAAGACAACCAAAGCTTTAATCTGCTCAGGAACATTCCATTGAGAGATATGGGGAACCGGATAAATCGTCCTGTGATACGCCAAAACCCAAAGTTCCATCCAATAATATTTTGAGCATAACTCATGTAACTGCAAGTCAGGCTCTTTGTGCAACTTTGCTTCTTTAGCAGCAGCTATTGCATGCACACATGGATATCTATCTATATCAAAACGCTTACAACTGCAAGTTTTGTTTCTCAAATCAACCATATACATAATTCCATCTCGTCCAGCCAAAACGTACTCAAGTTGGTAACTGTTTAACTCTCGCACTGGCAACAATTTTGCTTCTTTACATGTTGTGTGGAATTCATCCTCCAAAAAAGGAACAAGTTTCTGCCCATTCGGTACTTCTGCAGAAATTTCCTGTACTTGTTAAACCATTCAGCCATTTTCTCGATAATCGAATCTATCATTGGTATTAATGAGAGCTTCCTCGCATTTACTAAATCATCATTAATAGATTCATCACAGTTGGTGGTGTCTATGTTGTATCGTTCACCAGGAAAATAACATCTTGCCCATTTCTTCACATCCGAGCTTTTATCTAGATAACCACGTGCAACAGGATACAAAGACGTGAAATCACCATAAAGCTGTAAGAACTCAACCTCAGTATATGCCCGAGCGCATGCCATGAACTTTTTCGCAACATGTTTTTTGTTTACGCCAAAATCATTTGCTTTCACATTCTGAGACATATGGTACATACAATGTCCATGTTGAGACAACGGGTAGACCTCACGTATTGCATTAATGAGGCTTTGGTTTATATCAGAAATAAACACCAATTCAGGACCATCCAGATAAACGGATTTGAGCTTATTGAAAAACCAAGTCTATCTTGCATCTTTCTCCCCATCAACTACACCAAAAGCAATTGGATAATGGTGATGATCAGGATCCTGTGCTGTAGCAACAATTAGCACTCTACCATGTACAGTCTTAATGTGGGTTCCATCCACTATGATCACTTTTCTCATGACTCGGAAGCCTTCATTGGAAACTCTCAACGCGAAGAATTAATACTTAAACTTATGTTCCTTATCCACTTTCACATATGAAACCGTACCAGGATTCATCTTCTCTAACATGAACAAATAAGAATATAAAAGCATAAAACTCTTCTCTAGAATACCTCGAACATCGCTAGCAGCTTGATTTCTCCCTTTCAACGTGGTAGAGTATGACACTTGAACACCATATCTTATTTGAACCAAATCTATGAGATTTTTTGGACTTGGCATGTCAAATTTACCTAGATAATCTTCAGCCAAAACAGACGCAACTAACATTGGTGTGCCTTTCCTTGTTGTTTCACTTGTACTTGCACTTGCCCGAGAGCAAGTATGAATGTTCTTGTGAGTTTTAATAGAAAAACGCTCGGATATATTACGCCTTGCAGCTCGTATATACCACTCACAACTATTTCTTGCTTGACAACATCTTACCACGTATCTCGTCGGATCCGACTTCATTAGCTCAAACTCAAAGAAATTATTATGTCCAGCCATTTCAACTAAAGTTTTCACTTCTTCTTTGCTTCCAAATTCTTGGCCTACCACAATACTAAGCCCATCTTCCCATGCAAGACTTTGAGACACATCTCCTTCTACACCAATATCATCAAATATTTCACGTTCATCTATATTATAATCATTTCCATCATTCTCCACCACCTCATTTGGCCCTGATGGTTCCCCTAAATAATGAGTTACGATATTACAAGAGCTAGCATTCACTCCACAAGTTGGAAGAATCACTTCATTACTTGCAACAACTTCCTTTGCCTTATCCTCTCTTGAACTTTTAGCAAACCCGATATTTTCCTCAATCTCTAGATTTTGTTCGGCATTATTGGTAACCTCCACATACAAAACACTTCTACCCCCTTCATTATCCACTTGCAGTAAATAACACACAACAACTTCATCGTCAACAATCGTATATGGTTTCTTCAATCCCATGCGTAGCAATGGTGGAAGGTAACTAATTTTCAGCTTTGTCGTAGTCTTATCTACCTTCATCTTGTTGCATATTTTCTCAACCAACCCATCATATGATACCTCATCGATCGATGTCTTCATATATATAGTATAAATTTGATTTCTTGAAATCCATTGTTCTTCTCTTTCACTTGAATAATATCCGTCATAATCAAAGAATATGACTGATAAATCACTCTTTTTGATCCAGTTTTTTTAATTGTCACCTGAAAAAAAAAATTAAACGTAAGTAATTTTTATTTTCCGTCTTTTCCGTCCATCAACATAGTTGTACAAAGTTGTACCATCTGTACCATCTGTACCACAATTTTCTTATTTTTCAACCCAACAATATAGTTGTACGAAGTCGTACCAGTTGTACCTCATCGAAATGTTTTTGGATCTACAATTTTTTACATATTTTCACATTCTAACTACGAATTCAACATGTCGCATTCTATTAACTACCTACGTAAGACCATAATTTACTACTAAAACTAGTTTACTAACCTAATGAACTCATAATCCGAACAAATCTACAATTTTCTCATTTCATATATTTGATATGCTCAAATCTAATACCCTAAAGTATCTAAGCAGTAGCTGTAGTATTCTAGGGGTCGAACCATAAAGACTCAAGATGTTCACTCAATAGATTTCAGAATGTGAATTAAGCTAAGCGAAATGAATGTAATCAAAGGTAACAAACAATTAAAACGAAGTAATAAATCAATGGGGAAAAATGCTAGGCTTAGGGAAGTATGCAGGTAAATCAGAATTATCAATCAGATCAAATGTCAAGAATGAAATAAGCTCCGCTCTTGAACTTGAAACACAAATGTAAAGTAAACCAACTGTCGTTGCGAAAACTATCTATGTCTAAACCTAGAATTCCAAATTTCTTTGCAAATTCTATAAATTTAAACAAGCATTAACGATCAAGTTCAATTGTTCACAAAATCCTAAACCAAATTTCTTTGCGAATAGGTATTTTGCTCACCAAACACTAGTTCAAGAAACTAATCACACTTTCGTGCCAATTAATCAACCTAACATCATATTCTAGTTCGCGAGGCTAGAATAAGCATTAATCTCAAGTTTAGGTGAAAAGCTCTTTGGATATTCCTTAACAAGTTAATCAGATCTAATAATTAATCAAATACCTTTTAAACTACCCTAAACCTAACCGGGAATCTACTTAGACATGGTGAATAAGGCAAACATCATGAAGAAAATAGATATCATAAGTAAAATAGAGTAAAAATACAAAGAGGGTTCAAGATTCTTCTCCCAAAAACTCAATTGTAGAATATTCTATCTCCAGAAATCACAAGTGTCTCTTCTGGAGGCTAAAAAACCTAATTATATAGTTAAAACACGTTTAGGAGTCTAATCGATAAATAAGGAAAGCTTCTGGTTTATCTTCAGGTCTTGATGTACGCTCTGATCACTGGTATCGACCGATACTGTAAGTGGTATCGATCGATACTCGGATCTTTACTCGTATATCTTCCAAACGATGGTGTCGATCGATGCTTCTCAGGTGTCGATCGATGCTGAGCTTCAGTTCCCCGAACTGCTTCAACTCCAGAATTGCTTCAAAAGCTTCCAATACTCCAATTTAGCTCCATATGCGCCTATATCCTGAAAAGAACTTGAAAGACTCTAAAACTACTGAAAAGACTCAGAAAAAGGACTTATATCATGGTTAAAAGTGGGTAAAAACCATGATATATCAACTCCCCCAGACTTAGTCTTTGCTTGCCCTTAAACAAAAAGAAAACCAAACAGAGAAAGAGGTTTGAAAAACATGGAGACTCATCTTTTATTGAGATATTGAAATGACTCCTTCCCAAGCTTCCAATCATCACCTAACCAGTTTCGGATCTGACAACCATGTACTTTTCCGTAGACAATTGTAGCTTCCTAGTATCCACACATTATCTCACAGCATCAATCATACTAAATCCTTCATTGCCGTTTCATCACTGTTGTTGATAATCATGAACCTTCTAGATTCTTCCTCATGCGATATCGTGACTAAAGAACCACCCAAATTACACACTTTTGGTATTGTTTCCTCTCCCCCAGACTTATCTCATTTTATGTTCTCTTTTAATTATTATTATTTTTTTTTCTTTGTTTCTTTTTTTAAGCTTTGCATATACAAATCAAGGTTTGGGACGCGAGTATTGATGGTGTTTGCCACCAAATCCTCGGTTCTCCCCTCTCAAAGTATCAAAAGTCTTAGGCGAATAACGGGGTTCCGGGAAATGTTCCTACCCCTCGCTTCAGACTTTTGTGTGATCATTCCTTATCCAAGTAGAAAATGGGGTCACAGGAAGTGTTCCTACCCCTCTACTCGGCGGAAATGATTTCATCTTTTATGCATCAATGTGTGTCAAGGGGGAGGTATACCAAAGTTTTCAAACGCATGGGTTCCTTTGTCAGATATGAATGATGAATAAAGTTCAGTGAATACCAACCTCAGAGGTGAAGTGCAAAATTTGGCTCAGGATTTAGAAGAAATTTACTGATTCTGTGACAAATGGTTACTTAAAAACAAAATCAGAACAATAAAATCAAGCAAAGGTTCATAATCTCCGACAGATTTTGACTCAATAAAACAAGAATTTGACTCAACAATGACTGACTCTAAGAAAAACAAACACAACGTCAGTAACCACCTCCCCCAGACTTAAACAACACTGTCCCCAGTGTTATCTAACCCAGAGGAAGCAAAAGAAAGCACAAGAACAGAATGGCTGAAAGTGGGCTCGAAGGTACCGTGGGAATGGGTGGGTATCGAGCGATACTGAGAACCGGTATCGACCGATGCCAAGGCAGTATCGACCGATACCTGTAACGTATCGATCGATAACAAGGTCCTTAGTCTGTAATTCTGAGACTCGAAACCATGTCCAACGAAGCAAATTGTTAGATGAAGAACTGTTAGATCATGAGAGCACAGTTAGAAGCAATATAATCAATAGATAGCCATAAGTTCAACAAGTACTGACAATGAGATAGACAAGTTCAGAAAAGAAAACAAAACATAAGAAAAAAAAGGAACAGAAAATGTGAAACCCAGGAGCAGAGACTAGTCGTCTGAATCATCATCGTCATCTGATACAGCATAGCGAGATGAAGGGCCAGGAGTAGAGTGGTTGGCATCAATCGATGACATGCAGCGGCAGCGAGAGACAACATACCAGATGCTCTGTAAACTCTCCACGACGTATCTCTGAAAAGTGGCTGTCTCCATCGGCAGATCCGGTGGTGGAGGAAATGAAGGTGCAGGAGCAGATGTCTGGCGGCGCTGTGAACGGCGAGGCTGACTTCCAGCAAAGTCAGCTGCGGGTGCGTCGTCTGCAACGACAGGAATGGATGGGAGTTGGCGTGGAGCGCGGACACGCGTGGACGGCACAACTGAGAGCAGACTCGGATCTGGATAAAAATGCAGCTGAGAAGGGTCATCGCCGATGCGGGTCAGAGTGCGAATGGGGAGCTGCACAAAGAGCTCTTTGTCTGTCGTGGGTTGGCACCAGCAACGAGTTTGCTTCAGCCAACGCATGTGCTGCATATGCTGCTCATCCATCAGAGAACGAGCTGTGACAATTGAACACACTGAAGTGGAGATGCCAAAATGCTCGAAGATAGGAGTGAGGAGGTTGCTGACTGACTCAGTCTTCCGCGCGGTGGTGTAGTTACGGCCAGAGAAGGGTTTGGTCTTTAGAGAGACCAAATGGTGCGCAAAGAGAGTGCCAATGTTGACCGCGAGGTTCATCTCGGGCCACTCATACCTGTCCTCAGGGATAAGGTCGCCAATGGCCTTGTATAATAAGATCAGCTCTGAGATCCTCAGCTTGTTTGGCTCCATCTTGCAGAGAGGAGAGGTGCTCAGAATGCGGACAACGCAACACATAGTCGGATGGCGGATGTCTATCTGTGTCGTGGTAGGCTCCAAGACCGATGTGTCGCCAAAAGACTTGTCGTCATGAAACTGGGTAGGAAAAGCTACCTGCTGAGGATCATGTTCAAACCCGTAGATGGCGCAGAGATCAGGGATAGGCAGCCTGTAACGAACCCCGCAGATCAGGAAAGTCAAGGTGCCCTCCAAAGCAGTGCGGTGGACCTCGTCTCTGTAATACGCTCGAGCTGTGGCGAGGAACTGGCGAACGAGGTCGGGATAAAGGTCATACTGCCGTGAATACAATGTCCCCAGACCAATCTTCCCAAGCATGTCTGAGAGCTCCACGTCGATACCCAAACGGCGCATAGTGTGCGGATCGATGGAGCGTGTGGGGAGGATGACAACGCGCAACCACTTGTTGTAAAACAGAGTGTCGTAGTCGTCCCACTCCTCAGCTATGGGTCTGTAAATGCAGGCCTCGCTCTCTGTTTCCTCCTTAGGCAATCCTGCCCAATCGCATCGCGGAATGATCCTCTTCCCCTCTAACTTAGGCCAGGGAGGCCGAGCAACAGGAGCAGGGGCAGAGGGAGATGGCGATCGTCGTGGCGCAGCCCTCAAGTCACTAATGTGGACCTCAATGAAGCTCTGAGGATCAGTGTTGTCTATGAAATCACCTTTCAGGATCCTGTAGCGATCTCTGGTCAGACAAGCGGTGATGACTCCGGCATGCCAGAATGATCCACAGAACGCTTCCACTTCGTCCTGAAGACTGAACCCGCGGCGTGGAGGATTGGAACCGGAGGCGTCGTTCTGTTGTGCCTTTTTGCGGGGAGCCATTTGAGAAGAATCAAAATGAAAACAGATAGCAGATTAGCATGTGTATCGAATAAATGCAGGTATCGATCGATACCAAGGGGGTATCGATCGATACTCAAGACAAGTTCACAGAGGTACGTCACAGAGGCATCGCAATTCCAACTCTATCAACCTAAAAATGAATTCCTCATATTACTCCATCCCTATCATATCCATTCTAATCCTAAGATAGCAATTCCATTCCCCTAGAGCTAAAGATGACAGGAAACAGAGCAAAATTTTCACAACAGAGGAAACCCAAACCAAATTTGTCAACGAGTCTAAAAGGAGTGATTTCGAGTACATTACCTTTGCAGATCGAAGGAATGAGCAATGAAATGACAATAAGGGTAAAAATCTGAGTGGAATAGAGTGCAAAATCGAGTAAAATGATGAAGAATTGAAGAATTGGTAAGAGGGTGGGAAAGAGATGGCGGCGTCGATCGATGGGGGAAGATGAGAGACTGAATAAGAAACCCAAGGGTTTTATAGAAAAACTTACCTGGGTGCTGAGTATCGATCGATACAGTAAGTGGTATCGATCGATACTTGCAACATGACAACACAATTCTCCTTTGGCTTCGGTATCGATCGATACTCCAAGGGTGTCGATCGATGCTCGTCGTCTGAACCTGGTTCACGTGAAGACACAAGACAAAAAGAAAACAAAAAATTCAAAACAAAAACTTATGTACAAACTCACCAGTGGGTTGCCTCCCACCAAGCGCTTGTTTAATGTCCTTTGCTTGACATGGAGATCAGTCAGGCAGCTGGTGGCTCAGCCAGAGGCATTATGTGGCCATCTGGGATGGTGGCTTTCGCCCAGTAATGTTTCACCCGTTGTCCATTGACAGTGAACTCTTTTCCTTCAACACTCACCAATACCACTGCACCGTGTGGGCAGACTTCCTTGATTGTGAAGGGACCTGACCAACGAGAATACAGTTTCCCAGGAAACAATTGTAAACGAGAGTTGTACAGGAGTACCTGATCATTTGGTTCAAAATGGCGAGAAATGATCTTCTTGTCATGATAGGCTTTGGTCCTCTCCTTGTACAGTTTGGAGTTCTCATAGGCGAAGTGTCTGATCTCATCCAATTCATTCAGCTGAACCAATCGCCTTTGAGCAGCAGACTTTATGTCAAAATTTAACAATTTTGTAGCCTAGGCTGCTTTATGCTCGATCTCAACCGGAAGATGACAGGTTTTCCCATACAGCAAATGGAATGGTGTGGTACCATGCGGCGTCTTGAAAGCGGTTCTGTAGGCCCAAAGAGCGTCGTCGAGTTTCAGTGCCCAATCCTTTTGTGTAGAACCAACTGTCTTCTCCAAAATCTCTTTGATTTGTTTGTTGGATACCTCTACCTGTCCACTGGTCTGAGGGTGATATGGTGTGGCAACACGGTGATGTACGCCATACTTTCTCAGCAGCTTTTCGAAGACCTTGTTGATGAAGTTAGTTCCACCATCACTTATAACAACTTTGGGTACTCCAAATCGAGGGAAGATAATGGTTTTGAACAGTTTCAGAACCACGGCAGAATCGTTGGTAGGACTAGCAATTGCTTCTACCCACTTAGAGACGTAGTCGACGACGACCAATATGTATATATTCTGTCGCGATGGAGGGAATGGTCCCATAAAATCAATGCCCCAGCAGTCAAAGACTTCGACCTCGAGGATGAAGTTCTGTGGCATCTCATGTCGCTTGCTGATCTTCCCTCTTCTCTGACACACATCACAATGAGAGATGAAGGCGTGAACATCCTTGAACATCGTAGGCCACCAGAAACCAGCTTGAAAAACCTTAGAGACTGTTTTGAATGTGGCGAAGTGCCCGACATACTCAGATCCATGGCAATGAAATAGAATTTCTGGCACCTCAGATTCAGCTATACACCTTCTGTAAATCCCATCAGAACAGTGCTTGTACAGATATGGTTCATCCCAAAAGTAACGTCTGGCATCTCTCATGAATTTCTTCTTGACATACTTCTTGAGATGCTTTGGTTTATAGTCAGCAGCAAGGTAATTGGTTATGTCGGCGTACCAAGGTTTAGCAGGAGTGGTGACAGCTAAGGATTCCTCTGTATCAGACTGAACTACAGACGATTCAGCTTTGGATGATAGCTGGTATCGATCGATGCTCAAGGAGTGTCGATCGATGCTTAAATGTTGAACCGACTGCAGCAATTTGTGAGGGTATCGATCGATACCTGTTGAGTGTCGATCGATGCTTGCTGTCTGTAATGGCAAAATCGAACCAGAGCTGTGTCGACACCCAGTCTCAATGAAGTATATGTTCTCCTCAGGCAAGGAATCGTCAATAGGAACTTCATCACTGATTTTCATTCGTGATAGATGGTCTGCAACTCCATTCTCCACTCCTTTCTTATCTCTGATCTCAATGTCGAAACCTTGGAGCAGTAGAACCCATCGACACAATCGAGGTTTCATATCCTTATTCTTAGGTGTTTAAACATGGGTTTCTAACCATATATTTATTCATACTTCTCTTGCGTAGACAAATTTTGTAGTCAAGACATATTTAACAATGTTTTTCTATTTTTCAAGATTTTTACATTATTAGTATAATATCCAAAAAAAAAAGTTAGTCAATAAGAGTAAAACACTTGAGAAGATTTCCTATTTTAGCGACTTTCCAAAAGACCTAGTGAAAAATGTATTAGAGATTTATTTGGAGAACAATTACCAGGTTCAAGTCTGAAAAAAAAGTTCTAGGAAAAGGAAACCAATAAAATCATTGTTAGTATGCAGAGTTAATTTGGGGAGATTAGAGATTGAAAATGTTACTGATATAGCATCGGTTTATGGTGAGTGCTAAGGAAAAAATGGATAGTGTCATAGGAAATGAAGGAAGAGAAAAGGAGGGAGAACCAAGGTAGCTGATGTGGAGGAGAAAAGAAGAAAATTAACAATATGGCAATAATAATAAATTTGTATATTTCTAACTATACAATAATAAATTTGTTTGACAAAGTAAAAAATAGATTGTTCGACAACATCAACATAAATAATAACTCTTGTAAAATAATTTTTGTTGCATAGATGATACATCTTTGTTTCATAGACGTTCAAGTTTATATATGCAAGAAAACTATGGAATTTTTTTTTCTATTATTGAATGTGTTAGACCGCGAAAATCCGGAGAATAAAACAACAAATAAAAGTCTTGAAACCGATTAAGAAAAAATGAAGGTGAATACCAGGATACAACTACGGCAAACCCGGTTTCGCAACACTCGATAACCGGAGTCTATGAACAATAAATTCTACGATATACTCTTGAGACATTTACTTTTTGAAAAAAAATGAGAGGAAGAGAGTTCTCGTTTTCCGTGTTTTCAGAACGTCGAGTAAAAAAGAGTGAGGGAATGTCTTTTATACACTCGAGAAGACGATAGCGAACCACAAAATCCGGCTCATCCGTGGATTTCGAGGGAGGTTGAGGTGAGCGGATGAGATGCATGAGACTCGGCACTCTCCGAGATACTCGGACATGGGCGAAGAGTCAACACTCGATCTCATTGTTTTAAAGATCTGAATATTCGATTTTTTCGATATCATTATGCAAAGTGATTTCTAAATAGACAAATATGTAACAAATGTTGCATGAAAACTTTGTCCAAAAAAAACTATCTTTGTGGGCCTTTATTCGCCAAGACCCAAGCCCGAGCTTGGACCGGCTTGGTTGCAGCGACATCGCATGCGCGTGTGTGTTTTTGCATAATGGTCATATAACCCCTACACCATAGTCTACTCTTCCCACATAGCTAGTGAACCTTCTTAAAGTGTAATACTATATATGCTAGAGAGAAGTTTTCCATTCTTCCAATGTGAGACTTTTGTATAAAAGTTATTATAAGCTCTTCAAACTAACTACTTTGGATCTCAATTTCTCCTTCAATACTACTTCAATTTTGACAAGTAACTACACTATCTTATAATGCTCATTACAAGGAATCCAAAGACTCTAAGATTCGGTCATTTTGGTGATGGAGCACACCAGAAAGATCGCTGGAAAGTTGGCCAAGGTCACTTGTATTAAATTGAAGTTTCATTTATGACCTAGATTACTAGTCACTACAAGAAAACACTAATTTTGCGTCGAACTTTTGCGTCGTCATATTTTCGTTGCAAAATAGCGTCGAGTTTGCGATGTTTTTGCAACAAATTTTTCTTTCGTTGCTAAATCGTCGCTAATTTGCAACGTTTGGGACCGTCGCAAAATCGTTGCAATAGAAAGTGGTGTAATCGTTGCAAAATCCTTGCAAATTTCTATAAAATTGCCTATATAAAGCCTCCTTCCTTCACTTATATTTTATAAGAAAAAAAAACAATAAATCACAAAAAAAAAACACATAAAATAGTAAAAAAAACTTTTATTTTGAAGGATGTCTAGTGGAGGTGATATATACGAACTCCGAAGATGGATGTATATGCATAAAGATTCTGAAGGAGTGGTGACGAACGAATTCGTGGAAGGTTTTCAAATATTCATGTATCAGGCGAGAAATATGCCGACGACCATGGAAACCGGTATGATGTATTGTCCTTGTCGGAAGTGTAAAAATAAATCATATATTAATCTGAGACGGTGGAAAAGCATGTCTATAGTAGAGGGTTTATGGCGCAGTATTTTATTTGGTTTCAACATGGAGAGGGTTATGGTCAGTGTTATAATTATGAAAGGGGTAGTAGTAGTAATTATGTAGATGTGGATGATGAACCTAATATTTTGCATGATCATGAGGATTATCATCAATACGATAGTCAAACAGAATGTGGGTGGAGATCAGAATAGGTTTCATGACATGGTTACAGATGCATTCCATGAGACAATAACATCATTTACGGAAAATAATGATTATGAGGAACCAAACATAGATGCAAAACAGTTTTATGATATGTTTAGACGCTGCAAATTAACCAATCTACGAAGGATGTAGATACGGGTTGTCTAAGTTATCATTGGCATCTAGGTTGATGAACATTAAAACTGATCATAACTTATCTGAGATTTGCATGGATAGCGTGGCAGAGGTCTTCAAAGAGTATTTGCCAGAAGATAATCATTCTGCAGAGTCTTACTATGAAATCTAGAAATTGGTCTACAGTCTAGGGTTACCATCGGAGATGATTGATGTTTGCATTGATAATTGTATGATTTTTTGGAAAGATGATGATAAGCTGCAGGAATGTAGATTTTGCCAAAAGCCGAGATACAAACCGCAAGGTACTGGCGAAATAAGGTACCGTACCAAAGGATGTGGTACCTCCCAATAACAAATAGGCTGAAACGATTATATCAATCAGAAAGGACAGCTGCATCGATGAGATGCCATGCAGAATATTCATCCACAATGGGGAGATAACTCATCTGTCTGATACAAAAGCTTGGAAACACTTTCAGACGGTACACTCATCTTTTGCTAGAAATATTCGGAATGTGTATCTTGGTCTTTGCACTGATGGATTTAGTCCATTTGGTATGTCTGGAAGGAAATACTCTTTGTGGCCAGTAATTTAACGCCTTACAACCTTCCCTAGATATGTGCATGGAAAGAGAATTTCTATTCTTGAGTATTTTAGAACCTGGTCCTAAACATCCAAAGCGGTCGCTTGATGTTTTCTTGCAGCCACTAATATATGAGTTGAAGCAATTGTGGTATACAGGTGTTCGTACATATGATATCTCAAGGAAAAAGAATTTTACGATGCGTGCAGTGCTTATGTGGACCATAAGTGACTTTCCAGCTTATGGAATGCTATCGGGTTGGACTACGCATGGAAGGTTGTCATGTCCGTATTGTCTTAATCGTACAGATGCGTTTCAATTGAAATATGGACGGAAAACAAGTTGGTTTGATTGTCACCGCCGGTTTCTCCCAATCACCATCCTTACACGAGAAACAAGAAGTTGTTCAGGAAGAAACAAGTTGTACGTGCCCCACCACCACCGTATCTAAGTGGAGAAGATTTGTTTGCGCAAATTGATCATTACAGTGCCCAAGAAACAGCTTATCGGGGGGGGGGGGTAACTGGCACATTCCAGCTAACATGGTTGACGGATATGGCAATCATCATAATTGGCATAAGAAAAGCATATTCTGGGAACTTCCTTATAGGAAAGATCATCTTTTGAGACATAACCTTGATGTGATGCATATCGAGAAAAACTTTTTCGAGAACATAATGCACACAGTTCTGAACGTGCAAGGAATAACTAAATACAACATAAAGTCTAGACATGACTTGCCTGATATTTGTTCAAGAAGTGATTTGCACTTTACAAACAATGGGAAAACCCCTATTCCGATATATCGGTTGTCTGCAAATGCAAAGGCAGCGTTGTTCGATTGGGCAACATCAGCCGTCAACTTTCCCATTGTTAAATCACTTACAAACGCAAATTCGTTGCTAAATTGTCGCTAATTTGCAACGTTTGGGATCGTCACAAAATGGTTGCAATTTTGCAACGATTTTACAATAACTGTGGTGTTCGACGCTAAAACGTCGCAAAATTGCAACGATTTTACGACGATCTATCGATAACAATAGAAATCGACGCTAAATCGTTGCAAAATCTTTTATACCCTAAACCACAAATAAATAGTATTGGAAATCGAAGCTAAATTGTTGCAAAATTGCAATGATTTTGCAACGACTAAGCAATGATTTCCTAAATCGACGCTAAATCGTCACAAAGTCTTCTATACCCTACAACACAAATTTAGAAATTGATGCTAAATCGTCGTAAAATTGCAACAATTTAGCAACGATTTAAGAAATTGACGCTAACTCGTCGCAAAAACGACGCAAAACTTCTTGTAAAAATTGTTATATTCGATTTTTATTTATGAATCAACTATAGATGTTAATGATATTTTCATGTGGATCATGTAAGCTTGGAATAAGGTCCTCGTAACAAATAAAATTGCTTTTTTATTCAAAATATAAGCAAGGTGTAAATATACCTTAAGTATATATGTACATTAACTCCATGTTTTGTAAAACAACATAAAATAAATAAATTGTACAAAGACATTAGGAATCATCTTTATATCATAATAAAGACCTTGATGATTAATTTATAGAATGTAGCATATCTAGATTTATTATTTTGATAAAATGTTTAAAACAATGCCACGAATTAGCAACAATTTAGCAAAGAATCATTGCTAAATCGTTGCAAAGTTAATATTAAATTTTAATTAATTTTTGCAATGATTTAGCGACGATTCATTGCAAAATCGTCGCTATCCTCGCGCGAATAAATATGGTCCAAATTTTTTAAATTTCATTTCAAAATTTTATGAAATTGTGGTACCAATTTAGCGACGATTTTTGTAGCGACTTAGTACATTTACTGTGTGCGCTAAATCGGCTATAGTACAATTGTTTAAGTACATCAGATTTCCGATCACCCGTGCATACTCTATCTGTGATACCGCTTCACCCAAATTTTTAGTTAGGTGAAGTTGAGCATCCACATGAGTTTATGCGCTCCCATTAGAATAGTTCTTGCATATCTCAATTATTTTTTCAGCATATGAGCTTGTGACAGAATAATCCATCAAAAGTTTTAGTGATTTGAATTCCTAGAATGACATTTGCAAGGCCCATGTATTTCATGTCAAATTATCCATGAAGCATGTTTTTGTTTTGCTAGATTATATCCTTATTACTGCCAATAATAAGCATATCATCAACATACAAACATAACAAAATATACACGTTGAGTACTTTGATATATATATATGCATTTGTCACATTTATTGATGCTGAATCCATTTGACATCATTACTTTGTCAAATTTTTCATGCCATTGTGTTGGGAGCTTGTTTTGGTCCATACAATGACTTTACAAGTCTACAGACTTTATGTTCTTGTCCTGAAATCATAAACCCTTTGAGTTGCTTCATATATATTTCTTCTTCCAAATCGGCATTTAGAAAAACCATTTTTACATCCATTTGATGTATTTCAGGTTTCTTAATGCTGCAATTCCGATAAGCATTCTAATTGAAGTTATTCTCTTCACCGGAGAATTGGTGTCAAAGAAATCCTGACCTTCCTTTTGTCAGAATCCTTGCACCACAAGTCTTGCCTTGTACTTATCAATTGTGTCATCAGTTTTCAGTTTTGTTTTAAAAATCCATTTACACCCTAGTGCTTTAAACCCATCAGATAGATCAATTATTCCCACGTATGATATTGCATTATGGAATCGATCTCATTATTGATGGCTTTCTTCCATGAATGTCCATCTGGTGTAGTCATGGCTTCATTGTATGTTCTTGGTTCATTCTCTGAGAGAAGAATCATCAAGAAATCTTCACCAAATGTTTTTTCTTTACGTGCTCTTTTATTGCATCTAGGTTTGTTATCTGCTTCATTAACAGATATTCATGACGTACGAACAACTTCGGAAGAGGTGTTTGCGTCTCTTTCATCACGCGTTCGTTTTAAATTTTTTTTGTCTTTATAAGGAAAGATGTGTAAAGAAAGACGCATTTCTTGATTCCATAATTGTATTTAAATGGATATCCAGAATACCGGTAAGCACTACTATTATGCGCATATCCGATAAAAAATACAATATACGGTTCAATGACGCAAAAGAGTGTCGAATTAAGGAAACCTACTACATCACTCTACACGTTTCCCATGCCCGATTGCATGTGTAAAGAACCTGATCCTGAACCTGAAACCGATCCCGTTTAAACTAGATTCCAATTGTTCAACATCAGCAATGCAAAGTCAGACGATATTATAATTGTTTTTGACTCCAACCATGTAACTTATATATATGACGATATTATAAGTCTAGGTGAAGAACTCTATAGATATTTCCTAACAATTAGATCTAATTTAACAATTCATCATATACCTTTAAATAACCCTAAACCTAGCAAGGAATCTACTCAGACATGGTGAATAAAACAAACATCATGAATAAAATAGATATCATAAAGAAATAGAGTAAGAATACAAAGAGGGGTCAAGGTTCTTCTCCCAAAACTCAATTGCAAGAATACTCTATCTCCCTGAATCAATGTCTGCCTCTCAGAGGCTGAAAAACCTAATTATATAACTAACAACATGGTTTGGAGTTCATATCAAAATAAGGAAATCTTCTGTTTCTATTCGGGTCTTCTGAAGAATGTGCGTTCTGACTATCGGTGTCAACCGACACCACTAATGGTCGATACTAGGATCTTTAGTTGTGTTTCTTCTGGATGATGGTGTCGATCGACACTGTATGGGTGTCGATCGATACTAAACTTTAGTCTTCGAACTGCTTTAGCTCCGAAGTGCTTCAGAAGCTTCGATAAATCCAAACTAGCTCCAATTGCGCCTAATTTCTGAAAAGACTCTGAAAGACTCTAAAAATACTTATAAGACTCAATAAAAGAACTTATATCATGGTTGAAAACGGGTAAAAACCATGATATATCAACTCCCCCAGACTTAGTCTTTGCTTGCCCTCAAGCAAACAGAAAACCAAACAGAGAAAGAGGTTTGAAAAACACGGAGACTCACCTGTTCTTGAGACATTGTAATGACCCCTTTTCCAAGCTCCCACATATCACCTAATCAGTTTCAGATCTAACCACCATGTACTTCTCTATAGATAATCGCAGCTTCCCAGACTCCATACATTATCTCAAAGCATCAACATACTAAATCCTTCATTGCCGTTTCATCACTGTTGCTAATGTTCGAGAACCTTATAGATTCTTCCTCATGCGATATCATGACCAAGGAACCACCCAAGTTTTATACTTTGATATTGTTTTCCTCTCCCCCAGACTTATCTCTTTTTATGCTCTTGATTTTGGATTAAGCTTTGCATATACAAATCAAGGTTTAAGACATGAGTATTGATGGTAAATGCCACCGAATCCCCGGTCCTCCCCTCTCAAAGTATCAAAGGTCTTAGGCGAACAACGGGGTCTCAGGAAATTTTCCTACCCCTCGCTTCAAACCTTTGTGTGATCATTCCTTATCCAAGTAGAACAATGGGATCACATGAAGTGTTCCTAGCCCTCTACTCAGCGGAAATCATTTCATATTTCATGCATTTTTTGTATCATCGTGTGTTAAGGGAGAAGTTTAACAAAATTTTCAAACGCATGGGTTCCTTTGTCAGATATGAATGATGAATAAAGTTCTGTAAACACCAACCTCAGGGGTGGAGTGCATAATTGGGCTCAAGATTTAGAAGAAATATGCCGGAGACATGGGTGTCTTCTAGTCAACTGGTCAGTCTTTAGATTTTTCATTAGTCGATCTTAGAACTGATTCTGTAACATTGGTTACTTAAAAACAAAGTCAGAGCAATGGTTTCAAGCAAAAGTTCATAATCTCCAACAAGTTCAAAAACACAGAATTTTACTCAAAAATGACTTACTCTAAGAAAAACAAACAAAATGTTAGTAGCCACCTCCCCCAGACTTAAACAACACTGTCCCCAGTGTTATCAAGCCGAGAGAAGGCAAAAGAAAGCAAAAGAACAGAATGGCTGATGGGTTTCGCAAAGGTACCGTATGTTATTTTGGGTATCGTTCGATGTTGTAACCAGCATCGACCGATACTTGCTGTGTATCGATCGATTCCAGTAATGTATCGTCGATACCAAGGTCCTTTTTCGTGACTGATGCCCAAAATCATGTCCAGAGAAGCCAAATGTTAGATAAAAAACTGTTAGATCACTAGAGCACAAGTTAGAACCAACATAATGATAAGATAGCCATAAGTTCAATGAGTACTGACAATGAGATAGAAAAGTTCAAAATGAAAGACAAACAAAAGAAAAGAAACAGGGAAAGGGAAATCGTGAAACCCAGGAAACAAAGTCTAGTCATCAGAGTCATCGGTGTCGGACACAGCGTAGCGGGATGAAGGTCCGGGTGTGGAGGAGTGGGCATCCGTATATGACATGCAGCGGCAACGAGAAACAGCTGCCCAAATGCTTTGTAAGCTCTCCACGACGTACCGCTGAAAGGAGGAGGTCACCATCGGCAGATCCGGTGGTGGAGGAAATGAATGAGCAGAGGCAGATGTCTGGTGGTGCTGTGAACGGCGGGCTTGACTTCCAGGAAAGTCAGTAGCGGGTGTGGCATCAGCAGCAGTCGGAGTAGATGGGAGGCGTGGCGGAGCATGTACATGTGTAGCCGAAGCAACCGAAAGTAAGCTGGGATCTGGATCGAAGCGCAGCTTGGAAACATCGCCTGAAATGGTGGTCGGAGCACAGTTGGGCTGGTACACAAAGAGCTCACCGTCGGTTGTAGGGAGACACCAACGCGGGTTGGCTTCAGCCAACGCATGTGCTGCATATGCTGCTCATCCATGAGAGAGCGAGCTGTGACAATCGAACACTCTGAAATGGAGATGCCAAAATGCTCGAAGATGGGAGTGAGGAGGCTACCAACCGACTCGGTCTTCCGCGCCGAAGAGTAGTTACGTCCAGAGAATGGTTTGGCCTTCAGAGAGACCAAGTGGTGCGCGAAGACGGCGCCCATGTTGACCGCGAGGTTCAACTCGGGCCACTCATATCTATCCTCTGGGATGAGGTCGCCGACAGCCTTGTACAATAGGATCAACTCAGATATCCTCAACTTGTTTGGCTCCATCTTGCAAAAAGAAGAGTGTTGCTCAGAATACGGACGATGCAACGAAGAGTGGGATGGCAAACGTCTATCTGCGTCGTAGTCTTGGAGTGATATGCTCCAAGACTGATATGTCTCTAGAAGACCTGCGCATCATGAAATTAGGGAGGCAGAGCTACCTGCTAGAGATCGCGGTCGAAACCGTAGATGTCGCAGAGGTCGGGGATTGGCAGCCTGTAGCGGATCCCTCTAATCAGGAAGGTCAGAGTGCCCTCCAAAGCATCGCGGTGGACCTCATCCCTGTAGTAGACTCGTGCTGTAGCAAGGAACTACCGAAAAAGGTTGGGGTAAAGATCGTACTGCCGCGAGTATAATGTCGCCAAACCGATCTTATCGAGCATGGCAAAGAGATCCATGTCGGTACCCAGACGGCGCATGGTGTGAGGGTCGATGAAGCGCGTAGGGACCACAACAACACGCAGCCATTCGTTGTAGAACAACGTGTCGTAGTCGTCCCACTCCTCGGCGATAAGCCTATAGATGCAGGCGTCACTCTCGGTCTCCTCTTTGGGCAAACCTACCCAATCACGACTTATGATAATCCTCTTCCCTTCCAGCTTAGGCTAGGGAGGCCTAGCAGCAACAACAAGGGCAGAGGGAGAAAGTGAACGGCGTGTCGCAGCTCTCAGGTCACTAATGTGGACCTCAAGAAAACTCTGGGGACCTGTGGGATCGGTGATGCCACCCTTCAGAACTCGGTAACGATCCATGGTCAGGCAGGCTTTCACGACGCCGGCATGCCAGAACGATCCACAGAATGCTTCCACCTCGTTCTGGAGGTTGAACTCGCGGCGTGGTTGGTTGGAACCGGAGGCTTCCGAATGACGTGCCTTCTTGCGGGGAGCCATCTGTGGAATAAGACAAAGCCAATACCAAATCACTACAGAGTAATACAGATATCACATAAAAGCAGAGGTGTAATTCAACAGATATCAACAGATGCATCGTATTCCAACTCAACCATCACAACATATTAACGAAATGCTCGAGTTAAGTCATCCATATCAATTATGTCCCATTCCTCTAGAGCTATTCACGAAAGGAGGCAATGCAGGAAATCAAAAACAGAGGACACATAAATCACAACTTTCCAAACCTGCCAACGAATCAAAGAGTTAGGGTTTCGAGTGCATTACCTTATGAATCGAAAGAGAGAGTGGTAGGATGATAATGAGGGCAAAAATCTGAGTGGAATAGGATTTAAAATCAAGCAAAATGGTTAAGAGTTGGAGAAATGGTGAGAGAGAACAGAATAGAGCGGCGACGTCGATCGATGGAGGAGTGAGGGAGTGAAGAAGAAAACCCGAGGGTTTTATAGAAAAACTTACCTGAGTGTTGGGTATCGACCGATACCGTAAGTGGTATCGATCGATGCTCGTGTCATGATAGCACAATTTTTTCTATGGTCTCGGTATCGATCGATACTCCATGGGTGTCGATCGATGCTTATCATATGGACCTGGTTTACGTAAAGAGACAAAACAAAAACAAAAACGAAAATAGAAGGAAAAACTTATGTACAGACTCACCAGTGGGTTGCCTCCCACCAAGCGCTTGTTTAATGTCCTTAGCTTGACATTAGGATCATTCAGGCGGCTGGTGGTTCAGCCAGAGGCAGTATGTGGCTATCTGGAATGGTGGCTTACACCCAATAGTGTTTCATCCGCTGTCCATTTACAGTGAATTCCTTTCCCTCATCATTTACCAACACGACTGCACCGTGTGTGCTGACTTCTTTGATTGTGAAGGGACCTGACCAACAAGAACGCAATTTTCCAGGAAATAACTGAAAACGAGAGTTGTACAGAAGTACCTGGTCATTCGGTTCAAAGTGGCGAGAAAAGATCTTCTTGTCGTGATAGACTTTAGTCCTTTCCTTGTACAGTTTGGAGTTCTCATAGGCGAGGTGTCTGATCTCATCCAATTCATTTAGTTGAACCAATCGCCTTTGAGCAGCAGTAATGATGTCGAAATTCATCAATTTGGTAGCTCAGGCTGCTTTGTGCTCGATCTCAACTGGAAGATGACACGCCTTCCCATATAGCAAATGGAATGGCGTGGTGCCGAGAGGTGTCTTGAACGCGGTCTGGTAAGCCCAAAGAGTGTCGTCGAGTTTCACTGCCCAATCTTTCCGTGTTGCGCCAACTGTCTTCTCCAAAATCTCTTTGATCTGTCTGTTGGAGACCTCGACTTGTCCGCTAGTCTGAGGGTGATAAGGTGAGGCGACGCGGTGATGGACGCCGTACTTTCTCAGCAGCTTTTCAAAGATCTTGTTGATAAAGTGAGTGCCACCATCACTTATAACAACTCGAGGTACTCCAAATCGAGAGAAGATAATGGTCTTGAATAGTTTCAAAATAACGGAAGAGTCGTTGGTAGGACTAGCAATTGCTTCTACCCACTTAGAGACGTAATCGACGGCGACCAATATGTATCTGTTCTGTCGCGATGGAAGGAACAGTCCCATAAAATCAATCCCCCAACAATCGAAAACTTCTACCTTAAGTATGAAGTTCTGTGACATCTCATGTCGCTTGCTGATCTTCCCTCTTCTTTGACACACATCGGAATGTGAAATAAAAGTGTGAGCATCCTTGAACAGAGTAGGCCACCAAAAACCAGCTTGCAGAATCTTAGAAACTGGTTTGAATGTGGCAAAGTGTCCAGCATACTCAGATCCATGGCAGTGATACAGAACTTTCGGCACCTCAGTCTCAGCGATACATCTTCTGTAAATCCTATCAGAGCAGTGCTTTTACAGATATGGTTCATCCCAAAAGAAACGTATGACATCTCGCATAAATTTCTTCTTAGCATACTTTTTGAGATGCTTTGGTTCATAATCTGCAGCAAGATAATTAGCTATGTCAGCATACAATGGCTCAGTAGGAGTAGTGACAGCCAAAGATTCCTCAGCAGAAGAGTGATCTGCAGTCGAAACAGCACTGGAAGATAGCTGGTATCGACCGACACTGAATGAGTGTCGATCGATGCTGACATTTTGGACAGATTCCAACATCTCGTGAGGGTGTCGATCGATACTACTGGGGTGTCGATCAATGCTTGCATTCTGCAGTGGTAGCGTCGCATCAAAGTTGTGTCGAATCCCAGTTTTTATGAAGTAGATTTTCTCCTCAGGCTAAGAATCATCAATAGGAACGGTATCATATATCTTCATTCGTGAGAGATGATCTGCAACTCCATTCTCCATTCCTTTCTTATCTTTAATCTCGATGTTGAAACCTTGGATCAATAGAACCCAACGGCATAAACGAGGTTTCAGATCTTTGTTCTGCAACAGGTACTTGAGAGCAGCATGGTATGTATGAACGATCACCTTACTCCCAATCAGATAAGAACGAAATTTCCCAAAAGAAAACACAACGGAGAGTAGTTCTTTCTCTGTAGTGCTGTAGTTCTTTTGAGCATCATCCAACGTCCGGCTGGCGTAGTATATGACATGAAGCTTCTTGTCCTTCCTCTGTCCCAAAACTGACCCAACTGCGAAATCGCTCGCATCACACAGGATCTCAAAGGGGAGGTTCCAATCTAGCGGCTAAACAATAGGAGCAGTAACTAACGCCTTCTTAATCTGTTTGAATGCTACTAGACACTCCGGTGTAAAATCGAAGGTGACATCCTTACAGAGAAGAGCAGTAAGTGGACGAGCTAACTTGGAGAAGTCCTGTATCGGCGATAGAATCCGGCGTGACCAAGGAAACTCCGTATGTTTTTCACAGATGTCGGTGGCAGGAGGCTTGTCATAACCTGAATCTTGGCTTTATCAACTTTGATCCCAGCTTTTGAAACCTTGTGTCCCAAAACAATGCCTTCTTGAACCATAAAGTGACACTTCGCAGCGCTGAAGTACCTTGCATAAGTTGTCCAAGCAGCCCTTAAATGAAGACCCATAAACAGAAAAATCATCCATAAACACCTCCATGAAATCCTCCATCATATCTGAGAAAATTGACATCATACATCTCTGGAAGGTGGCTGAAGCGTTACACAATCCAAACGACATTCTCCTGTAGGCGAACGTGCCGTAGGGACAAGTGAACGTCGTCTTCTCCTGATCATCTGGATGTATCGGGATCTGGAAAAAGCATGAGTATCCATTCATGAAGCAGTAGTATGGGTGACTTGCCAACCTCTCCAGCATTTGATCGATGAATGGTAATGGGAAGTGATCTTTCCTTGTAGCTGCATTCAACTTCCTGTAATCAATACATATGCGGTGCCCAATGATCGTTCTTGTCGGAATCAGCTCATCTTTCTCATTCTTTACCACAGTAAATCCTCCTTTCTTAGGGACGACATGAACTGGACTGACCCAACTGCTGTCAGAGATGGCACATATGATTCCTGCTTCCAAAAGTTTCATGAATTCTTTATTTACCACTTCCTTCAGATTCGGGTTAAGCCTCCTCTGATGTTCGATTGAAGCTTTCGACTCATCCTCCAAATGGATCCGATGCATGCACAAGTCTGGTGATATACCTGAAATGTCATCAAGAGAATAGCCGAGAGCTTTGCGATACTTGCGTTGCTTGCTCATTAGTAAAGCGACCTCTGCGTTGTTTAAAGAAGAATTAACAATCACAGGATATGTGGAGTTAGGGCCAAAAAAGACATACCTCAGGTTGGCATCGAGTTTAGGAGCTCTCTCCTCACTCCAATCGCCGAACAAATCAGATCTGGCACAAGAGACAACCAGCTCCTCAGGAAGAAATAGTTGGTGTTGATCGATGCTCTCTTTGGTATCGATCGATGCTTCAGCACTACTGTCAAGGACCGTGGCGTACCCAGCAGCAACCTCACTGGATTCTATCTCTGTGTCATCTTAACAAATCAGTGCTCTCTCCAATGGGTTCTCAGGGTGTTGTTTCATGAATTACTCTTCTGATATTTCACTGAAGGTATCGATGAAGAATGTCTGCCCATCTATGGTTGGCTTTTTCATCATCTTTTCCATGTTGAAGGTCATGATCAGATCACCAATGTTAAGGGATATTCTCTCATTTTTGCAGTCGATCAAGGCGCCTATTGTGGCTAGAGATGGTCTGCCCAAAATCAGTGGATCCCTTGGTTCAGCGTCGTACTCCAGAACTATGAAGTCAGTCGGGAACAAGCTGTCTCCGATCATAATTGGAACATCCTCGAGTAATCCTTCGAGAAATCGGACTGAGCGGTCAGCAAGAAGTAGGGAGATCCTAGTAGGTGTGAAGTCTGTCATCCCCATTCTCTTAGCTACCGAGTATGGCATGAGGTTTACACTGGAACCAAGATCGTAAAGGGAGCGTTCAAACCTCTTAGTGAAAATTGTGCAATCCAATACAAAACTTCCAGGGTCTGGTAGTTTTTCTGGAATCTTGTTGAGAAGAATTGCACTGCACTCGTGAGTGATTCTCAGTACTCTTTACTCAAGATTCACATTGCTTGACACCATCCTCTTGATGTACCTTCTGAAAGCTGGTGAAGTCATGATAGCATCGACGAACGGGAGTTCAACAACCATCTTTTCTAGCTTTGCCTTGCATCTGGCCTCTTCTATTTCTTTCTTAGTCTTGGCAGGGGGTCGAGAGAAAGGTATCTTAGGAACGTAGACTCTCCCAATGTGTCATGTGGATTGGTTTCTCTCGATGCTGGACTGGTATCGATCGACACTGGGGGAGTGTCGATCGATACTTGTGGTTGTGCAACGGATCCTGCAAAGCTTTGAACGGGCGTCGATCGATGTTGAGTGGTATCGACTGACACTGGGTGAGTGTCGACTGATACTGGAGCAATTCCAGGAATCTCATCGTCGTCGTCTCCACCAAGATCGACGAGCTGCTTTGGAAAGGAGGTTTTCTTCACCCATAGAATGACCTCTCTTCCACTTCTCAAGGTAATAGCATGAACGTGTTCCCTTGGATTCACCGTTTTTCCTGGAAGGAAACCATCCTGTCTCTTAACTGTTTCGTCAGTCTGGGCAACTTGAGTTTCCAGCTTCTTCTGATGAATATTAAGAGCTTCGATTTTTCCATTCAGGTTAGTGTATCAGGCATCCATCTTTCCATTGACATCGACAGTCATCTTTTGCTGCCCCTCAAGAATTTGCTCAAGCAGAGTTTCAACCTTGCTTTCCTGAGTCTTGGGAGGTGGCGTCTGGTAAGATGAATTCCCATAGGTGTGAGTGTACCCACTGTTCTGAAATGGTTTCTGAGCAAAGGAGTTTGCTCCAAAATTCGCAGACTTAAAGTCAGACTTGAATCCTCCTCTCTGAGAGTTGTTGGTGAAACCGCGGTTGTATGAAGAATTCTAAAATCCATTACCGCCAATGTAGTTGACATCCTCTGCTTCACCTTCATCTATGTTCTCGACTTCTTCAGCAAAATGCACTGCCTTCTGCTTCTTGCCCATCAACAAATTGTGAACTGAATCCAGCTTCGCATGTACCTCAGCAATCTGCAGTCCGTCAACGTTGCCATTCTGCTTTTTTTGCTCGTAGTCGGCATTCTTGGTGCTGTTGTTAGATGCCACGTTCTCAATCAGTATGTAAGCATCTTCAGGATACCTCGTGTTGAAATTTCCATTGCTAATAGCATCCAAAGCCATTTGATACCTCCAATCGATCCCTCTGAAGAAGATACCCAATAATTGAACTTGTGAGAAACCGTGGTGAGGACAATCCCTCTGATAAGACCGAAATTGAACTCAAGCAGCCTTGAATGCCTCAGTGGCTCCCTGAGAAAACTGGGAGATCTTGTTCCTGAGTTCTTCGGATCTCGCATCATCATAGATATTGTTCAGGAACGCATTCTTAGTCTCTTCCCAAGTAGTCAGAGATCCTGGAGGCAACTGTTCAACCAGTAAGGTGCACCTCCACCAAGAGAGTATGGGAAGAGCTTACAGAAGAGGAACTCATTGGGCACTCCATTGTACTTGATGCTGGTGACCAAATCCTCGAACCTCTCGATATGATCCATGGGATGCTCATGAGAAAGACCATGGAAAGGGTGCTGGCCTACAAGAGTGTAGTATGCAGGCTTCAGCTCAAAGTCATTTCTCTGAAAAGTGGGGATACGAATCGCAGATCGATTAGCATAGAACTGATCTGGTCTGTTGTACTCCCCAAGCGTTCTGGCGCGATTAACCAGAGCATTCCCAACATTCCCACACACAGCTTGTGGGATAATCTCATTAGCTACCGGTGCAGGAGCAGCAACGTTCCCTTCGGCATCAAGCCTCTGTCCCTGCTCGTCACACAGGTGACTTACCTGATTTCTCAAAACCCTAGCTTCATCACGAGCGAGCACAATCGGATTGTTCATCTCTACTTGTTTCTTTTGCTTTCTGATCGTGCGCTCTAACTCGGCTAGCTCTTTGTTAGATAGATTGGTCAACTACTTGTTCTTACTTCTTCTGGTCTCACGATGTTGCATACACCTGAAAACACAGAAATCAAATCGCGTAAGTAATAGGAATTAAAACGAATATCGATCGATACCTGAAGGGTGTCGATCGATGCTCGATAACTTAGTCAAAATTCTAAACCAAAATCTAATGGTGAAATTAGAGTCCCCGGCAACGGCGCCAAAATTTGATATGCTCAAATATAATACCCTGAAGTATCTATGCAGTAGCTGTAATATTCTAGGGGTCGAACCACAAAGACTCAAGATTGTCACTTAATAAATTTCAGAATGTGAATTAAGCAAAGCAAAACAAATGTAATCAAAAATAACAAAACAGTTAAAATCAAGTAGTAAGATCAGTAAGGAAAACGCTAGGCTTAGGAAAATTCTATGGCAAATCAGAATTGTCAATCAAATATGTGAGGAAATGAATAAACACCGCTCTTGAACTTGAAACGCAAATGTAAAGTAAACCAACTGTCGTTGCGAAGACTATCTATGTCTAAACCTAGAATTCCAAATTTCTTTGCAAATTCTATAAATTCAAACAAGCATTAACGGTCAAGTTCAATTGTTCACAAAATCCTAAATCAAATTTCTTTGAGAGTAGGTCTTTTGCTCACCAAACACTAGTTCAGGAAACTAATCACACTTTCGTGTCAATTATCAACCTAAAATCAAATTCTAGTTCGCGAGGCTAGAATAAGCATTAATCTCAGGTCTAGGTGAAGAACTCTATAAATATTTCCTAACAATTAAATCTAATTTAACAATTCATCATATACCTTTAAATAACCCTAAACCTAACAAGGAATCTACTCAGACATGGTGAATAAAACAAACATCATGAATAAAATAGATATCATAAAGTAAATAGAGTAAGAATACAAAGAGGGTTCAAGGTTCTTCTCCCAAAACTCAATTGCAAGAATACTCTATCTCCTCGAATCAATGTCTGCCTCCTAGAAGCTGAAAAACCTAATTATATAACTAACAACACGCTTTGTAGTTCATATCAAAATAAGGAAATCTTCTGTTTCTATTCGGGTCTTCTGAAGAATGTGCGTTCTGACTATCGGTATCGACCGACACCACTAATGGTATCAATCGATACTAGGATCTTTAGTTGTGTTTCTTTTGGATGATGGTGTCGATCGATACTAAACTTCAGTCTTCGAACTGCTTCAGCTCCGAAGTGCTTCAGAAACTTCGATAAATCCAAACTAGCTCTAATTGGGCCTAATTCCTGAAAAGACTCTGAAAGACTCTAAAAATACTTATTAGACTCAATAAAAAGACTTATATCATGATTGAAAACGAGTAAAAACCATGATATATCACTAAGATATGAATTTTTGTGTGCACATAATCATGAATTTTTGTATGCACATTGTGATGTCATTTGATAATCTATGTAATGGACGACTTTTAAACTTAGTTACTTCATATGAGATGTATAATATTTTACATATTGTTTTAGAAAGTTCAATAGGAAAAATCCAATCAGAAAATAATTTGGGAAGGGAAGAAATTCAAAAAGCCTACTTTTATGATACCTTTTTAAAAAAATACAAAATGTTTTTTGTCCGATTTCAAAAATACAGATTTATAAACTTTTATAAAGCATGTTATTAAAATGTATATTCTTATAAGGTTTTTATAAAACATGTTACAAAATGTTTATAAAGTTTGATAAGGTTTTATAATGTTTATAAGAGTTGTTATATAGTAGTATTTTTGGAAGGTAGTATTTCTCAAAATTTTCCAAAGAAAATTTGCATAGAGTATGAGAGACTTTTAGGGTTTAGTCTTAGTGTAAGGTAAAATGATATCTAATACAACTATTTGAGAATCACTATTAAGAAATTAACTTTTAGATTATTGTATATATACTATAAATTCCATTACAAAATCTATTTAAAAAATAATTAAAATCAAATCATTAAAGTTTAAAACATCTAACACATACCTCAACAAATAATGAGTTTCAAAAGAAAAAAACGAAAAAATCTTCAATGATTTACAAAATATATTTAAGGGTCGATCAAATTGAATATTCCAGTTATATACTAAAAAATATTTTTAATTTTTATGTTCTCCTTCCCATCTTTGTTTGATTCTATGTTATAATCATTATTTTTAATTATTAAAATAGAAAATAGTCTGACTCATAAAAACTAATTAAGTACTAAGCCTAATGCCAACAAGCAGAAGTTAGTGCCGGCTTAAACATTCTGTAGATCCCCAAGATTTTTTTTTAATAGGCCCCTTAACATATCTAAAACCATTAAAAATTATTTATTGCGATAAAAACCTTTTTATCAGAAACAAGCAAATAATATGTTAAACAAAGATTTAATTTGCATGATGCACATATGCAAGAACAAAACAAAATGGTTCATCGTTCTTTTGCTCATGGAGGAGACGAGTAATTGAGAAAATTAAGAAAATGTAGTCTTTTCGTAATCGACTCTTAAAAAATAAACATGAAATTTAATGAAAAAAATCCACAACTTTGTCCGTTTTTTTTTTAACCCTGAACTATTATTTTATTATGAAAACCTCTGAATTAAAAATTATTAGGGCTTCTTGCTAAACTAGACTCTAATTTGAAGTCAATTCCAAAACTAGACTCCTCTTCCTTTTCTTTTCAAAATGCCTTAAAATACCCTACCCAGCTTTTTTTTTTTCACAAAAATACCTAGCGCAAACTTCTCTTGTGAAGTCTGGTAGCTGGGTTTGAAAAACAATAACCCAAAGATTCTCACGTAATAACGAAAATGCCATTGTCTTCAATATTTCCCAACCACTTTTACCAAACAAAATTGAGCTCTCAATGCTTCAAACAACCAAATTAAGAGATGTTAATGCTTTAAAACTGAGTTAAAAGCTCCATTTTTGTCGATCTCCTCTCTCATTTCAACCATTTAACTCTATAATATCGTTTTCAATATTTACCATCCATATATCTTGCGATTTACTAAGATTCGAGCATAATAAAGCTTGGGTTGCTTGGGTATTGTTGGCGTGATCAGTTCTTGGCCATTGAAGAAGCTAAACACAAGCTCAAACCGAATCTTGGTAATTTTTGCTACATTTTCTCCGATTTTCCAGAAGGCAGACTTCATGGGTGAAGTCTCAATAGTCAACTGGGGTTAGTTTTGCAATTGACTTTTTAGGTCTCAGACTTCACGATTGAACCACGATGAAGTCTGAAGTTCTCATTTGAAAACAAAAAACGGTGTTTAGGCTTCACTTTCGAAGTCTACTTACAAGGGGTATAGTTTTGCAATTGACCGTTAAGTCTAACTTTGTACAAAGACTTCTCCTGTGAAGTCTGCGGAAAAAGGCGGTTAGTTTTGCAATTGACCGGAACGAAGACTTTTTATCGAGAATTCATCTGAGAAGTCTGCGTGAAAAAGGGGTTAGTTTTGCATTTGACCAAAATTCCGAAACATTGACTATTGGTAGACTTCTCGTATGAAGTCTACAACCATCGGTAACTCTGGAATTTAAAAAATAAAATTTTTTGGTCAATTGCAAAATTAACCCTTTTGTAGATAGACTTTTCAGACGAAGTCTCATGTAAAAGTCAAACTCTGGTCACTTGCAAAACTATACCCTACTTTATGGCTCTTGGAGCCTCTATTACCGGTTTTCAGTTTCTGAGAAGAGTTATGGTGGTGGATGGGTGTCATCTACCGGGGAAGAGTTATGCTAGTGGCTTGCGGCCAGAATGGGAATTTCTAAATATTCCCGTTAGCTTTTGCTATTGTAGACTTTGAAAATGATGAATCATGGCAATGGTTTTTCACCAAGTTGAGTGGATGTGTCTCCGATCAATTTCCTTTGGTCATAGTGTCCGACAGGCACGCCTCGATTAAGAATGCCATTGAAACTGTTATGCCATGGGCAACAAGAGGAATATGTTATTATCGCCTACAGAATAACATAATCACGAAGTACAAGGGAAAGCGTCTTATATACTTGGTGAGAGGGGCTGCATATGCATATACGCATTATGATTTTAACAGATACATGGACGCCTTACGTGAGACGAAGCCCGATCTTGCAGCTTACTTGGAAAATGCAGATGTGAAACTATGGGCCCTCGTTCACTTTCCAGGAGAACGATACAACATACAAACGAGCAACATTGCTGAATCGATAAACTCCGCACTTAAGCCAGCTCGAGGATTTCCCATACCCTTTCTTTTGGAATTCATACGAAAGAAGCTAGGAAGATGGTTTTTTAGAAGGCGAGAAGACGCTATGAGTCTCACAACCAAACATAGCAAGGGAGTTGAATATTTGTTAACTATTCGTCAGCATTATGCTGACCAGATGACTTTCGAACGCATACACGGTTGGCGATTTAACGTGACGGGAGGACATAGAGATTGTATCGTTGATTTCCAACATCGAACATGTGGATGTGGAGTGTATGATGTTGAGAAAATACCTTGCTCGCATGCTATTGCTGCTGCTCCTGAGCTTAATATGGATGTTGCCACCCTCGTATGCCCGTCATACACAAAGGAATATTTGTATTCGACGTATGCAAGAAACATTTTCCCCAAAACCGTCGATATCAAAGAGCCCGAGTTTGCCAAGATTTTCCCTCCACTCATCCGGCGTCCTCCTGGAAGGCAGAAGAAGTCAAGGTGGCAAACGTGACTTGAAATCGCCAGAAAGACTACGCCAAAACCGCCGGAAGGCTCACAAGCAATGTAGTTGTTCAAAATGCAGGTAATCTGGACATACTAGGGCTAACTGTGTAAGTTAAAATCTTTGTTTTGAGGGGACTCTGTTTTTAAAGGGACTCTGTTTGTGGGGGGACTCTGTTTTTAAGGAGACTCTGTCTTTTTTTTTTGTTACGTAGAGTTTCAAGGTTGAAGGATAGTAGAAGTCTGCTCTTGAAGTCTCCCATAGAAGTCAGTTCAAGACGCATACGAAGTCTCCAGAAGAAGTCTGTAATTGAAGTCTCCCGTAGAAGTCTATAAGTTCAGGGCGCATATGAAGTCTCCTGTGGAAGTCTATAGATGAAGTCTTCCATTGATGTCTAAAACTAGGGTTCTATATGAAGATGAAGTCTAAAACTCTTTTACTTATATAATTTTGCTTTTTATACTTTTGATGTCTAAAACCTTTTGTATTTTTGCGATTTTAATTGATCGAGTATTGCGGTTTTAATTGTATGACCAGTTCTTTTTGTATTTTTACGAAGATGAAGTCTAAAACTTCTTTACTTATATAAGAGTAATTAAGGATAATTAACATAAATAAATTAAAGGTTCCGAACCATAATAAACATAATAAGAGAAATAAAGTTCCAACCCATATCAAAAACAATTAAAATAGATAAACTAAAGGTTCGAAGATATAAGTTACATAAACCCCCCTCTCCGTTTCATAGAAATCTAAAGGATCAGATGCTCTTTGATCCTCCGGCAAAAGTTTCAGACATTTCTCGTGCTTTCTCTTTGAAACGGTCCCGATCGGTTATGTAGACTTCAGCAATGAAATCCACAAATTTATCTCCTTCACCCAACTCTGGCTCAGTCAACATCTTCACAATAGCCTTAAATACTGTGGTTATGTTGTAGTCTGTTCTCTATTGCTCAGTTAGGAGTATCTTCAAGTAGATACTCCCGCGATCCACATTAGGGTGGTAGATCGCGGTGTTGAAACCAACCTACATTAACCAAACCGTCACGATATTTAAGGAATTTCTAATTACATGAAAAGGACATATTATGTTACTAATTATCCCTATGTGTTTTACTAACTATTAAACATGCATGCGTTCCCTAAGTTCCATTTGTGTAACTAGAATATGATCAAAACTTACGTGTGGGGGTTTCATCGGGTACTGTGCTGGATAATGAACAGTCACTTTGAAAATCCCTCCCTCATAAGGGGTGCTAATAGGGCCAAACAGCATACCCTCCCAATGGAATATGTCATCGGCCACATGTCCTAAAAGAAATTGGTAAGAAATTAGAAGCTTGCATGAAATTTAATTTTGGTGAAGCTGTATAGAGATTACATGCCATGAAGTGAGCATGCAGATTCTTCAAAAGGTTCTTCAAACCTCTTTTGATGACTGTTGGTGTGTACGACATTTTTTTTTTAAAAGATTTGGGATTTCCTTAGATAGCAATAGATGAAACTGTAATTTTTAGATCTACTCAGTAATATAGTGATTCAAAGAAGTCGGCTGCGTGTTTTGAAGAAGAGTAATAATGATAAGAAGCGACATTTCACGAAAGTCCGCTTTGTTTTGCGTGCTTTTTATCGCAAAATGAGAAGTCTAAATGAGAAATCTCCTACGGAAGTCTCTAACTAGGGTTTTGTACGAAGATGAAGTCTCCAGTAGAAGTTTGCGATTGAAGTCTCCTACAGAAGTCTCTTACTAGGGTTTTGTACGAAGATGATGTCTCCAGTATAAGCCTGCAATTGAAGTCTCCTACAGAAGTCTCTAACTAGGGTTTTGTACGAAGATGAAAGCTCCAGTAGAAGTCTGCGATTGAAGTCTCCTAGAAAAGATTTTTGTGGTTATATTTCATTTAAGCAGATTTATACAAGATTATATTCATTTTTGTGGTTATAATCTATGGTTAAATTATACAAAATATCCGGTTAAATTATACAAAAAATACGGTTATGCTAGATATCCGATTAAATTATACAACATACAAATATCCAGATTTATACAACATACAAAATATCCAGTTAAATTATACAAAATATACAATTAAATTCTATACAAGATTAAAAAATATACGGTTAAAAGAGAAGCTTAGTCGTATAAATTCAAACCTTCGTAACCGCGCTTCTCAGTACCTGTTATGCCGAGCTCATCGTATATTTATGTAGCCAGCTTCTCCTTTATGAACTTGATAAAATGCTTGTGTGGAAACTCTGGCATATGGTGAATAGCCTCCTTCGATTCATATTCAGCTATATCGCGCGAAAGAGCCATATTACAAACCTATGTCACAGAAAAAAAAAACGGGAAGTTAGATAACTGTGAAGTGTACGGACTTCGCCGGTGAAGTCTTCATATTGACTTCCCTTATGAAGTCTCCAACAATCTAGTAAAAAGGGACAGATGAAGAGACTAAACTAAAATTTAATTTGATTAGCTGTACGAAGATGAAGATGTGAATGAAGTCTGCGATTTCCAGATCTGCGAATAAAATAAAAGATGGGTTTTAAATACAGAAAAAAGAAGAAACAGTTGAGAGAAAGAGTAGAGAGAGTGTGTCGTCGTAGAGAGAGTGTCTTCGCAAAGTGATTTTCCGGCGAGAAAGAGTGTCGGCGTTTAGAGTTTGGGGTTTTCCTGCAGGGAGGAAGAAAATCGATAACTTACGGCGAAAGAGGAGAAAGAGGAGAAAGAGAGTCGGCGGCGTTTAGAGATTTCCAGTGACTTTTGGTGATTCGGAGAAGAAAAAGAGCGATGGAGATTTCTTTATTTTTTTACCCAAATTAACTATTGCAATTTTATTAATATCTTGTTTGGTAGATGTAAATTTTTTTAACCTAAACTTCTTTTCAGTCTCTAACATTTCTATCTTGCCAGATTGTAAATTTTTGAAATTTTTTGAAATTAGATAATATCGGTTACTTACAGATGAAGTCTATTGCAGACTTCGCCAAAGAAGTCTCTCGTAGAAGTCTGCGTGTGAAGTCTGGTCATGAAGTCTATAGTCTTTCATTTTCAGACTTTATTTGGAGACTTTGCTTACAGACTTCGTATATTTACAGCTGTAAATTGTTTATGCCAAACCGGTAAATGTACATTTACTGTTGTAAATTGTTTAGTAAATTTTTTTTTTTCCCGAAAATTTTTTTCCCCCAAAATTAGATAAATCGGTGACTTACAGAGGAAGTCGGTTGCAGAATTCACCAAAGAATTCTCTCGTAGAAGTCTGCGTGTGAAGTCTGGTCATGAAGTCTATAGTCTGTCATTTTCAGACTTCATTTGGAGCCTTCGCTTACAGACTTCGTATATTTATAGCTGTAAATTGTTTATGCCAAACCGGTAATTGTACATTTACAACTGTAAATTGTTTAGTAAATTTTTTTTTCCCCTAAATTTCCCCCCCCCCCAAAAATTAGATAAATCGGTGACTTATAGAGGAAGTCGGTTACAGACTTCGCCAAAGAAGTCTCTCGGTGAAGTATGCGTGTTAAGTCTTCTTATGAAGTCTATACAGAAATTACTGAAGAAGTCTGTAACCCTTAAAACAAAACATTGAAGAACCAGAAACGCTGCAAAAACTCACAACAAGAAAAACAAAAACCCGATAGATGCTTACAACCTTCTAGCCGAAGAAAATGAAAGAGATAATGGAAGTAAAACAGATTGGTGTTTTAAAGTCAAGATTCTTCGCTCCTACTCTTACTCTGTTCTCAATGTAGTTCCTTACTGGTCCTACGTATTAGTAGATGAAGCGGTAAGAGATATTCACTTACATGCAGACATGCAGTCACATGGATCTGACAATATAATACTTTGGTGATGCTTTTTTCTTATGCAAGGAACTAAGATGGAGGTTGTGATTACTCCAGTACATGTGCCAACGTTCTCTGGATTGGAGAAGTATGAAGGGCACTAGATTGAAATACAGAAAGTTGCAGTACAACCAGGATTCACAGCGTTCCGTGCAACAAACTCTCGCTTCAAACTTACAATCCTGTCTACAAAGACTGGAATCATAAAAATCGATCCTTTGAACGACTAGCACTACTTGTATTTTTTAAGTTTGACCCAAATACGTGACATCAAAACCAAAATGAACGTTGCTATAGGTATGCATGCAAATTTCTTAACCCATAATTTATATGCATGTAACTTTGTTTAACTAAAGGAGAACACTTATGATGAAGATACTATGGGCATGCTCTGCAACACATGCCCCCTTCTAGAGAGTCCACATGGCCGTACATTTACAAATATTGTGTTACACATCAAAGATGCCATGTAAGTTTAAACCAAACAATAATAATACCATGACGAAACTCACAGTATTATAATTTACAACCACCTTTTATTAATCATAATAGGGACAATATGTTAAAGTGTGTGGCAACCGGTGAACACGCTTATAATTTATGGAATGGCTTTAAAAACAGGAAGGGTGGAGCGGTGATCGTGGTGCTTAAATTATGGAGGATAAATCCGTTCGCGCGTAAGTGTATTATTCCTACAGTTTAACATATCGTAATTGATCTCGACAATACCAATCTAATTCCCACAGGTGGTGATGATGACACTTGGCTGGAAACTGAAGAAGGCTTATCGGACATTTTGTTCAACCCAACGATGGAAGAGGTTGAAGATTTGAGAGACGACTTCTTGATGTTTGATATGATAGCAAGATACAGGGCAATTGTCCCTAGATAAGAAATTTATCTATCTAAATCTCTGTTTAAGAACATAAATTTATTTATAATATTAAACTTTGTTTTGGATTTATTTGAATTTCATACCTTAACAAAATCTTAAAGACTTCACATGCGAAGTCTACCGTGAGACTCCACCCGAAACTCGAGAAGTCTATAAGCCCTAAACTCTAAAATTTGAATGTTTATTTCACTCTTTGTTAACAAATACTAACATTTGACATCAAAATAATATAATATATTCAAAATCTAACAACTATACGAAGTCTAAACATATCAAACTAAGTCTAACCCTAAAGATATATGCATGGATTCTTACCCATTGGCAACCTCTAACCTATATGCTTCACATAGTTTACATCAAATGGCTGAGTTTTATGAAATTTTATTTTAAACTTATTCGATTTGATTTAAAATAATTTATCTTTCAAAATTTTTGATCGAAATATGTTTTTTTCGTTTTTTTAATTAAAATTTCACAATTAATTACGGTTCCAGACTTCATGGTCAAAGTCTGAACAGTAATTAAACCTTAGATTTAAATTAGGAAAATAATAAAAAATAATCTCAATGCAATTTCTTTTAAAGAAAATAAGATTATCCCAAATATGAACTTTATAAATTTAAATTTCAGAAACTTTCATAAAATAAAGGTTGATTATGTTCTAGAAAACCATTAACAGTCGCTTCAGACTTCTACAAAGAAGTCTACAATAACAAAATCTTACAGACTTCTACAAAGAAGTCTACCAAATGGGGAACAATCGATGGAGTAACGCCGAAGATGATTAGATCTGCAATGAAGAATAAATATGGGTATGCAAATGATTATACCACTTTCTATAGAGGAAGTCTGTGCTGGAATCTCCTGGAGAAGTCTCTAATTGGGTGTTCTGTATGAATACGAAGTCTCTTGGTGAAGTCTACTCGTGAAGTCTACTTCTAGAAGTCTCTAGGTGTTCTGTATGACCAGTTCTTTTTGTATTTTTGCGGTTTTTGATCTTTGTATTTGATTTACAAATCAAGGTTCCAATAATAATTAACATAATAAGAGAAATTAAAGATAATTAACATAATAAGAAATCAAAGGTTCTGAAAGATAATTAACATAATAAGAGAAATTAAAGATAATTAACATGAAACTAAAGAAATAAAGTTCCAATCCATTTCAAAAGAATTAAAAATAAATAAATTAAAGGTTCATAGAAATCCAAAGGATCAAGTGCTCTTTGATCTTCCGGCACAAAAAGATTGTGTTTTGTTGTCTAAGAGGAAGATGATGATGAGGCAAATGATCATTGCTCTCTCCACCGACCGCCTGCTACTCATCTGAAATGAATCCTTGTTCGCCATCTAGAATCATTGCTCTCTTCACCGACCGTCTGCTACTCATCTGAAATGTGAAGACAGAAACTGAATACCTTTGAATTTGTAGATGAATAAAGATTGAAGATGTGAATAGACGGTTGCGATTCCCAGATCTGCGAATCAAATAAAAGATGGGATTAGAGTTTTGGGTTTTCTCGCAGAGAGGAAGAATATCGATAACTTACGGCGAAAGAGGAGAAAGAGTGTCGAGTGTCGGCGTTTAGAGATTTCTGCCGACATTTGGTGATTTGGAGGAGAAACAGAGCGATGGAGATTTTTTAATTTTTTTACCCAGATTAACTATTGCAATTTCAGTTTTATCTTGTTTAGTAAATGTAAATTTTGTATCAGACATTTTTTCTCCCAAAATTTTTCGCGAAACATTTCAAAATTTTTGATTCATTTGAATTTCAGACTTCTACAAAGAAGTCTACGATAACAAATCTTACAGACTTCACATGCAAAGTCTACCGTGAGATTTCACCCGAAACTCGAGAAGTCTGTAAGCTCTAAACTCTAAAATTCGAATGTTTAGTTCACTCTTTGTTAACAAATACTAACATTTGACATCAAAATAGTATAATATATTCAAAATCTAACAACTATACGAAAGATCGCCATTTTATATCAAAATCATATCAAACTAAGTCTAATCCTAAAGATATATGCATAAATTTTTACCCATTGGCAACCTCTAACCTATATGCCTCACATGGTTTACATCAAATGGCTTAGTTTTATGAATTTTTTTAAAAACCTATTCGATTTGATTTAAAATAATTTATCTTTCAAAAATTTTGATAGAAATAATTTTTTATCATTTTTTATTAAAATTTCACATTTAATTACGGTTCCAGACTTCATGGTCTGCGACTGTTTATGGTATTTTATAACATAATCAACCTTACATGCTTAATCTTATTTTCTTTAGAAGAAAATGCATTGAAAATATTTTTTACTATTTTCCTAATTTAAATCTAAGGTTTAATTACGGTTCAGACTTCATGGATGTCATGAACGAAGTTTACTGTGAGACTTCGTTCAAGAAGTCTACGCCGCGGGGAGGTTAGAACTGTAATAGCAGTTTCTATTTTTTTTTTTTGCAAAAAAGGGGGTTAATGTAATTTCCATGCCCCAAAGGTCTAGTTTTGCATTTGTTTCAATTCGGGGTCTAGTTTTGCATTCAAACTCAATTTTTGGTCTAGTTTTAGCAATTCCCCCAAATTATTAATAAATTTAACACTCCGTCTACGGAAACGTTTAGGCTTTAACTATTTATATTTTACAAAACTAATTGTTGTATTAAATGAAACAAAAAAAACAAGATATTTGTTCTTAGGGGATTTAATGAAAAGAAATTTGAAATTTTACGGCATGAATCAGATATCCGAAAAATAATCTGATCTGGATGGAACGTACCGAATAGCTAAAACCCCTATTGTAAAAATCCTTGCCTAGACCCGATTACTCTCTGCTTAGTCGCTAGGCCCACCCCAAGTGTCTGACTAGCGCCTAAAGAGTAAATCGGAGATTAAAAAAAGATTAATCGGGGACTAGTTTTAGGAGTTATTTATGTTTTGAAAACATGCTAATCCATTATAAGTAATAGTTTATATATTATTTTTAAAATTGCAGTAAACACATAAAAATATATTATTCTTAACCCCAAATTTTTATGATTTTCATTAAAATTATGAACATAAGTTATAGTTTAACATCACAAACTTCCTATCTAAAAGTATGAATAACAATGTTTTTTTAATACTTGCAATTCAAAATAATCAAAATATATAAGATTAGGCGGAAAGTAATCGGGTTAGGTGAAAAATAATCCGATGACTGATTTTTAAAGGGATTAGTCATTAATCAAGACAAATGGGGTGGGCTTAGCGACTAAGCTATGAGTAATCGGTCGAAGCAGATATTTTTATAATAGGGATATTAGTTTTCGTAGATGGAGGGTTAAATTTATTAACAGTTTTTAGTTCAGAGGTTTTTTTTATTAAAAAAATAGTTCAGGATTAAAAAATGGAACGGGCTAAAGTTGAGGGATTTTTTCGCTAAATTCCAAAATAAACTCTTAAAACTTTGTATGTTTATGGCTAAAGAAAAAGACTATTTTATGGGTCCTTTCTTTCACAAATTTTTTTTCGTCCTTTTTGTCCATACAAAAGTATTTTTGTAAACATTTTCTACCTACAAAAAACAATTATGGGCCCCCTTATTCTATGGACACAAGGCATTCACACTACTTGACCCTTGTATTTAAACCGGTCCTCCTGGATAAACCACAAAAAGAAGAAATGTAACTACTATTAAACGAAGAAGCTCACAACAGTGTCGTCGGGGTGTAGCCCCCTAAAAACATTGCGTTAAGTCTGTAACCACCAGTTTTTAAAAAACAATGTTTAGCCCCCTAAAATGTTTCATCTTGAGTAGTAACCCCCTCTTGTTGATTTTTTGGTTGACTTTGATGACTGTGTAGCTGACTAGACGCTACTGTGCAGCTGATGTGGCAAATAAAACTAAAAAAATATAATTCATTAGGCCTGGGCGTTCGAGTATTCGGGTCGGATATGTTTGGGATTCGGGTTTTTGTGATTAGAAATTTTAGACCCGTTCGGGTATTTTTAAATTTCATGTCGGGTTCAGGTTCGGGTATGTTCAGGTTCGGGTTTAGATTTACCCAAATATTCAAAAATCTAAAATTTTGTATCCAAATCTAATCAATTTATTTGAAAACAACTAAAAAACTCGAGTACTTTTACGTAAATCTATCCAAAAATAACTAAAATACTCGAACCTGAACCCGACCCAAAATTCAAAAATTCTCGAACGGGTCTTAAATTTCTAAACATGAAAACCCAAAGTTATTAGAATCTTAAGCCGTTTAGAGCATATCTAATAATATATTAGTATCTAATAATATATTAGATTTTAGGGGGCTACACCGCGACTAATCTCAATAAATCTCTTGAGCGAAAATTCATTTGTTTATTCATGTATTTTTTATTGTTTCTAACTATTCATTTATTTTTTATCATTAGAATTTTTTTTATTAATACTAATAAATTTAAGATCCGTTCGAATATTTTTAAATTCTGGGTCGAGTTTAGATTTGGGTATATTAGTTATTTTGGATAGATTTACGTAAAAATACTCGAGTTTTTTTTAGTTATTTTCAAATTGTTTGGTTAAATTTGGATACAAAATTTCAGATTTTTGAATATTTAGGTAAACCCTAACCTGAAAATACCCGAACCTGAAATTTAAAAATACCCGAATGGGTCCTAAATTTCTAAACATGAAAAACCAAACCCGAACATACCCGACCCGAATACCCTAACGCCCATGCCTATTGAATTTTTTTTTTTTGTTTTATTTGTCACGTCAGCTGCACAATGGCACCTAGTCAGCTGCACAATGGCACCTAGTCAGCTGCACAATGGCACCTAGTCAGCTGCACAGTGCGTCTAGTCAGCTGCACAGTCATCAAAGTCAACCAAAAAGTCAACGAGAGGGGGTTACAACTCGAAATAAAACCTTTTAGGAGGCTAAACATTGTTTTTTAAAAACGGGTGGTTATAGACTTAACGTAAAGTTTTTAGGGGGCTACACTCCGACGACCCGCTCACAGCGAGGCCTGGACTTTAACTTCACTAATCGTAGTAGTCTGAATTGCCACCAAGTCTTTGATGCACCTATGAGATGGAACATGATCAAATCTTTTTTGACCGCAAACTCTAATGCTTCCCTCTTACCTAAAGAAATCGAGGTGACCATCCACGACACTGATGATGGGGATTCGTGGGTAAACGACAATGATGCATGTGGATAGTACAAGGCAAACCACGATAAAAGAAATCAACACTAAGGCACAGAAGATGGCTGCACACCATATGAACGGACTCGGATGCTTAGCATAGGACAATTTCCGCATAGTAACGCCTGTTGTGACACACACTCAAGTAAGACCATGATTTATTATTTTTTATAAGCCCATATTAGTATTTCAGAAACCTGAATCAAAATATTTAAACATACAATGTCTCTGTATCTCTTAAATTCACAGACATACATTAAGGTCACTTACTAAAGCCTGATGATCAATCTAACAAAATACTAGAGATTATGATTATTTTCATGTAATTCTGATTATTTACATTACGATCACTAATAAATGTAACACTAACATATTCTACATTGTTACGGAAAAATCGTTGATAAGAATACTGTACTAGAGGGTTATCGGGGCGGCAACGTGACGGGATGGATAAAGACACATCGACAACGGACTAAGTCACCAGAGGGAGAAGCGTCGTCTAGAGATTTCAAAGAGACTTCATAACGAGACTGCACATCGAGACTTCACAGTGAGACTTCAAGCCGAGACTTCACAGGTAAGACTTCAAGCCGAGACTTCAAGTCGAGACTTCACATCGAGACTTCACTGTGAGACTTCACACCCAGACTTCACACTCAGACTTCACTACGAGACTTCACACCGAAACTTTTTTGAGTTCCCGTAGCATTTAAATTCTTACATATAATGTTGTAGATGTAAGAACAAACAATTGTAATCCTCCTTCTTGGATTGTAAATTTCTTGTACGATGATATTTCCAATTAAGAAGTTATATTGATAAAGAAAGTACTTCTTGCGAAAACTATTAAATTAAACATCAAGTCTTAATTTAACAAAAATAAAGTTGCAAAGTCTTTAAAGAGAACCTTGTTCTTGTTCTTCTTAAATGCAAAGTAGAATAACAATAATAATAAAAATTCATAATTAGTTAGACATATAGTAATGTTCGTGAAAGGAGACTTCACACCGAGACTTAGAAAGAAGACTGCACATCGAGACATACCGCACTTAAGAAGAGATATGCAAAATGGCTTGAGTTCGTGGAGACTTTTCCGTATGTGTTCAAGTATAAGAAAGGTAAGGAGAACGTGGTAGCTGATGTTTTATCAAGGAGATACGCCTTAATCAATACCATGGAGGCTAAAATCCTTGGGATTCGAACATATCAAAGGAACATATCAAAGGTTTGTATGAAACTGACACAGATTTTCAGGAAATATTCAAAGAAACCAACAAAGCCGCCTATGGAGCATTCTACCAGCACAATGGATTCTTGTTCAAGGATAAGATGCTTTGCATTCCACAAGGATCTATGAGAGAGCTGATAATTGGAGAAGCACATGGAGGTGGGCTTATTGGACATTTTGGCCGAGACAAGACATTGAGTGTTCTTATGGAGCATTTCTTCTGGTTGCGCATGAAGAGATATGTGGAAAGATTATGTGCTAAGTGCATCACTTGCCTAAAGGAAAAATCCAAGTCACATCCACATGGTTTATATATGTCTTTGCATATCCCTAACCTAACTTGGGTAGACATCTCTATGGATTTTGTTTTATGACTGCCAAAGATCAACAACAAGGATTCCATCTTTGTCGTAGTGGACAGGTTCTCCAAGATGGCTCATTTCATACCATGTAACAAGACTAATGACGCTACTCAAACTGCTGAACACTTCTTCAAAGAAGTAGTACGTCTACATGGAGTACCAAGGTCCATAGTATCAGATTGAGATACCAAATTTCTTAGCCATTTCTGGAAAACTTTATGGAGAAAGTTGGGAACTAAGCTACTTTTCTCAACCACTTGTCATCCCCAAACTAATGGCCAAACAGAGGTAGTAAACTGGACTCTTTCAACCTTGTTGAGAGCCACGAAGGGTAAGAATTTAAAGAATTGGTTACCTTCCTTGCCTTATATTGAATTTGCTTATAACCATGCTAAGCACTCTGCCTCTAAACTCTCACATTTTGAAGTTGTTTATGGATTTAATCCTACTACTCCATTAGATATTTCACCTCTGCCCCAAGCTGTTTATTATATTGCAGAAGGTGAAACCAGAGCAGATTTTGTGAAGAAGCTTCATCAAAAGGTCAAAGAGAATCTGGAAAAGAAAACCGAGAAATACAAGCAACAAGCTGACAAGCACCGTAAGGAAGTGACCTTTGAAAATGAAGATTGGGTGTGGCTACACATGAGATAGGAGAGATTCCCAAACTAGTGAAAATCAAAGCTTGCACCATGAGGAAATGGTCCCTTTCTAATGTTGGAGAAGATCAACGAAAATACTTACAAAATTGAACCACTAAGTGAGATGAATATCTCTTCTACCTTCAATGTTTCTGATCTATCTCCTTTCAATGCAGTTGCACTTGTTCTAAGGTCATAACCTTTTCAAGAGGGAGGAGATGATGAGGACATCAAAACTAGCTCCATCGAATCTGAAGAAGAGATCATTAATATTCCCATTATGAATCAAATGCCAATAACTAGACCAGGCACAAGAGTTTAACAAGTAGCGAATCTAATCTCCATCATAGAGCTTGAAGATCACCAAGAAGCTAATAATACCAAGGAAATATAAGAGGAGGCTTAAGAGCAAATCTGCCCAGAACCAGTTTCCTAAAACACCAACTTGATCAATGCCAGTTTTGTGAATCTGTCACTTCAATCATCTAGGAACGTTTCAGAAACTTCCTACAACACCAACTTGATCAATGCCAGTTTTGTGAATCTGTTAATTCGGTCCTCTAGAAACATTTTTCATGAAACTTCTTTATTCACCATTTAAAGAGAAGGCTCGACCAACTAAACTCTGAAGGTACGAATTTGAATATTTTGAATAATTAACGAGTTTATTTTCTTGTTTTGCATGAATATGATCGTTAGGTTTTAAGTGTCTTTTATTTATGTATTTTAATTTCGAGTCTGTTGTTTTTGCAAGTTTAGTCCTTTTATCATGTAATAATTTCGACCCTAGAAGGTCCCCAGCTGACGGACTAGTATATCAAGCCCCTTCTAAGCTTTGTACCTTTTAACGTTGAATGAAATAAAACGAGTGTTTTTCTAGGTTTAACTTCTCATAAAGAAGCAACCACCCTCTCCTTCTTCTTGTGTGTGATTCCTTGAAGATTGAGTGTTATCAGACTTATCACAGATCTTCCACCATATGTGTGGCGTCTCTCGATCCACCCTCTATCCATCTCATTCTCTAGATTCTTCAAAGAGTGCCCGTCGGCCAGTTGAAGAGTGTCCATCTCGAAATCATTTTCACTCCACCAGTTCATCCACTAGAATCTTTAGAGAGTGCCCGTCGGCCAGCTACAGATTCTCCATCGTCCACCACACTTTAGGATCCATTCCCTTGGTTCCTATATTAGTACTATGTTTAATTCTATTGACGGTTATGTATTTTCTTTTGTACTGTTTAAAAATTTAAATGATTAGAAACTGAATATTAAAGTAATTTCCATAATTTTATAAACATATTTTGTCATTCAAATTACTATTACAAGTTTATTTCAATTCTGTTTAGTTAATTTAATAACTATGTTTAATAATATATATTGTATGGTAAGTCTTAATATCAATTTTGAATATGGTTTTAAATTTCTGTCGGTAATCTGTTGGTAATTTCCGATGGATTACTGAAGGATTATATATTTATCAGTTTGAGAAACCCGTCGGTATTCCGTCAGTCTTTACTGATGAATTGTCGACAGACTTGGAGTTTAACCGATGGATAACCGATGTCGTACCGACAATTTTCTAGAATTTCTTTTTTTTTTTAAATATTCTGTCGGTAATCCCTCGGTAATTACCAACGGATTACCGACCATTTGTGGTTTTGTCAAGGTTTTCTCGCAACAAACACACTTAACAAGTGCGTACACCATCATTACAACGTTTTTGAATGCTTACATTGACGATAAAATGAAAATATTATAAAACTAAGACTTATAAAATTTTAACTATGTGTTTTTCAACATGATTTATGTAAGTGTATAACACTTATGCTTTGTTTTAATGTAATTGGTTACAAATATAAAGTTTTGTATTTTATGCTTATATCTTATATAACATCTTATATAATTCTAAGAACAACTAAATGTTGTTCAATGGTTATTAGAGTAGTGTAAGAATGGTGAAAATCAAAACCACAAATATACCCTGAATAGCGTTAACCATCGGTAATTTCCGATGGATTACCGACGGATTATATAATGTCAAACATGTATGTATTGTTGACCGTCCGTCGGTAATTCATCGGTAATTATCGAGGGATTACCGACGGAGTTTCGAAAAATTCAAGTTTTCTTTACAAAAATATTTTGAAACTCGCGGCATTTAAATTTTTACTCAAAACCGACAGAAACCGACAGCTTTGTCGATATAACCTAAGCCCCCTTCTTCTATGCTTCTCATAAACACGAACCACCTCCTCTCCTCCGTCGCCTCTCCTCTCTCTCTGGCATCCTCTCCTCTCCTCTGACCTCTTCTCTCCTCTAGCGTCCTCTCCTCTCCTCCGGCGGATCTCCTCATCTCCTCATCCCGTGCCTCTCTTCTTCTCTCCTTCGGTGGATCACCTCCCTCTCCTCCGGCGTCTTCTCTTCTCTCCTACGGCCTCCTCTTCTTCTCTCCAACGATTTCACTGAATTTGCAATGTTAGTTTTTTAAAACCTCAATAAAAATCTTGGAATTAGGATTGAATACTTTTTAGATCAAGGAATTTGAAAGATTTGTTTAGATTAATAATTAGGATTTGTTAAGATTAGTAATTAGGATTGAATTCATGAGATTAGATTTTTAAGATTCTAAGCTTTTGACAGATTTGTTATATATTCATGACATTTTAAAAAAACATTCATGAATATTTACATAAATTTAAGAAATATTTTTATATTAAATATGTAATATTTGTATAAAAATAAATTTTGATAATGATTTTCCCATTTAAATTCAATTTTCATGAGTTTCAAAAAGAATTTTCAAGAGTTTTTTATAAATATAAAAAATTATATAATGTGTTTTGTATAATATCAATTACACAATTTAATAAATATAAAAAATAATTTTTATAAACATTAAAACGAATTTTTAAATATTTTTATCCAAATACGAATTTGACTAACGGATTTTACAAAAACAATTTCACCAAAATTTAATAAATATAAAAAGAATTTTAATATTAGTTTTTTTTCATTTTAAAATAATTATCATGAGTGCTTATATATTTACAACGAATATAAACATTTTTAATAGTATTTTGGTTAATTAGGATTTTTAATATTGATAATCTCATTCCATAATTGTTTATCATTCTCAATTAATCAATTACATTTACGGACATGTTCTTGTCTTTTTCTTTTAAGGGATTATGGTTGTTATCAAGCACGTCCAAGTTCCCGCTCCACGCATTACACTGAGCCATGACCCGATCAGGTAGTAATGCCCCGGAGTCACAAACATCTGCTGCTCCAATAGCGATTACTATTGAAGAACTCGTCCCTCAACTGGGACGAACGCTACTTCCAATGCTTCATCCCAACAAACCTCCTGGTCATACATGGTAAGAATTCTTAATTTTTTCTTACTAATTATTATTTCACAATTAGATTTTAGATATTAATAATATTATCCAAAATATTTTTGTAGGTTCGGATCTTCCCATAACGGGATTAGCAAATGCTTGTTGAAAATGATACAAGACTCAAGAAGCCATATCCGACTTATTTGTCAATGTCGATCGAGGATCAACAAATATGGTTTCGTCAATTTGCAATAAGTAATAGTTAACTATTACTATTATTAACTAAAATTATTGGTTATATATATTTATATATATATATATTTTGTAACAAGAGTTTACTTGGGATCCCCATTTGACGGAAATGGTGTGTAACGCTTTTAATGCGGAGGCGGCAAAACATTTTGCGTAGACGGTCTTTGAGTGGAAGCAACGATGGGCGCGCGGAAAGGTGCCAAAGAACGTGAATGAAACAACTTACGAAGGGATGAGCAGATGGCAACAAGAAGACACAAAATCCATATCTCAGACCAATTCTAAAAACCGGTTAAGCGATCGAGGTGGGATTGGGAGTGCTACTCACAATGCTTGCTCCACAAGCTTTGCTACTCAGGAAGAACAACTTGTAAGTTTTTAAATATTAAGTATTAATTTTTAAAATTGTAAAATAAGTAATATTTTAATTTTTTGGTTATTATTGCGGCGAATGGCAGTATACTTATCGATTACGCTACGTTGATAGAGGATATGCACACCAACAAGAACCAAACAAATGCAAGACCCGGTGGCTAAGACACTTGTTGAGATTTCGAAGATTATTGCAATCGAGAAGGTGCAATCTCAGCTGGAGTATGCCGACGGATCTTTCTCCGTCGGTTCTACCCCAATCTCCATCGAGATAATCAGCGAAATAGTTGAAGAGGTTATATTAATTTATCAGTTAATTCTTATTATTTTTTTCATGATTAATTTTTATATTTTAACTTTTGTTACTATTTTGTTGCACGCACCAAAGTCCAAAGGTAGGATCTTTGGGTTAGGAAATCTATCCTAAATATCACTTGTTCTTCTTGTTCCTCATCATCGTTTGTTCGAGACTACAAACTTCGGGATGCGCTTGAGGCCAAAGATGCGAAGATTGCGGCTTTGGAACAACAAATGCGAGAGCCGAAAGAGGAAGCGAGGGCGGAGAATCAGAGAAGGGATGAGCAGATGGCAAAATTCATGGCGGATATGCAAGCTTAGTATCCCCCTATTTAGTTTCATTTTATTTCCAATAGTTTTGTGAACAATTTTCTCTTACATGTATGTTTATTTGGATTTGTAAAATTTTACTTTCGGTTTATTTGGATTTTGCTTTGCATTTTGGATAAATTTTACGATTTTTAAAGTTTATTTTGCAAATTAATTTCCTATAAAGTATCATATACAAATAATTTTTTTTAATCTGCCGTCGGTTTTCCGTCGGTAAACTAATCATAGAACCATCGGTAATCCATCGGCTATGTCCCTTGGTTACCCACCGGAAAAACCATTGTCGGTTAACTGTCGACATTTCCAACAAAGTCATCGTCGATTTGGGGTTAGAAAAATCCGTCATTAATTCGTCTGTAAATTTCATCGATATTATGTTGGTTATTGCTAACGGTTTACCGACAGATATTCTGATTCCAGTAGATGCTGGTTCGGGGTCGGTTTGTATTCCATCGGTAAACCGCCGTAAAATACAAATGGATTACCAAATGGATTCAAAATTATTGATGAGCCAGAGCCGACAATTTACCGACGAATACGTCTGTCGGTTCTATCTCTGTTTCTTGTAGTGCATCACTTCTAAATACATCAATGCTCGACCCCACAGCTCATCCGAGAGCAGACACATGACTAAAACTACACGAAGCAAAATATACAATATACAAAATCTCACTCTACCACGTTCATTCCCCGAAGCCAGCTAGCACATAGAACATTACCTAAGTCCTCCAAAAGTCTTACTAGCTCCTCAACGCAGAGTAACACATCCACATGATAATTGTAACACCCGCGTCCGATGATTTTTTCGAGGATCATCGAGGACCATCAAGGATGGTACAAGGATTACCGAGGATGGTTTGGAGAACATTGGTGAATTATGAAGGATGGTCGAGAATAAGTGAAGTCGATCGAAATAAATCTGAATGTCCGAGGAAAAATGAGTCTGGAAGCTCAATTTTGATAATTCCGCATAGAATGGTTGAGGGAACTAGTGGTTGGACAGGATATGTTCGGACAAGAATGGATAATGTTCGGACAAACATGGATAATCTTTGGACGAAAATGGATAACATTCGGAAAAAGTGGATAATATTCGAAGAAGATAAGGAATCTTTGATATAATCGATTAGTCGGCAAGGACTGATGGGCCAACATCGAAGAATGATGGGCTAATGTCGAGGATTGTTGACCAATGTCGAGGATTGATCCCCGATGGACTGCCCCAAGTCTGGTTAGGTAAATGATGGATAATTAGGTCTTTAAGTGCGAACCTAATTCCTATAAATAAAGGGGATCGTCGCCTCTTAAGGGATCATGAAAGGTTAGGAACCCTAATAGCCGCACCTAAGAGAAATCGAGAGAAAATACGTAAAAACACAGAAAACACACAAAAGAAATCTGAAAGAAACCCTAAAGAGCGATTTAAAGAAGTTCCTATCGTGGATTCTCGAGAGATTTGAGGATCTACGAGTGATTGTCTTTCGTGATCGAGAATCGTGAGAGACTAATGTTTGAGATCGAGGATCCTTGAAGGAGTGTCGAGAATTATGAGTTTCTGTCAAGGAAAATCATAGATCTAACGATGAAAAGGAAGGATCGTCGAGATCTATCGAGGAAAAATGAAGATTGAATATATCTATCGAGGGAAAAGGGAGATCATTAAGATTTGTCGTGTAAAAATGAAGGATCGAGGATCGTCGAGATCTGTCGAGAAAAAACAAAGATCATCGAGATTTGTCGAGGAAAACGGTGGATCTACCGATGATGGTTCGCAGATCTCGCGTATGGTAATCGTGATCGTGTGGTATTCGTGATGGCGATCGGTAATCAAATCGATGGTGTTCATGAGAATGGTGATGGATTGAGAATTAATCGATGGTGTTCGTGAGACCAGTGATGGATCAAGGATCGTGATGATTAAGAACAAGTGGGGATCCAGGATTGATCAAGGATTGATGATGATCAAGAAGGACACAATGGATCTCGAAGATGATCGAGTATTCAGGATTAAAGGCGAAGGTGGCTACGGTGGGTCTTCAAGGGAGTGAAGAACGTGGTTGATGTTTGGCACGTTATAAATTCTGAACATCTCTCTCTTCGTTCTTGGTTATGTGGCGTTGTTGGTTGAATAACTAAGTGTGAAGGGGGATCTATGTTTGATCTTTGATGGTAGCTATCAAGAGAAGCTCGGGAATGGGAGCGAATTGTGGATGGCTTACAAAGTTTCACGTGGATGTATGTTCGATGAGCGGAAAAAATCTGTAAGTGGCTATGGTACAACTAAGGTAAGGTGTTTACTTAGTCGATTATTAAGTTTATAATGATGCATGAACGTTAAAGTATGAGGAATGTTAAAAGAAACAAAAATATTAGTATTTCCGTGTAAGTGTTACTCTCAGATTATAAGTCCGAGAGTTGACCCGGTACATGGTACCGGGTTAGGGTGTTTCAATAATCCTCACTACAGAACATTTTATGTTGCAACTCTTATGCAAGAGCTCGTTACAAAATCTTGCAAAATCATCGATGATACAATACATATCTGTTTTGTAACAATTGTTGTATTTATATTTATGAATTAAATATAGAGGTTCCTGGCATTTTCATATGAATCATGTAAACTTGGTATGAGGTCCTTATAACCACAAGTTTTGTTTTCTTATTCAAAATGTAAGTAAGGTTTAAATTACCTTAACTATAGTTATACATTAACTCCATGGTTTGTAAAACACCATAAAAAAAAAAGTTGTAGAGATACATTAGAAACATTATTAATATTTTAAAGACGACCTTGATGATTAATTTGGAGACATGTTAGCCTATTTAGTTTAACTATTTTTAAGAGAAAGTGAGAAACAGTGCAACAATTTAGCGATGAAATACCATTAAACCTCACAATAAAGTGAGGTTCTCATATCAAAAATTACGATGATTTAGCAAGGTGTCGTTCCGAAATCATCGGAACATAAAAAATTAATTTCATTTTTCTTTACAGTTTAGGACGCCAAATTACCAACGAATTAGCGTTGGATTTGTCATTAGCCTGGCGCGAAATAATGTTGACCCAAAAAATTTAGGGGGTGTTATTGGTGTTGTTATTTTTAAAGAGTTATAACTTTTGAAAACTTTAGTGTTATTCAATCTTGAATTATAAAGACTATATTAAAAGCATTTGTTACTGGTTCAATATTTATAAAAAGTTGGTTACATTCTTTAAAAGTCACTTGTTATTGAAAGGATGATTTTAGAAATTCATTCAAAATCATGTGTTATTGGATTACTAACTTTCAGATTATTAAAGTTTAGAGTTAATGATTGATTGACTTTTAAATTTTTAGTTCATTTGAAACAACTTTGAAAGACTTTCAAAATAATAGATGGTAAAGTGAGATTCTGAAGAAAATCTCTTAGATTCTTAAAAATCTTTTAAAAACTCTCTATAAGGGGGTGTTATTAGTTTGTGTATGTAGATTGACTTATAAAGATTTAGATGTTGTGAAGTTACTCAATTAAAAATTTTCAAAACTCTTTTAAAATTTGGTGTTATTGGTTTATGTATTTGAAAAAAGTATTCTAAATCTTTATAAATCTAGAGTTATTAGATTCATGAATTTATAAATTCAATAAAAATCTTATTTTATTCAACTATTATGAAAGAATCTCATTTTGTCATTGATTAAAATATTATGTTATTGGTTTATGGATTCTACACATTTTCCTTCACAAAATCTAATCACTAAAGTATTGCACTTTGATAAGGTATTCTCAAAATCATTCTCTATAAACTTTTCCTACATTGTAGATGCTTTTGCTGTGAAGCTTTTGGAAGTTTGCCTCCAACATTTTCATGTAAAGGTACAAATAAACAAATCGTCTCTCTGACATCTTTTTTTCATCTGACCATTATTTTTTTTTTTCCACTTTTCATATACCTTAACTAGTTTTCATATATAGCACGAAACCAATTGTACACCCCTCTAGTTTACTCTAACAAGAAAACTGAACAATGCAAGGGGCTAGATGATTAGGACATTGTACCTGGACAACCAAATCCGGAGATACCCACGGTTCAACCAGGTCCCAGGACATGCTCTAGGACCAAAAGCCTACGTGAGAAGTTCATCCTACCTGTGGATAGGCTTCTAAGAGAAAATGAACCGGAACAAACGAGCCAAACTCTATTCGTAAGACTAGGAGATCCATCAAACAAGATATGGACCGCGAGAAGGATATGACTTGGCCAAGGTACATTCCCTCGAGCCAACTTGAAAACAATAACTTGGTCTATCTCTTGACAGGTTTAGGAGCTGAGAACAAGCAAGAAACCAAAGAGAAAACATCGCTAGTGCTGAATGGCACGAGAGAGACTCCGGACACACTTAACTTAGCCGCTAGCGATCAATTGGCTTATGAACAAGCTTTGAGAGCTCCGACCAACAAAGAAAGTGAAGATCTCAAGTGTTTAGTCCATTTGTCATAAACACTTAAGTGTTTTGTCCGTTTGTCATAGCTGCTTATTGGTATCCTTGGTAGCTTAGATCTAACCCTTATCGCTAAGCTTGCTAGCTTGTTTCTTATAAAACCTAAAACAAAATAAAAATATCCGTTTGTTTATTGTTGCTTGATCTCGTGAGTTATTTTGTGCTACTGTTGTTGATATATCATGGTTTTTACCCACTTTTAACCATGATATAAGTCCTTTTCCGAGTCTTTCCAGTAGTTTTAGAGTCTTTCAAGTTCTTTTCAGGATATAGGCACATATGAAGCTAAATTGGGTTATTGGAAGCTTTTGAAGCAATCTGGAGTTGAAGCAATTCGGGGAGCTGAAGCTCAGCATCGATCGACACCTGAGAAGCATCAATCGACACCATTCATTTGGAAGAGACACGAATAAAACTCCCAGTATCGATCGATACCATTTATAGTATTGGTCGATACAGTGATCAGAACGCGATACAAGTCCCGAAAATAAACCTGAAGGTTTCCTTAATTTCCGATTAGACTCCAAAAACGTGTTTAAGCTATATAATTAGGTTTTTGAGCCTCCAGAAGGAGACTGGTGATTTCTGGAGATAGAGTATTCTGCAATTGAGTTTTTGGGAGAAAAACCTTGAACCCTTTTTGTATTCCTACTCTATTTTACTTATGATATCTATTTTATTCATGATGTTTGTCTCATTCACCATGTCTGAGTAGATTCCCTGTTAGTTTTAGGGTTGTTTTAAAGGTATTTGATGAATTATTAGATTTGATTGATTTGTTAAGGAATATCCATAGAGCTTTTTACCTAGACTTGAGATTAATGCTTATTCTAGCCTCGCGAACTAGAATATGATGTTAGGTTGATTAATTGGCACGAAAGTGTGATTGGTTTCATGAACTAGTGTTTGGTGAGCAAAAGACCTATTCGCAAAGAAATTTGGTTTAGGATTTTGTGAACAATTGAACTTGATCGTTAATGTTTGTTTGAATTTATAGAATTTGCAAAGAAATTTGGTATTCTAGGTTTAGACATAGATAGTCTTCGCAACGACAGTTTGTTTACTTTATATATGTGTTTTAAGTTCAAGAGCGGAGCTTACTTCATTCCTGACATTTGATTTGATTGATAATTCTGATTTGCCTGCAAACTTCCCTAAGCCTAGCTTTTATCCCACTGATTTACTTCTTGATTTAATTGTTTTGTTAATCTTAATTATATTCATTTAGCTTAGCTTAATTCCTATTATAGAATCTATTGAGTGATATCCTTAGTCTTTGTGGTTCGACCCCTATATACTGCAGCTGCTGCTTTAGTACTTTTAGGGTATTATCTTTGAGCATATCAAATTTTTGCGCCGTTGCTGGGGATTCTAATTTCACCATTAGATTACGGTTTAGAATTTTGACTAAGTGTTAAGCATCGATCGATACCCCCTTGGTATCGATCGATACTCGTCATTATTTCTGTCACTTACGTGATTTAATTTCTGTGTTTCAGGTGTATGCAGCATCGAGAGACCAGAAGAAGCAAGAACAAGCAGTTGACCAGTCTATCTAACAAGGAACTAGCTGAATTAGAGCGTACGATCAGAAAGCAAAAGAAACAAGCTGAGATGAACCATCCGATTGTGCTTGCTCGTGATGAGGCTGGGTTTTGAGAGATCAGGAAGGTCACCTGTGTGACGCGCAAGGACAGAGACTTGATGCTGAAGGAAACATCGTTGCCCCTGCACCGGTAGCTAATGCGGTTATTCCACCGGCTTTGCATGGAAATGTTGGGAATGCTCAGGTTAATCGTGCCAGAACGCTTGGGGAGTACAACAGACCAGATCAGTTCTATGCTAATCGATTTGCGATTCGTATCCCCACTTTTCAGAGAAATGACTTTGAGCTGAAGCCTGCATACTACACTCTTGTAGGCCAGCACCTTTCCATGGTCTTTCTCATGAGCATCCCATGGATCATATCGAGAGGTTCGAGGATTTGGTCACCAATATTAAATACAATGGAGTGTCCAATGATTTCCTCTTCTGTAAGCTCTTCCCATACTCTCTTAGTGGAGATGCAGCTTACTGGTTGAAGCAGTTGCCTCCTGGTTTTTTGACTACTTGGGAGGAGATTAAGCCTGCTTTTCTGAACAATTTCTATGATGATGCGAGATCAGAAGAGCTCAGGAACAAGATCTCCCAGTTTTCTCAGGGAGCGACGGAAGCATTGATGGGTTGCAGATTGCTGAAGTACATGCCAAGCTGGAGTCAGTTCACAATCTATTATTGGGTAAGCAGCAGAAGGCAGTGCATTTTGCTGAGGAAGTCGAGAACATCGATGAAGGTGAAGCAGAGGATGTCAACTACATTGGTGGTAATGGTTTTCAGAATTCGTCGTACAACCGCGGTTTCAATAAAAACTCTCAGAGAGGAGGATTCAAATCTGATTTCAAGTCTTCGAATTTCAGAGCAAACTCCTTTGCTCAGAAGCCATTTCAAAACAGTGGGTACACTCGCACCTATGGGAATTCATTTTATCAGACACCACCTCCCAAGACTCAGGAAAGCAAAGTTGAGACTATGCTTGAACAGATTCTTGAGGGGCAACAAAAGATGACTGTTGATTTCAATGGAAAGATGGATGCGTTGTACCAGAAGCAGACTACGGGACATGTTGGGAGAGTCTATGTACCAAAGATTCCTTTCCCTCGACCTCCTGCCAAGTCTAAGAAAGAAATAGAAGAAGCCAGATGCAGGGCAATGCTAGAGAAGTTGGTTGTTAAACTCCCGTTCGTAGATGCTCTCAAGACTGCACCAGCTTTCAGGAGATACATCAAGAGGATGGTATCAAGCATTGTGAATCTTGAGGAAGGGGTACTGAGAATCACCCACGAATACAATGTGATTCTTCTCAACAAAATTCCAGAGAAACTACCAGACCCTGGAAGTTTTTTCTTGGATTGCACCATCTTACAGAGAGGTTCGAACGTTCACTTTGCGATCTTGGCTCCAGTATGAATCTCATGCCGTATTCAGTAGCTAAGAGGATGGGGATGACAGATTTCACACCAACTCGGATCTCCCTGATCCTTGCTGATCGATCAGTCCGATTCCCTGAAGGTTTACTTGAAGACGTCCCGATTACCATTGGGGATTGCTTAGTCCCAACTGATTTCATCGTCCTCGAGTATGATGCTGAACCAAGAGATCCACTGATATTGAGTAGACCTTTCTTAGCTACAGCTGGCGCCTTAATCGACTGCAAGAATGGAAGAATTTCCCTCAACATTGGTGATCTGATTATGACCTTCAATATGGAAAAGATGATGAAGAAACCAACCATAGATGGTCAGACATTCTTCATCGACACCTTCAGTGAGCTATCAGATGAGTATTTCATGAGGTTACACCCTGAGAATCCCTTGGAGAGGGCTTTGGTTTGCTCAGCTGAGCAAGGATTAGTTCCCACAGAGGTTGATGCTGCTTCTACCACGATCCTTGACACAAATGCAGAAGCATCGATCGATACCATAGGAGGTATCGATCGATACCAGCCTTTTCTTCTCGAAGAACTGAATATCTCTCGTGCCAGATCCGATTCTTTAAGCGATTGGAGTGAAGAGAGAGCTCCTAAGCTCGATTTTAAGCCACTACCATTTAACTTGAGGTATGTTTTCCTTGGCCCTAACTCTACTTATCCTTTTATTGTCAATTCTTCTTTGAATAACGCAGAGGTCGCTTTACTGCTGAGCAAGCTGCGCAAGTATCTCAAAGCTCTCGGCTATTCTCTTGATGATATTTCAGGTATCTCACCAGATCTGTGCATGCATCGAATTCATCTGGAGGACGAGTCAAAAGCTTCAATCGAGCATCAGCGGAGGCTTAACCCGAATCTGAAAGAGGTGGCAAAGAAAGAAATATTGAAACTTCTGGAAGCAGGAGTTATCTACGCCATCTCTGACAGCAGCTGGGTCAGTCCGGTTCATGTTGTTCCTAAGAAAGGAGGTTTCACAGTGGTGAAGAATGAGAAAGATGAGCTGATTCCGACTAGAACGATCACCGGGCATCGCATGTGTATTGATTATAGGAAGCTGAATGCGGCGACTAGGAAAGATCATTTCCCATTGCCTTTCATTGATCAAATGTTGGAGAGGTTAGCAAGTCACCTATATTACTGCTTTCTGGATGGATACTCAGGCTTTTTCCAGATTCCTATACATCCGGATGATCAGGAGAAGACGACCTTCACTTGTCCCTATGGCACATTTGCGTACAGGAGGATGCCATTTGGACTGTGTAATGCTCCAACTACATTTCAGAGATGTATGATGTCCATTTTCTTAGATATGATCGAGGAGTTCATGGAGGTATTTATGGATGACTTTTCTATCTATGGGTCTTCATTTAAGGGATGTCTGGATAATCTATGCAAGGTACTTCAGCGCTGTGAAGAGAAGCATCTAGTTCTGAATTGGGAGAAATGCCACTTTATGGTTCAAGACAGCATCGTTCTGGGACATAAGGTTTCTAAGGCTAAGATTCAGGTAATGACAAGCCTATTACCACCTACATCTGTGAAAGACATTCGGAGTTTCCTTGGTCACGCCGGGTTCTATCGCAGATTCATTCAGGATTTCTCCAAGTTAGCTCTTCCTCTTACTGCTCTTCTTTGTAATGATGTCACCTTTTATTTTATTCCATATTGTCTTGTCGCTTTTTAANTTGATCAAGAAGGCATTGGTTACTGCTCCTATTGTTCAGCCACCAGATTAGAATATCCCTTTTGAGATCATGTGTGATGCGAGCGACTTTGCAGTTGGATCAGTTTTGGGACAGAGGAAAGACAAAAAGCTTCATGTTATCTATTATGCCAGCAGAACTCTGGATGACGCCCAAAGGAACTATAGCACCACTGAAAAGGAGTTACTTGTTGTTGTGTTCTCTTTCGAGAAATTTCGTTCCTATCTGATAGTAAGTAAGGTGATTGTGCATACCGACCATGCAGCTCTCAAGTACCAGCTGCAGAATAAGGATATGAAACCTCGATTGTGTCGATGGGCTTTACTGCTCCAAGGTTTTGACATAGAGATCAAAGACAAGAAAGGAGTGGAGAATGGAGTTGCAGATCGTCTCTCACGTATAAAGATCAGTGAAGAAGTTTCTATTGACGATTCATTGCCTGAGGAGCGGATATACTTCGTTGAGATTGGTTCTGATTCGATTCTGCCACTGCAGAAGTCGAGCATCGATCGACACCCTGAAGGTATCGATCGATACTCTCAAGATTTCCTGTTGTCCGTTCACAATACACGCATCGATCGATACTCTCACTATATCGATTGATACTAGCTGTTCTCCACTACCGATTCGTCTGCAGAGCAGTCTGAGTTTGAGGAATCTTTGGCTGTCACTACTCCTGCTGAATCTTGGTATTCCGACATAGCCAACTACCTTGCTGCCGACTACGAACCAAAGCATCTCAAGAAGTATGTCAATAAGAAATTCATGAGTGATGTCAGACGTTACTTTTGGGATGAACCATATTTGTACAAGCATTTTTTTGATGGGATTTACAGAAGGTGTATAGCTGAATCTGAGGTGCCAGAGATTTTATTTCATTGCCATGGATCTGAGTATGCTGGGCATTTCGCCACGTTCAAAACAGTGTCTAAGGTTCTGCAAGCGGGTTTCTGGTGGCCTACAATGTTCAAGGATGCTCACGCTTTCATCTCTCGTTGTGATGTGTGTCAGAGAAGAGGAAAGATCAGCAAGCGACATGAGATGCCACAAAACTTCATCCTCGAAGTAGAAGTCTTTGACTGCTGGGGTATTGATTTTATGGGACCATTTCCTCCATCGCGACAGAACATATACATATTGGTCGCCGTCGATTATGTCTCCAATTGGGTAGAAGCAATTGCTAGTCTTACCAACGATTCTGCCGTGGTTCTGAAATTGTTCAAGACCATCATATTCCCTCGATTTGGAGTACCCAGAGTTGTCATCAATGATGGCGTTCATCACCCCGTTGCCACACAATATCACCCTCAGACCAGTGGACAAGTCGAGGTCTCCAATAGACAGATCAAGGAGATTTTGGAGAAGACAGTTGGCAGTAAACGGAAAGATTGGGCACTGAAACTCGACGACGCTCTTTGGGCCTACAGGACCGCGATTAAAACGCTGCTTGGTACCACACCATTCCATTTTCTGTATGGGAAAGCATGTCATCTTCCGGTTGAGACAGAGCGCAAGGCAGCTTGGGCTACCAAACATATGAATTTTGACATCAAGTCTGCTGCTCAAAGGCGATTGGTTCAGTTGAATGAGTTGGATAAGATCAGAAACTTTGCCTATGAGAACTCCAAACTGTACAAGGAGAGGACCAAAGCCTATCACGACAAGAAAATCCTTTCTCGCCACTTTGAACCAAATGACCAGGTACTTCTGTACAACTCTCGTTTACAATTGTTTCCTGGGAAATTGCGTTCTCGTTGGTCAGGTCCTTTCACAATCAAGGAAGTCCGACCTCATGGCGCGGTCGTGTTGCTGAGTGCTGAAGGAAAGGAGTTCACTGTCAATGGACAGCGGGTGAAACACTATTGGGCGAAAGCCACCATTCCAGATGGCCATATATTGGCCGAACCACCAGCTGCCTGACTGATCTCCATGTCGAGCTAAAGACATTAAACAAGCGCTTGGTGGGAGGCAACCCACTGGTGAGTCTGTACATACGTTTTTATTTTGATTTTTCGTTTTGTTTTTGTCTTGTGTCTTCACGTGAACCAGGTCCAGACGACGAGCATCGATCAACACTCCTTAGTATCGATCGATACCGAGGCCAAAAGCGACTTGTGTTGTTACGATGCGAGTATCGATCGATACCACTAACTGTATCGATCGATACCCAGCACCCAGGTAAGTTGTCTATAAAACCCTCGGGTTTTATCCTTCACTCCATCATAATCATATCGCTCGACGCCGCTCCTTCTCTCTCACTCTCTCACAACTTTTTCGATTCTTCATCATTTTCTTCGATTTCAAACTCTATTCTACTTGGGTTTTTGCCCACATTGACATTCCATTACTCATTCCTTCGATCTACAAGGTAATGTATTCGATTCCCATCCTCTTAGACTCTTGACATATTCGGTTTGGGAGTTTTTTTTTCCTCTGTTGTAAAACTTTTACTCTGTTTAATGTCATTTTGGTTCTATGGGAATGGAATTGCTATATTAGGATGAGAATGGATCAAATAGAGGTGGAGTAGATTTAGGATTTCGATTTTAGGTTGATATAGTGGAATTTGCGATACATCTGTAGGGAACCTGTGTGCCTCCACCCCGAGTATCGATCGATACCCCCTTGGTATCGGTCGATACCTGCACTTATTCGACACACGAGTTAATTTGTTTTCAGTTTTCTTTTTGATTTCTTCTTAGATGGCTCCCCGCAAGAAGGCACGACAGGATGACGCCTCCGGTTCCAATCCTCCATGCCGCAAGTTCAGTCTTCAGGACGAGGTCGAGGCTTTCTGTGGCTCGTATTGGCACGCTGGCGTCATCGCCGCTGTTCTGACCCGAGATCGCTACAGGTTCTTGAAAGGTGGCTTCACAGACAACATTGGTCCTCAAAGCTTCATTGAAGTCCACATCAGTGACCTGAGAGCTGCACCGCGACGTTTGCCATCTCCCTCTGCCCCTGCCCCTGTTGCTCGGCCTCCCTGGCCTAAGTTGGAAGGGAAGAGGATCATTCCGCGACGCGATTGGGCGGGTTTGCCTAAGGAGGAGACTGAGAGTGAGGCTTGCATCTATAGGCCTATAGCTGAGGAGTGGGACGACTACGACACTCTGTTTTACAACAAGTGGTTGCGCGTTGTCATCCTCCCTACTTGTTTCATCGATCCACACATCATGCGCCGTCTCGGTATCGATGTGGAGCTTTCAGAGACGCTTGATAATATTGGTTTGGGGACATTGTACTCACGGCAGTATGACCTCTATCCAGACCTCGTTCGCCAGTTCCTCGCCACAGCTCGAGTGTACTACAGAGACGAGGTACACCGCACTATCTCAGAGGGTACCTTGACTTTCCTGATCAGAGGGGTTCGTTACAGGCTGCCTATCCCTGACCTCTGCGTTATCTACGGGTTCGATCCCTATCCTCAGCCGGTAGCTCTTCCTTCCTAATTTCACGACGTACAGGTCTTTTGGCGTCACATCGGTCTTGGAGCCTACCACTCCAAGAACACGACACAGATAGACATCCGCCATCCGACTCTGCGTTGCATCGTCCGCATTCTGAGCACCACTCTTCTCTGCAAGATGGAGCCGAACAAGCTGAGGATCTCAGAGCTGATTTTACTGTACAAGGCCATTGGCGACCTTATCCCTGAAGACAGGTATGAGTGGCCCGAGATGAACCTCGCGGTCAACATTGGCGCTCTCTTCGTGCACCATTTGGTCTCTCTGAAGACCAAGCCTTTCTCTAGTCGTAACTATGCCACAGCGCGGAAGACTGAGTCAGTTGGCAGCCTTCTCACTCCTATCTTCGAGCACTTTAGCATATCGACTTCAGCATGTTCGATTGTCCAACTCGTTCCCTGATGGATGAGCAGCATATGGGGCACATGCGTTGGCTGAAGCCAACTCGTCGCTTGTGCCTACCCACGACAGACGGAGAACTCTTTGTGCAGCTCCCCAACCGCACTCTGACCCGCATCGGTGACAACCCTTCTCAGCTGCATTTTGATTCGGACCCGAGTCTGCTCTCTATTGCTCCATCCACGCGTGTCCGCGTACCACGCCAGCTCCCATCCATTCCTGTCGTTGCAGCCGAGGCACCCGCAGATGACTTTGCTGGAAGTCAACCTCGCCGTTCACAACGCCGCCAGACATCTGCTCATGCACCTTCATTTCCTCCACCACCGGATCTGCCGATGGAGACTGCCATTTTCAGAGGTATGTCGTGGAGAGTCTTCAGAGCATCTGGTCTGTTGTCTCTCGCTGCCGCTGCACGTCATCCACTGACGCCGACCACTCCACTCCTAGACCTTCATCTCGCTATGCTGTATCAGATGACGATGATGATTCAGACGACTAGTCTCTGCTGCTGGGTTTCACATTTTCTTTTCTTTTCTTTTCTCTTGTTTTGCTTTCATTTCTGAACTTGTCTATCTCATTGTCAGTACTTGTTGAACTTATGGCTATCTATTGATTATGTTGCTTCTAACTGTGCTCTCTTGATCTAACTGTTCTTCATCTAACAATTAGCTTCATAGGACACGGTTCCGAGTTTCAGGATTCCAGACAAAGACCTTGGTATCGATCGATACTCCCTCAGTATCGATCGATGCCCATCATTTTCCCACGGTACTTTCGAGCCAACTTTCAGCCATTCTGTTCTTGTGCTTTCTTTTGCTTCCCCTAGGTTAGATAACACTGGGGACAGTGTTGTTTAAGTCTGGGGGAGGTGGTTACTGACATTTGGGTTTTTTTTTCTTAGAGTCAGTCCTTTTGAGTAAAATTTTTGTTTTATTGAGTCAAAACCAGTTGGAGATTATGAACCTTTGCTTGATTTCATTGTTCTTACTTTGTTTTTAAGTAACCATTTGTCACAGAATCAGCTCTAAGATCGACTAATGAAAAATCCAAAGATTAACCAGTTGACCAGGAAACACCCATGTCTCCAGCAAATTTCTTCTAAATCCTGAGCCAAATCTTGCACTTCACCTCTGAGGTTAGTATTCACTGAACTTGATTCATCATTCATATCTGACGAAGGAACTCATGCGTTTGAATCTCTCCCTTGACACACATTGAAGCATGAAAGATGAAATGATTTCCGCCGAGTAGAGGGCTAGGAACATTTCCTGTGATCCCATTTTTCTAGTTGGATAAGGAATGATCACACAAGAGTCTGAAGCAAGGGGTAGGAACATTTTCAGTGACCCCATTATTCGCTTAAGACTTTTGATACTTTGAGAGGGGAGAACCGGGGATTCGGTGGCAAACACCATCAATACTCGCGTCTCAAACCTTGATTTGTATATGCGAAGCTAAAAGAAAAATAAAGAAATAAAGAGAACATAAAAAGAGATAAGTCTGGGGGAGAAGAAAACAATACCAAAAGTATGCAATTTGGGTGGTTCTTTAGTCACGATATCGTATGAGGAAGAATCTAGAAGGTTTCTTAATATCAACAACAGTGTTGAAACGACAATGAAGGATTTAGTATGATTGATGCTGTGAGATAATGTGTGGATAATGGGAAGTTGCGACTGTCTACGGAGAAGTACATGGTGGTCAGATCCGAAACTGTTTAGGTGATGATTGAGAGCTTGGGAAAGGAGTCATTTCAATATCTCAAGAAAAGGTGAGTCTCTATGTTTTTCAAACCTCTTTCTCTGTTTTGATTTTCTGTTTGCTTGAGGGCAAGCAAAGACTAAGTCTGGGGGAGTTGATATATCATGGTTTTTACCCACTTTTAACCATGATATAAGTCTTTTTCCGAGTCTTTCCAGCAGTTTTAGAGTCTTTCAAGTTCTTTTCAGGATATAGGCATATATGGAGCTAAATTGGGTTATTGGAAGCTTTTGAAGCAATCTGGAGTTGAAGTAGTTCGGGGAGCTGAAGCTCAGCATCGATCGACACCTGAGAAGCATCGATCGACACCATTCATTTGGAAGAGACACGAATAAAACTCCCAGTATCGATCAATACCATTTATAGTATCGGTCGATACCAGTGATCAGAACGCGATACAAGTCCCGAAGATAAACCAGAAGGTTTCCTTAATTTCCGATTAGACTCCAAAAACGTGTTTTAGCTATATAATTAGGTTTTTGAGCCTTGAGAAAAGGGACGGGTGATTTCTGGAGATAGAGTATTCTGCAATTGAGTTTTTGGAAGAAGAACCTTGAACCCTTTTTGTATTCCTACTCTATTTTACTTATGATATCTATTTTATTCATGATGTTTGTCTCATTCACCATGTCTGAGTAGATTCCCTGTTAGGTTTAGGGTTGTTTAAAAGGTATTTGATGAATTATTAGATTTGATTGATTTGTTAAGGAATATCCATAGAGCTTTTCACCTAGACTTGAGATTAATGCTTATTCTAGCCTCGCGAACTAGAATATGATGTTAGGTTGATTAATTGGCACGAAAGTGTGATTGGTTTCCTGAACTAGTGTTTGGTGAGCAAAAGAGCCTTGATTCGCAAAGAAATCTGGTTTATGGATTTGTGAACAATTGAACTTGATCGTTAATGCTTGTTTGAATTTATAGAATCTGCAAAAAGATTTGGGATTCTAGTTTAGACATAGATATCTTCGCAACGACAGTTGGTTTACTTACATCTTTGTTTCAAGTTCAAGAGCGGAGCTTACTTCATTCCTGACATTTGATTTGATTGATAATTCTGATTTGCCTGCAACTTCCCTAAGCCTAGCTTTTATCACACTGATTTACTTCTTGATTTTAATTGTTTTGTTATCTTAATTACATTCATTTAGCTTAGCTTATCCTATTCTGAATCTATTGAGTGATATCCTAAGTCTTTGTGGTTCGACCCCTATATACTCAGACTACTGCTTTAGTACTTTTAGGGTATTATCTTGAGCATTCAAATTTTGCGCCGTTGCGGGGACTCTAATTTCACCATTAGATTATGGTTTAGAATTTCGACTAAGTGTTAAGCATCAATCGATACCCCCTTGGTATCGATCGATACTCGTCATTATTTCTGTCACTTACGTGATTTAATTTCTGTGTTTCAGGTGTATGCAGCATCGAGAGACCAGAAGAAGCAAGAACAAGCAGTTGACCAGTCTATCTAACAAGGTACTAGCTGAATTAGAGCTTACGATCAGAAAGCAAAAGAAACAAGCTGAGATGAACCTTGGAGAACAATAAGTTAAGCGTAAGATCACCATCACTAGCTGCTCTAAATTAAAATACCCTAACCTTGGAGAACAAATAGTTCAAAACCGTTAGACATGGGTAAGACCGTTGAAATTGAGTCCTTATACAAAGGCAAAGCTACATAGGCCCCTAAGCCAACACGCCCATAACAAGGTAAGTTCTCTAGTACCCCTAAAACTCGTGAGATAATTTGTTTCAAATGTCAGGGGAGAGGCCATATGGCAAGGGAGTGCCCAAACCAGAGGGTTATGATCATCATTCCCGGAGGTGAGTATTAATCGGGAGACGAATGTGAGGATGACCATGAGAGTGATCATGAGGATATGGAGTATCCTGATGTGGGAGATCCCTTTGTAAAACGGTGAGTGGTGGTGAGTGTCTTTATAAACCCCGAGGAGGAACTCCAACGAGAAAACGTATTTCACACCCTGTGCACTGTACGGAACAAGGTATGTAATCTTGTGATAAATGGTGGTTCTTATGCTAACATGGCTAGCAAGTTCGTGGTGGACAGGTTAGGGCTTGATTCTTCTAAGCATCCCATACCATTTAAGCTACAATGGCTTAATGATGCCACGAAACTCAAAGTCATTGTTCCCATTAGTGTTGGTAAGTACCAAGACCAAGTTTTGTGTGATGTGGTACCAATGCAAGCATGCCATTTGTTTCTAGGATGACCGTGGCAATTTGATCGAGCTACCCTTCACAATGGGCAGACAAACTTTACACATTCACTCACATGGACCATAAAGTAAGTCTTGCACCATTAAGCCCATCAGAGGTACATGAACTACAAACATCGATGAACACTGAGGCCAAGGTAAGTAAGCATTCCCTTTTGGTCAAATCTGGTTTCATTCACAAAGCCATGTGTGCAAAAGGAACTGTGCTACTCATGGTTTAAAAAGAGTGTTTGAGCACAGTAAATGACATGATGGCACTCCCAAGAGAAGTATAGTCGGTTCTTGATCAATTTAAAGATGAGTTCCCAGAGGACATACCAGCCGGACTATCACCTTAGCGAGGCATTGAACATCAAATAGACTTAGTCTCCGGATTAACACTTCCAAGAACAGCTGCCTGCCGAATAAACTCGAAGGAGACAAAGGAACTAGATAGACAAGTAAGGGAGTTGATGAACAAGGGCTATATCCACGAGAGCCTCAGTCCGTGTGATGTGCCCATATTACTGGTGCCCAAGAAGGATGGTACATGGAGGATGTGTGTGGACTACTGAGCGATCAACAACATCACTTTTAAGTACTGCCATCCGATTCTGAGGCTAGATGATATGCTAGATGAGTTGAGTGGAGCTACGATTTTCTCAAAAGTAGACTTAAAAGTAGATATCACCAAGTCTGAATGCGTGAAGGAGATGAGTGGAAAACCAGGTTCAAGACCAAACAAGCCTTGTACGAGTGGCTAGTGATGCCGTTCGGAATAACCAATGCCTTGAGCACATTCATGCGTTTAATGAATCAGGTTTTTCGTGCTTACATTGGTAAATTTGTAGTGGTTTACTTTGATGACATACTAGTTTATAGTAAATGCTTCAATGATTTTCTTCGGCACTTAGAGATTGTTTTGCAAACACTTTGAAAAGAAGGTCTATATGCCAACCTTAAGAAGTGCTCCTTCTTTACTATCAAGCGTGTCTTTTTAGGCTTTGTTGTTAGTGAGCAGGGATTGCAAGTGGACGATGAAAAGATAAAGGCCATCCGATAGTGGTCAACACCTACAACCATTGGACAAGTTCGGAGCTTCTACGAATAGGCAATCTTTTACCGCTTTTTTGTTAGAGATTTCAGCACCGTAGCTACTCCACTTACGGCTGTCATCAAGAAGAACGTACCATTTTCATGGGGGGAAGCGCAGGAGAAAGCCTTCAACACTTTGAAGGATTGCTTAACACCAGCACCCGTCTTAGCTTTAACTAACTTTGATATAATATTTGAATTTGAATGTGATCCTTTAGGTCTTAGAATATGAGCTGTGCTACATCAACAAGGGAGACCAGTAGTAGTCTTTAGTGAGAAGCTAAGTGGAGCGTCATTGAACCATCCAACATACGACAAGGAGTTGTATGCCTAGGTTTGCGCCTTGGAGACATGGCAGCATTACTTGTTGTCCAAAGAGTTTGTCATTCACACAGACCACAAAAATCTTACACACTTTAAGGGCCAAACATCACTTAAGCGGAGACATGCCAAATGGTTATAGTTCGTGGAGACGTTTCCTAGATTATCAAATACAAAAGAGTTAAAAGGGAACATTGTTGCGGATGCCTGGTCAAGGAGGCACACCCTTATCACAACCATGGAGACCAAAGTCTTAGAATTTGAGCACATCAAAGATCAATTTGAGACTTCTCTGAGAGTTACAAAGAAAACGGTAAGAGAGCTTATATTGCATTCTACTTACAAGATAGTTTTCTTTTCAGGAACAAGAGGCTATGTATTCCACAAGGCTCTTTGCGTGAATTGCTGCTTAGGGAGACTCACAATGGTGGTTTGACGGGCCACTTTGGGATTGAGAAGATCCTAGCAGTTCTGGTGGAACATTTCTTTGGGCCCCACATGAAGAAAGACGTGGAGAAGTTTTGCTCAAGATGACATGCCGAAAGGCTAAATCCAGGTTACATCCTCACAACATATACCTCCCATTACCTATTCCTAATGCCCCATTGGTGGATATCTCGATGGACTTTGTGCTAGGCTTGCCCAAGATTAGGCACAAGGATTCGATTTTTGTAGTGGTGGACAGATTTTTGAAGATGGCACACTTCATTCCATGTGTCAAGGTGAATGATTCCACACAAGTAGGTGACTTGTTTTTAAAGGAAGTGCTACGTGTGCATATAGTCCCAGGATCATTGTGTCCGATCGTGACACCAAGTTCCTCAGCCATTTCTGGAGAACACTTAGGAGGAAGTTGGGTACCAAAATTTTATTCTCTACTACTTGTCAGCCCTAAATGGATGGTCAAACCGAAGTGGTAAATCGTACCCTTCCCCATTATCATGAGCAACCATTGGTATAAACTTAAAGAATTGGTTAGATTGCATTCCATTTGTTGAATTTGCTTATAACCGTGCTAAACATTCTACTTCCAAGTTTTCCCCTTTTGAAGTAGCATATGGATTCAATCATTTGATACAAATGGACCTCTCAGCTCTGCCCCAAGCTGAACAAGTAGACCTCAATGGTTTGAACAAAGTGGAGGTCGTTAAAAAGCTACATCAACAAGTTAAAGCCAACATAGAGAAGAAGACGGAGGAATACAAGAGGAAGGCTGACATGGGACGAATGAAACTTGTGTTTGAACCAAGAGAGTGGGTGTGGCTACACATGAGACCAGAAAGGTTACCACAAAGGAGGAGTTCCAAGCTGTCCTTAAGAGGCAATGGACCGTTCCAAGTCCTAGAGAAGATCAATGACAATGCATACCGTCTTGCACTCCCAGGTGAGTTTAAGATTTCCAACACCTTCAATGTTGTTGATTTGTCTCCATTTGATACAGGTGAATCAGTTTTGAGGACATCGTACCCGGACAACCGAATCCAGAGACACCCACAGTCCAACTTGGTCCCATGACATGCTCTAGGACTAAGAGGTTACATCAGATGTTCAACCTAGCTGTGGATAGGCTTCTAGAAGCTAATGAACCAAAACAAACAAGCCAACATCCATCCGTACGGCTAGGAGATACATCCGGACAAGATATGGACTGTGAGAAGGATGTGACTAGGCCAAGGTACATTCCCTCGGGCCAACTTGCAAAAAATGACTTAAGCTATCTCTTGATAGGTCCAGGAGCAGAGTACTATCAAGAAACCAAAGAGAAAACATCGCTAGAGCTGAATGGCACGAGAGAGACTTCGGAAACTCTTAACTTACCCGCTCGCTATCAATTGGCTTATGAACAAGCTTTGGGAGCTCCGACCACCAAAGCAAGTGAATATCTGAAGTCGGAAACCTCAAACATACTCAAGGCTGAGAACCTACTGAAAGCCAAGTGAAGAAAGCCCCAACACAAGCCAAGAACGAGTATCACCAAGTCTGGCCACTATTGCGCTTAAATAAGGTATGTTTGTTCCATACGTTTTGTGCATGTACTTAGACTTGGCCTAGAGGTTAGATTGCTGCTAAATAAAAAGAGGGACCATGGTTTGAGACCCCATTAGTTTTTGTTTTTACTTTTCCTTTTATGTATGGCATGTAGGACTTTCCTAATTTGGATCTCATATAAATGCCTCATAGTTTTACTTTAAAAGTCCTATCGTTTAGAGTCTTATTATTTTTAAGTCTACCAAATTAGGTCACGAGCTGAAGGACCCCTTTATAAGCTCCCCCTGCACCCTTGTATTTGGTTACACTTTTACATCAATAAAGATCGAACTTTCTTTTCTCTTGAAGATGCCGCTAGCTAGAACCCTAGCTTTGCCTTGTGAGAGCGAGACCACAAGTCACGAGTTTGCTGTATCAAAGAGCCCTCCATACTCTTTTTGGTGCCATCCTTCTCCCATCGTTTCCCTTTGACAACGATCTCACTAGAGAGCTTCTAAGCCAACTAGTCCGATCACCGTCCAGCCATGAGTTGTAAGCCTCTTATGGGTCTTATATCACTAGAATATGAGCAAACAGAAGTGAAACGGTACAAGTCAAAGAAGAGGACATGGCTAATGAGTCTTCGTTACAGAACCTGGGGAGAGATAGGAGACCAATGGAGCATCTTCGCAGGTTTTCCTCTTTCCAAGAGAACCTTCAAGCTCCCTAACTCAATCTACTATGTCGCCTAGTCAAAAAAAACAAAACTTTGAACAAGAAGAAGAACCTACGAATAAGAGAAAGCAGTTTATTAATTATATTTCTTATTTTTTCCCTTTTTGGTGTCACCTTATATCAATAGACTTAAGGATAACACATGTTTATTGATCAGTATCAAACAAACAAATAGTATGGTTATCTGTTAAGAAATCAAATTAAATCAAATTAAATGAGTACCAACTAAACAAGTGTTAAATGAGTTAAACAACATTATTTATCTATGGTCAAAGCTTTCTCTAGTGTTGCCTCAAATGGTGTTGAATGCCATTTCACACTTTATCTGACCTTTGTAGATTGGATGTGGGGCTTAATAAAGAAACATAGAGAACAAAGAAGCCATAAATAATAGGATAATGGGAAATGTTAAGAATTCGTAAGTTTAGTCATACAAAATGCTAGAAATGTGTTCAATAACAAGGCTGGAAAAGTGACAAGAATATATAAAAATATAATTCTCATGAATCATCGCCGGTTCCCTGCTTTCGTAGCTACTATCCACATAGTTGATGCTAGTGTATCTCTCCAATTATTCGCATACTCTCGTTGCTAAGATTAGAGAGTTCCTACATCTCCATTATCTTCATAATTGTTTTCTTCGCTATTCTCATTGTTTTCTTCATTATTCTTATTGTTTTCTTCATGTAGAAACTCATCGGAACGACATTCTCTACGAAGAAAATTATGTAATCCAGTACAAGCTAATTCAAGTTCCACTTGTACCTTGAAAAGAAAAGGCGGTGCTGATTTGAAAATTAAAAAAAATGTGACTTGAAATTACCAAATATTCTCTCAATCACATTTCTCAAAGATGCATGACGCAAGTTGAATAACTAGTTTTAATTGCTAGGGTCACAACTTTGACCATTAAACTCTTGCAGATGATACTTTGTACCTCTAAATGGAGCTAAGAAATTGCGCTGATTTGCAAATCCGCAATCAACTAAATAAAATTTTCCTGAAATTGATAAATGATACAATGATATCAATGGTTATATCTAAAAAAGAAAAGTAACAAATTTTTTATGTAATGCATAAGTGTATATACCTTCTGGAACAGGTAGCTTGTTAGTTCTCCGTGTTAGAGCATCATTTAATACTTTTGAATCATAAGTTATGCCTTCAAATAAAGATAATAACGTGTGCTTTCTCTTATGTTTGCAGGAACCGTGAGTCTTAGTTTAACCATCAAATTTGGTGCTATTGTGTTCAACTCCTTTAAAACCTTGTGGAAATATGTACTTGCAACAAATTTTGATCTCTTAAATGTGTCCATTGTGTAACTATATCTCAATTTTTGACCAATAGTGAGCAAAAATGTAGCCACCATTTCTTCAAGACACATATATCGAGTATCTCTTAAAGATGTTTTCTATTTGATAAGATCACATAACTTGTCAAAGACGTGCGGATACATACGGTATACTTGTCGAAAGCGTCAGGATCTGCCGCTAGAGCTTTTTGGATGTAATTGTGACCAACTTTAGTGACAGGTCGACGCATCGGACGCTTACTACGTTTGCGATGGAAAGGCGTCTCCTTTGCGACACCGCAGACGAGACTCGCAACTCCGTCCCAAATTTGCGAGGAAGATGTCCCTCGCAAATTTGCGACGGATTTGCGAGGTCTTGGCGAGACACAAAGGTCTCCTTGTTGCGAGGGCTTTGCGAGATCAAATACCCATAGCAAATTTGTGACGGAGTTGCTATGGAGGTATCGAGTTCGGTACCACGCGATTTTAATGAAACTAACCACTTGGTAGCAGATATACCACCCTCGCAATTCTCTCGTAAGTAGACAACGACCCTCGCAAATCCCTTACAAGTAGATCACGTCCCTAGCAAATTACTAGCAACTTCCCTAGCAAATCCCTAGCACTTCCCTAGCCCTATAAATACCCATTAAAGAGATACGAGAATCACAATTCAAAACACAACATAACTATCGATAAACAAAAAAACACAACATATATATATATATATATATATATATATATATCTTGGCTTTGATAAAATGTCTGGAGAGCACAAAATATATGCATTGCGACAATGGATGTATAATCGTTGGGATCCAACTACTAATAACATGACGAAAGAGTTTCTCGATGGTTTGCGCATATTCATGTATCAGACGACAAACAAACCATTTGCTAGTGAAAATGGTAAAATATTCTACCCATGTTCTAAGTGCGCCAACGATAAATTTTTAGAGTTTGATACTGTGCAGAGGCATCTATATCATAGGGGGTTTAAACCGAATTATTATGTATGGTTACACCATGGTGAAGGTTGTAGTAATAATTATGTTGGAAGAAGAAGTACGAGTTATGGTGTTGATCAATCTAGCTATGCTAATAATTATGGTCATGATCAGTTTGGTTATGGGTATAACCAGGAACATAGAATTCATGATATGGTTACTGATGCATTTCACGAAAATACTGTTGCATTTGTTGATGATAGTAGGGAAGAACCTAACGTAGATGCGCAACGATTTTATGATATGATAGATACCGCAAAGCAACCCATCTACGAAGGATGTAGAGAAGGGCAGTCTAAGTTATCATTAGCAACTAAGATGATGACAATTAAAGTTGATAATAACTTAAGTGAAAATTGCATGGATTCTTGGGCTGAAATAATTAAAGAGTATTTGCCTGAAGATAATCTATTGGCTGAGAATTAATATGAAATAGAGAGGTTGGTTGCAAGTCTTGGGTTACCATCAGAAATGATTGATGTATGCATTGACTATTGCATGATTTTCTGGAAAGATGGTGATAAGCTGCAGGAATGCCGATTTTGTGGAAAACCAAGATATCAGCCAACTGGTGGAAGGAGGCGGGTGCCATACAAACGTATGTGGTACTTGCCACTTACTGATAGATTGAAACGCTTATACCAGTAGAAAGAACATATGCGACAATGAGATGGCATGCACAACATTCTACTATAGAGGGAGAAATTACACATCCATCTGATGCAAAAGCGTGGAAACATTTTCAAGCGGTACATTCTGACTTTTCTAGGGAGTGTAGGAATGTGTATCCTGGCTTATGCACAGATGGATTTAGCCCATTTGGTATGTCTGGTAAGCATTATTCGTTGTGGCCTGTCATATTAACGCCATACAATCTTCTTCCAGATATGTGCATGTAAAGAGGATTTTTGTTCCTCAGTATTCTAGTTCCAGGCCCTAAGAATCTGAAGCGATCTCTTGATGTTTTCTCGCAGCCTCTGATTCATGAGTTGAAAGAGTTGTGGTTTTCAGGTGTTCGTACGTTTGATTACTCACAACAATAGAACTTCAATATGCGTGCAGTGCTAATGTGGACGATAAGTGACTTTCCGGCATACAAAATTTTATCAGGGTGGACCACTCATGGAAGATTATCTTGTCCTTATTATCTTGATCGAGCAGAAGCATTTTAGCTAAAATATGGACGAAAATCATGTTGGTTTGATTGTCATCGCTAGTTCCTTCCTCTCCATCATCCGTATCGGAAGAACAAGAAGTTGTTTAGAAAGAACAAAGTTGTTTAGAAAGAACAAAGTTGTTCGTGTTCCCCCTCTATTTATCTTTCTGGGAATGACTTGTTCGAACAACTTGATAATTACGGTGCGCAAGAAACAGTGAAACAAGGAGGAAATTGGCATACTCCAGCTAATATGCCTGACGATATACAGAGTCTCACAATTGGCACAAAAATAGTATTTTCAGGGAACTCCCATATTGGAAGGATCATCTCTTGCGGCACAACCTTGATGTAATGCACATCGAGAAGAATTTTTTTGATAACATCATGCATACAATTTTGAATGTGTAGGGGAAAACGAAAGACAATATGAAATCACGGTTAGACTTGGCCGATCTATGCATAAGACCCGACTTACATATTACAAGAGATGGAAAGTTAACCATTCCAAAGTTCCGATTATCCACAGAGGCAAAGAGGACGTTGTTCGAGTGGATAATATCAGAAGTGAAGTTCAGATGGATATGTGTCCAGATTTTCAAGATGCGTTGAACAAGGTGGAAAATTTTCTGGTATGAAGAGCCACGATTCTCATGTGTTTATGCAACGGCTATTCCCATATGTCCTACTGGAGTTCTTACTGACCGATGTCCATGACGCACTCGCGGGTAAAATCAAATTACTTTAATTTATATTTAATTTCTACTTTAATTTAGTTTATTAATTAATTTACTATTCTTGGATTTTAAATTCACATTTGCAGGCATCGAAGTATTTTTTCAAAAATCTTTGCACGAGGACATTGACAGAGGACAGCATAGAGCAGTTACATAACAATATCCCTATGTTGCTTTGTAACTTGGAAAAAATTTCCCCCCCTCTTTTTCGACGTGATGGAACATCTGCAGTCCATCTACCACATGAAGCAGCTCTAGGTGGTCCGGTGCAATTTTGATGGATGTATCCATTTGAGCGGTTCATGAAACATCTTAAAGGAAAGGCCAGAAATCTGGCAAGGGTCGAGGTATTGATAGTTGCCAGAAGCTTAACAGAAGAAACATCTCACTTCACATCGTATTACTTTAGTCCCACTGTAAGAACAAAAAAAACCGCTCCGAGACGATACGACGATGGAGGCGTTGCACCTACGTACCATGTTCCTGATGTTATCGATATTTTCTGATGTGATCATGGACAGCAGTACTAAGGACATGGAGCTTAAACCGGATGGAGCTGAACTTGTTGATGAGGATGAACTAGAAGCTATGAACGTGGAGGAAGCTTTACTTGTACCAGAAAGACCAATGACTCGTTCTAGAGCCAAGACGTTCAACAAAACACTAGGAGGATTACTTAACCACATTTTGGAGAAATCAGAACTCTTGGGCCAGGATGGAGAACGTGTCATTCAAACCTCTTTGGTTATGATACAGGTCCAAGACAATCAATAAATGGGCAAGTGATCCATTTGTGCTCTTTTTCCCTCATCTTTCGTTTTGTCCCAATGGGTTTTCAAAAGAGAGGTTTTTAATGAGGCATTTGGATTACTTTCAAATCACCTATTTTGTTGATTCCAGCCCAGCCCAAAAGGAGAATTCGAATTCTAGAAGAGGGAGAGTTATTTTAAAAGTTCAAACTCTGTTTTTAATTATGTTTGTTTCCAAGGCAGTCTTGTGTGTGTTTCTAAGACTTGTCTTCTTCTTCTTCCTTTATAATTTTGTGGCTCCCCTTGTAGATACTCATATATATTTTTATCAAAAACTCTTTCAAATTAGATCATTGTTGGTGTGTAATATCTAGCAAACAATTTTGATTTCTTTGGTGTGTAATATCCTGAGAATCGATCTAGGTAAATCAGAAGTCATTTCACAGCTTCTGTTCGACCATTCAATCCACATCCCTTGTCTTTGAAGATTCATAGTTTTATAGTAGCAAGGCCTATCCCCTTTCCTCAACTTTAAGAGTGCCGATCTTAGGAGAATCTCATCATTTTTGCTCCGATTGGTAGACTTGGTGGAAAGTTGAAAGTTGTTTGGTGGGAGGACCATGACCATTGTCGAGAAGCTCACAATTATATCTTGCGAAATTGTGATTATGTGTAAAAATTCGAGAGGTATTGTCTGGTTTATAATATTATATACTTATAAAACTTATAATTAAACTAATGTGAAGATCTTTTGTTTTTGCAGAATATTTGATATGCAAATTCGTGAAGCGTATCCTGGTTTACAAGAAACAGATTATGAAAAATTCAAGGATCGAGATTATGCTAGATGGTTAAAATACTATGTTAGTATATATATTGCTCTTTAAAATATGATAAACACTTTAAGTTTTTCAAAAATATAAATTAATTAATAATTAATATGTTTTTAAAATGTATTACAGATTGAAAACGGATGTGCAAATGAACCCTTGCCACTTTGGTTACATGAGCTCGTTCAAGAGCCAAGATCGAAGATCACTACTGCTTTGATGTACTTTACTCGGGGATACACATTCCATATATACACACATGGAAGTCAAAGGGCAACAACAAATCACAGTATTTCCGTCCATGGTGAAAATGAGTATTACGGTGTTTTACAACAGATTCTAGAAGTCGATTATCCAGGACTACTGAATTTGAAATGCATACCTTTCAAATGTGATTGGTACGATCCAACCATCGGTCGGGGAGTTCGCACAAACAACTTAGGCGTTGTCGATGTAAATGCGAATAGAAGGTATGGCAAATTTGAACCTTTTATCCTAGCATCGCAAGCAGAACAAGTGAGCTTTCTTTCTTATATGCTAGTGCGACAAAAACGTGATGTGTGGTTATCAGTTATAAAAGTTAATCCAATAGGTCGTATAATCGGGCAAGTTGATGATGTAGCGATGCAACAAGAAAGAGTTGGGGAAGTATCCATCCATGTGGTATCAACAAAAGATGTTGTACATATTGATACACTAAATAGAGATGTAGAAGACATTATGGATGGATCCGAAGAAGATGCAGAATCAGACGAATTTGAAGAGTCCGATGATGGAGTAGACTCTAATGAGGATAATGAACATTGTAATGATTCAGAAAATGAATCCGATTAATTATTATGAGTGCTTTGTTGTTTTTTTAAAAATAAAATTTCTGCATTTGGCTAAATATTTTGGCTACGCTCAAACCCTCTCACCCTCACGCCGATTACACTCTCTCGACAGACTCTCACGCTGCCGATCTCACTCTCTCGCTGCCGATCTCCTTCTCCCTCATGTGCTCTCCTTCTCCGTCTCCCTCATCTCGCCGCCAAATATCTCCGTCTCCCTCATCTCCTCTCAATCACGATCTCAGCAGCCTCCACTCAGTCTCCATCTTCATCTCTTTCAATCCATAGATTTGAAGGTAAGATTTCTTATTATTAACATAGATTTGTTAGATTTGTATTGTAAGTTTTGGAATTCGTAACAAGTTTAGGATCTAGAAATTTCTTATCATGTGATATGTTAGTCTCTCTTTGATCGTGGATTGAGATAGTGGATTTGGATTGTTTAGTAATCATCAAACGAAAAACATGGAATTTTTATTGTTTGCTTATTATTAATATTTGCAAAATTAGAATGCTAGGTATGATGGATAATTTGATTTTAAAATTTTTAATTTTATGATATTCTAGGAAATTAAGTTCAGAATTATATATGTCAATTTTCAAATATTGCTTGATTGATTTTCTAAAATTGTTTGATTGTTAATGCTTGTTTGAAATAAGATAAGTTATGTTTGATTTAAAATTAAAAATAAAAAGTTTAAGATTGTTTATTTACGATAAATATTATATTATAGAAATTAAGATTCTAACGAATATTATTTTTTGTAGATGTCGGGATTTATGGGCAATGACTACTCTCGATTTCTATCATCAACCGAGGAGTCTTCTCCGTTGGCCGCTAGGAGCAGTTCCCAAGCGACACCATCGATTATACCAAACATTCCACAAGGTGCCCCAACGCCGCCTCCACCACAAGTTAACGATTTCACTTTGGAAGCCCTACTAGCTAGTCCCGCTCGAAAAAAATTACTTAAATTAGATCCAAAACGCCCTCCTGGAACTCTTTGGTATTATCTATTACATTTTATTTTTCTATTTTTATTTAATTTTTAAAAATTTATTTATTTAATTTTCTATCACATTGTAGCTTTGACAATGATGGTTGTGTTGCATCAACGTCCGTGAGATCGATTTTTGAAAAAGATTTCAAAGAACCTCATGCCAATTGGACGCAAACACTGGAACCTATTGTACGGCGTTGGTTTGAAGCTTTTGCGGTAAGATAATTAGATTATTTGTGTTTTATTAACAATATAAATTTCTTAATGATTATAGTAATTTGTTTTTAATTTTATTTTGTAGCAAACATATAATTGAGATTCTGCCAAAACTGCGAGAGTACGCAAGGAGTTTGATGCAAAGGTGAAGAGCCGCATGACCAATCAAGTTGGTCGGTGGAAGAAAAAATTGAAAGACATGGGTGATGAGGCAAAGCCCCGTTGGATAGATCCCAATGTATGGGCCGCATTAGTTCGATATTGGCGTGATCCAAAATCAGAAGCTAGGAGTGTCAACAGTCGCAACGCCCGATATCACGATCCTGACGGCCAAGGAGTTTATAAACACCGTTTAGGCCACACGTCGTTTAGAGTCCGAGCTCGGAAAAGGGTAAGTGTTCCAATAAATTTATTCTAGCGGTTATTCGGTTCATTTTGTATTAATTTTTATGTTTAATGTGTTTTAGTGTGAGAAGACCAGTGAGTCTACTACATATTTCCTTCTGATTTTGGAAGAAACTCATCGAAAACAAGACGATTCTTTCATTGATGGTTGATCGGAGGTGCTTTACAACGAAGTGTCATCGAGGATAGAAAAGCATCAGTCACAACTTCCGATCGCAGATGATTCGGAGAGTATCGCATCCGGTGGATTAAGTATTCATGCGATGAACAAAATATTTACCGAGGTAATTTTAATATAATAGTCTAAGTTTAAATTTGAATTTGGTTTGATATGTTTCATAATACTTTTTATTATTGATTGATTGCTCCGAAGAAGAAAGGAAGAATTTACGGGGTTGGCTCGTTGCAGCGTGAGGCATCCTTAGAGTCAAGTTTTCTGCCTCCTTCTCAAGATTCGGATCTTATAGCGGAGCTTGCCAAAGCAAAAGCTTGTATTGCAACTCAAAATGAGAAGATAAACAGTTTTGATGCTCTCTTCAGCTACCTCGCAGAGAAAGATCCTGTGCTCGCTACTATGCTCGAGGCAAGAAGAAACGGAACCAACACCGAAATGGAAACTAGTACGGGAACCGATCAAGCAACCAGAAATTAGTTTTGTTTTTGTGATTAGTTTTTCCTTTTTACATTTTGAACACTTTTTATTTATTAAAATCTTTATAATTTAAATTTTCATAATAGTATTTAATTATTTTAAAAAATTCAGAACTACTAATTATTAAAAATAATCATAATAATTAAAATTAAAATATTCATTTTAATTTGCGAGGGACAGTAATTATCGTACTCGCAAATCCCTCGCAAATTTGCTAGAGATTTACTAGGTATCTACAAGGACAGAGAATACTCGCAACTCCCTCGCAAAAGTTGCGATGAACTTGCGAGGAAAATTCCCCTGCAATGATTGCTACCATTTTGCGACGCACACCTGCGACGAAAGAAAGTTCTCGCAAACCCATCGCTAATTTTTGTGAGGGAATAACTACGGTTCATTTGCGAGGGATTTGCTATATTTGTTGTCCCTCGCAAATTTGCGAGGGCTTGGCGAAAAAACCCAATTTGCGAGGACCGTTTTGCGAGGGATTTACTGTCCTCGCAAATCCATCGTAAACGTCTAGTTGCGAGGGATTTGCTAGGACTATCTCCCTCGCAAAACGTGTGTTTTCTTGTAGTGAAAGGACGTTTCCTACGTAAGCTATTTGATCTGAAACAATATAGTTACTAGCTTATGAAGTCTTCGTAAGCTACTTGATCTAAAACAATGCGCACAACAATATAATGAAGTCAAATCAAATAACCAATGTTGAAGTGCCTTGAAGTCTTGCTCGCGAGCATCTTGTGGTCAAATGTCGACCAGGACGTTTGCATCTTCTATTGCTAGCTCATTGGACGGAGTCATGGAGTGGTCCAGAGAGGTACGTGTCGATCCGTTGGTATCGTCAATCGTGGTAAAGTCTATATGTTGGTATCGTCAATCGTGGTATGGTCTATCTGTTGGTATCGTAAATCATGGTACGGTATATGTGAGTTGGTGTGTGGTCGAGAGCAGTACGCGTCTGTCTGTTGGCATCATCGCAGCGTACGGTCTGCAGAAGCTGTTGCGTGGTCAAGAGCGGTACACGTGTGTCTGATGGCATCTTCAATAGCGTGACATGTCTGTCCATCGGCATCATCGATAGCGGTATGGTATGTGCGAGCCGATGCGGTACGTGTCTGTTCATGGGCATTGTCAATAACGGTATGTGCGGAGTCAAGAGTGGTACGGTGTGTTGCGATAGCGATAAGGTGTATTGCGTGAGATAATCTGGTCTTGTTGCAATCGTTGAGGATGTTGGATGTAACCATGTAGAACTCTTCCCAAATCTTCCTAGTCCTTGAACGTGTCATTGGTCCTTCTTGTACTTGAGGCATATCAAGCGGCGGTTCCTCCAGTTCAATGTCCACATCACCAGGCATGAAAGTTCCTAACATCTAATCTTAGTTTTTTTCAAGGCCAATCTAGCTCTAAAACCACCTAAAGAGTATATAAGCATTTATAAACGTTAAGCCCTAAGCATCTTAAAATAACTACTAATCAACCTAATCTACTAAAACCAAAAGCCCTAAAAAGACTACTCACTGATCATCATGATACTTAATGAATTAAAGAAACTTTAGAAGAAATGGAAACAAAATGCATTAAAACTCAAGATTCATACAAGTTTTGCAAAGATCCCTAAGTAAAAAAGAAATTTTCAAAATAAACCATGATCCCTAAACAAATTAGGTAAACTTGTATTTATACTAAGAGGGGAAAAACCAGATAAACTGGGTTTTGATCCCGAAATCTTGTTGAATGTTTCAGCGGCTAGGAGGTTTTCGGGTGCAGGAAACCGCTGGGATGCAACAGCTAGGAAGAAGTAGCTGAAGGGAACCGTTGTACCTCCTGGAATTTTGACGTCTATTTCAGCAGGAAGACAACGGGTAGCAAGTTGATGTTGTAGTTGGCCACTGTGGATGTAGCAATTATCTGCTAACCGCTGCGGATGGCTGTTGCACCAACTTTATTCGTTTAACTTGCCTTCTCCCCTTTCTTGAGCCTCCGTGCAACTCCAAGTCTTCTCAAGTGCATAGCTCTTGCTCTCTTTCCTTTCCAATCCACCGTAGAAGTCTCCAAGATCCAAATGCAAATGCAAAGATACTAACCAAACTTATAATATGCCTGACCAAGATCAAATGAGACATAAACCAATGCAAATATGGTAAAACTAGCTAAGAAATGGGACCAAAACTAAGAAAACAATATCAAAAACTATGCAAAACTCACACATATCACTAGACCTCCAAAGAGAGCCTACAAAGTAATTCGATGATAACAATGCTTGTGTTGCTCAACTCAAGTAAGGTTACATTAAGAGCGATAGGACAAAACATATCCCCTTGAAATTTTTCTCTTAACCTAAAGATCTCGAGAAGAATCAAGAAGTGGAGATCAAATACATCCGCTCAAGTGACAACGCAACAGATCTCTTCACAAAGGTGTTCCCTACATGAATTTTTTGAAAGCATGTCCAGAATATTGGAATGCGTCATCTACAAGATTTTTTTAAGTAAAATATGGCGTCCACTTTCAAGGGGAGTTTACGGCATTGCACTCTTTTCCCCATTATCAAGTATTTTATCCCAATGGGTTTTTCGATGATAAAGTTTTTAATGAGGCAGTACGTAATGCATCAATGGTGATGAATACTCAAGGGGGAAGATTATATAATATGTGTGATTATTCATCACATGAGTCTCCATTTAAACACCAACTGTCTTCATCTTGTGCAATGAGTGATGACTCATGATTTTAAAAGATTAGCCCTCATTTTTACGATGCAAAGTTTTACCTGAAATGGTTACTGCAAGTGTACAGTACACCGTTGTAGTACTTAGGGGTCGAATCCACAAGGACAAAGACAAATGCACTATGGACTATGTTAATCAAAACTTAGCTAGGACAATACAAATGGTTTTTGTTTTGTTTTTCTTTTAATAATGAAATGAAGGGATAGATAGTTAGGCAGAAGAGAATCTCCTAAGATATCTAGCCAAGCAAACATGCATCATATGTGAGGAAGCATTAAACACCGTCTCAAACTCAATCAATAAAATCAGTTAACTTAATCTCTTAGCGATAATGTACTAAGATGATAGTCCTAATAGAATCTCTCGTTCACTATTAATATCAAAAAGCTAGCATTAAGATAAGGATCGATATGTTCACAAGGCTCCCACCAACTTTTGTTGCGCAGAGGTACCTTGTTCACCTAGACTAGATTACGAAATCTCTACCAACTCTCATTGCACAGATCTATCAAAGGGCAGTACCTAGACTCTCGTCTCAAATAAGCATTACTAACAACCTAGGCGAAGAACCCTAGTTTCATTCCTTTAACAAAGCATGCAGATTAAATCCTATCTAGAATATCCTAATAGAAACCCTAAAAACCTAACAGAGAATTACTCAAACATAGTTGCAGAAAAATAAGAAAGCTAAGAATGGAAACATAATTGTATTGCAAAATTAAACTATTTAAAGATAAAATAAAACTCTAAATGTTTACAATGATCTCTTGATTATTTTTGCGTTTAGTGCGGGATGATTACGAGGAGGGGTCGAGCCCTTCATTTATAGTGCTAAGAAAACCCTTTAATCTTTAAAAAGTAAGGCGGCAACCGATCAGTGCACAGCCGATCGGTTCTAGAGGTCTTCCTAACCGATCGGTTATCATTTTCGGAATATAGAAGCTTTCAAACCCAATTTAATCCTTTTTTGCTCAAATTCGTCTTTTAGGCCCAATTTCCTGCAAAACACTAAAATTACACTAAAACATCTCGTTCTCGCTGAAAAGATGCAAGATTTGTTATTAAAAAGACCCTAAAAACTAGTAAAAACAAGAGTTTAAACATACCCCCAGACTTGAGTCTTTGTTTGTCCTCAAGTAAAGAACAAACAAAAACTTGAACCCGGAGATATGATTTGAGAGCTAGTTAGTTTTTTGGAACAATACTTATAGCGGATCTTCCTTCCGTGAACTGCATCAGAACCAAGTCAGAGCAAACATACTTTATGTATTTAATCATGAACTTGGCAATAGCCTATACTCTGAATCCCGAGATCACAAGAAACTCTTGAATTCAATGAACTTAACCTTTAAACATTCATTAAGATAAACGTGCTGTCTCACAAAGGGAATATCGAATAAGTTATGGTCTTGGTAAGGGTAGCATTTAATGGTGACTCATATGTTTATGGTTATCCTTACAGCTAGGATGCAAACCATTATGCATAATCATAGTGAAACACATACCAAAAGACATACATAGCTTTTCTTTCACTAAGACCTTCTTACTTATCTCAAAAACTCACAATTAACCCCAGAAAATCATAAAAATTCATTTGATGCATTTTCAGTAAACAATACTTTTCCAATTCATTTTTCTCCTGCTGATTTATTCGTTCTTTTTTTAATAGATGATGGGAGGTTGAACCGGTTCTGTCATACAAGATAAAGCGTCGAAATGAACTTCTTAAAATTTCCTAGCATTCTCTCTAAAAATTTGTCAACTAGACTTAATCGTACAGAAGCTTACTTACCATCCCAGAATCATAGGTCTAAACATTCCTAATCTTAATGAAACGTTAGTTGTGTCAGTCAGCATACTCCATAGTTTATGCACATGAATGAACATAAAGGAATTGATTTAGAAGAATGTATGAGGTTTGAATCAAAGGTTTAGGGTGCAATGTTTAGTACTATACTAAAAATGAGCCTAACTATTAAGAGGTCAAAAGAGTGATAATACAAGTTATATCTTCGCATACATATTCCATAACAAGATTACTACGCCCCTAAGTGAGATAAAATAAGTTCAAATTCGATGTTCCTCTAAGTAAGGCCAAGTTCAAATCGTTGAAGTTTCAGAGTGATAGAGACTTTCCTGATTATTAATTTTGCTCATGGTCGTTTCAAACTTTAGCTCTTCTTTAGCATGTGGTTCCGAATAAGTTGTTGGAAGGTCGTCCCAAAGCAAGTCCCTTGAAAAACCTCGTTAATCTCCTGAATTTTCTAAAAGACTCGATTAAAAAATTTGAAAATATTCACCAAATAATATCAAATGGTACATCCGTACCCCCCCCCCCCCCACCAGACTTGAATTACACCGTCCCGATGTAAGAAGAAGGGTAGGTGAAATTTCAAAAAAAATAACAAAAGAAAAAGAACAAAAGGGGAATACAATACAAATGATAAGGGGTTCGAAATGAAGTTCCAACCAATCGGTGCATAAATGCAATCGACCGACTTTCTAACATACCTTTAATCGATCATGTAGCTCAAGCACGAATCAATTGTTGTCTCAATGGCACACTCGTCTGAGCCAAATTCTGGCCTGGCAAGCTTCTTCTGCTCTCTAGTATGTAGCATTAACCTGTATGACTGTCTGAGTCGAATGGTGTGTCTGAAGTCGGAGTCGTGGCGGATGGCTCTTTCTGAGAAGGTGTATAAATGCAATCGTCACCAAATAATACCAAATGGTACATCCGTACCCTCCACCAGACTTGAATTACACCGTCGCGGTGTAAGAAGAAGGGTAGGTGAAATTTCAAAAAAAAATAACAAAAGAAAAAGAACAAAAAGGGAATATAATACAAAAGATAAGGGGTTTGGAATGAAGTTCAACCGATCGGTGCATAAATGCAATCGATCGACTTTCTAACATACCTTTAACCGATCATGTAACGCAAGCACCGATCAATTGTTGTCTCAATGGCTCACTCGTCTGAGCCAAATTTTGGCCTCGATGGCTTCTTCTGCTCTCTTGTCTGTAGCATTCACCTCTATGACCGTCTGAGTCGAATGGTGTGTCTGAAGTCGGAGTCGTGGTGGACGGCACCTTCTCAGAAGGGAGTTGATGCTTTGAAACGGTAAGGCATCATCAATCTCGTCATCACCCTCACTATCTAAAGCTAATGCATCTTCTTCTTTTGGCATGTCCAAAACGCAACATGGTCGGATCTTCCAGAGAACTGTGTTATGTCAAAACCCAAAAGCAGGCCCTGAGATGAAGTGAACGTGCGAGGTGGTGCATGTCTAGCTGCGTGGGCCTGACATTGCGACTAGCACGACTTTTTCAAGTGGGACGTGCGTTGAGAACAGTAGTAGGGGGCATGAAATCTACCTGAGCTCTCGAAGCAATCTTTGTAAGCTCTCGTGCATGCAGTTGCAGAACCTGTAAGTACCGAAGCGTTCTTGAAACTGCATAAGAGAGGTTCCTTGTACCAAATTAGCAGTGGCCTAGAGGTGCTTTCGATCAATGTACCTTTGTGCTCCCTGTAGTGGGTGTGGAGGAAGCTCATACCCAATCGCATGTAGAGTAGGTATGACAGGGTTCTGTGAGTAGATAGGTTGTCGTTTCTTTGTACTTCTCATAGCTGCGACGAACACAGGTGCTAGAAGTGTCCCAAAATCTACATCATGTGGCTTTCCATACTTGTCATCCTCCCGGCTCTCAATGTAACCATAAACCGCCTTCCTCGACATCCATACTCTGAAGTCCTAAGAGTCTCCATCTCGTGCTTGTTGAACCGATGGTGGTCTGGAACTCCTCTGTTTCCAAAGATATCATATCGTCGGTGGATGGATAGCTTGTGATGATGTCCTCCAATGAAGAAGCAAAGAAGCTTATTCATCTCCTCGGGGCCACCTCAAATCTAGCAGGGTAGTGTACCGCTACTAAAGACAGAAAGTCCTGTGATGGCTTCTCGTCTAAGATCTCGTTTTAAAAGAATCTCATTGGATTGGAGTCTGCAACTCTCCATTTGTTCTCTGCACACGCCGTCAAAATCGCTCACTCTCTGTGGTGAGCATCCATACACCTTGGGCATGAAGCCCTAACTTGTCGCGAGTTATCCCCTCATGTTTTTTTAGAGCCATATCTGCAAAAATAAAGAAAAGCATTAATCCCATCGGAATTTCAAAAATTTTACAGAAAAGTTTAAGAAACTGAAAACATTCTAAAAAAAGTTTATGTAACTTCAAAAAATAATTATATCAGAATATGGAAATCTTAAAACTCCCTAAATTAATTAAAACCCATTAAAATTAATATTTCTAGATTTAGACAAAATAATGCCCTAACTTCAAAACAAATCTAGATTTATTGAAACTAATCACTAAACTCATCAAATTCTTTCACTAAAATCATGGATAATTCAAGATCAATCATCCTAATCATTATGCAACCTCAAACCGGTTTACTCCAGTCCAATTCGAGTGAATTGACCGGACTTAACCGATCGGTTGGCCGACAACCGATAGGTTGAGAGGTCTTTAGAACTGATCGGTGCAACAGTTGCACCGATCCGTTGGCCATCCTTGATTTTGCATCTTTCGCATTTAGCACCATATAAAAAACCTTTCTAAGGCCAAAAAATGAGACTACATATGTCACCATGTTTGCTTTTTTTTTTCTTTTTTTTCTTCTTTTTTTTTTTTTTTTTTTTTTTTTTTTTTTTTTTGAACAATGAAAAACAAGAAAAGTTAGTAGCAAATAAATTCAAAAACAAAGCAAGCAAATAACACCCTAGACAAAATTTTAGTTATGAATCCAAAGGTACTTGTTATTGGTCCCCCGCAACACTGGCAAAAACTTTTATCGATGCAAATTTTTACCCTAAATGGTACACTATTGTAGTACTTAGGTGTCTAATCCATAAGGACCAAGACAAATGCACTATGGACTATGATAATCAAATTTAGCTAGGACAATGAAAATAATCTGTTTTGTTTTTCTTTTAATACTGAAATTCAAGGATAAATAGTTAGGCAATAGAGAATCTCCTAAGATATCTAGACAAGCAAACATGCATCATATGTGAGGAAGCATTAAACACCTTCTCAAACTCAATCAATAAAGTTAGTTAACCTAATCTCTTAGCGCTAACGTACTAAGGTGACAGTCCTAACAAAATCTCTCGTTCACAATGATGATCTAAAAGCTAGCATTAAGATAAGGATCGATATGTTCAGAATGCTTCCACCAACTCTCGTTGCGCAGAGGTACTTGCTCACCTATACTCGATTCCGACATCTATTCCCACTCTCGTTGCGTAGATCTATCTAAGGGCAGTACTGATGCGGACATCGACCTCACTCGCCAGCCTAACGCACATCCTGTCGCACATCCTGTCGCACATCTTGTACCAGAAGTTCAAGAAGGCCCTATGACGCGTTCAAAGTCTAAACAACTCAAGATGAGGTTCAACCTAGCTGTAAAAGACCTTCTGAACTTCCTAGAACCAGAGATCACTCAAAAAGCCCTGGAAAATCAAGAGAAGACATTGAAACCATAAGATCCGTGTATGTCAAGCTTCATCCCCGAGAATGATCAAGAAAGCCAAGGCAAGGACATCAAGGACCATGAAGAGCTTCAAGAAACTGTCCAAGGTATTCAAGAAGAACCCTTAGTCGACTCCCACATCACCAAAATCGCAAGTCAGAAGATAACTCAAGAAGTGTATCAAGAAGTGCATCAAGGAACGTCCATCCGCCTTAAACCGCATCCGGGTAAGTTTTATTCAATTTATTCGATCCTTGCAGGTTCAAAGAGCCTCCCTAACGGCTAGTCCTTCACCAAAAAAACTAGAGGGTTTGAGTTTAAGTCTACAAACTTTAGTTTCCATATTTTGTTTATTTACTTTAAGAAAACAATGAGTTTTGTATCCCTTTAGGATTTTGCGTTTTGTTTGCTTTGTTGTTGCGTTTTGCTTCTATATTTTGGGCCTAGGGATAGCTGACGGACTCTTATAAAGTCCTCCCACAGCAGTTTTAAACCTTTTTACCCTTGATTATCAATAAAGAGCCGCACTTTTCCCTACTTCTTCTCTTTGAGTGTTCTTAAGAGAATAAGCTTCGTTCTTCGTCTTGTGTGAGCGATTCACCAAGGCTAGGAGCTCGTGTTGTATCAGAGAATAACCCCAACTCTGTGGTGCACTTCGACCCACCAACACATCCCTCACATCGATCCCACACGAGAGAAGCGACCACCATCGTGTTAGATCTCCACCATCGACCATCTCTTCTTCTCTAGGAGTTGGTGACCATCTTCCTAAGAAGCCATCCTCTTATCCAACACACACACTCACCCTGAGGCGTGTATCATCCGGTATCAGAGCTCAGGTCACGCTCTCCCTTGCCAGGTTCTATCGTTTCTCTCTTTGTTCTAGTCTAGTTTCGATTTGCTTTAGTTTCTAGTTTATTTTCCCTTTCAAAAAAAAAAAATTTTTAGAACCCTAGATAGTAGCAGCCTTGTTTCTTAAGTTGTTAGTTTCAATTTTAATAAGCCCTAAAACAAAAAAGAATTGCAGTTGCTATCGTTCGTTAAGTTGTTTGTCTTTTTCCCTAGTTTGCTATCGTTTGTTAAGGTGTTAGTCTTTTGTTTTTGTTGAGTCCTTCAAATTGAAAAATCCATCAAGAGTCAAGTCGTGTTTTGTATATTGAATTAAGTCTTTATCTTGCAATACCTAGTCAAAAAGAAAAAAAAAAGAAATTTGTTTGTTTCGATTTTGTTAATTTGCTCTGTAAGTTTTGTTAAATTTCTATTTCGTTGGTACCTTTATTTCTTGTCGTCTTGTCAAGTGTAGGACCACTCACATAAGCAATGGGAGAAGAGATTGTACCTCATAACGCAATAATGCAGATGCTGGCAGCTATGAGAGAAGAGATTCAAGGTTTTAGAGACCGTTTGGAACGGTTAGAGCAGCCTCCACAACTGCCGCAACAAGTACCTCAACAACTACATCAGCAACCACCTCCACAACTTCCTCCGCCCCAACAAGGAGCAAGAGTGATGCAAGCTCGTAGGAACCTTAGAGAGGAGGATGACGTGCTTCTTGACATAGACGACAATGACCCTCCACCTGATCCATTACGACGCCAACACCAATGGAGAGAAGACCCGTTGAGGAGGAACCGAGCAAGAGAGGTAGAGCTGCGAGAAACAAGTAGAGATATCAAACTAATACCTCCAATTTTTGCAGGAAAGTCAGATCCTGAAGTCTACCTGGACTGGGAGAGAAGAATGGAGTACATCTTTGAGTGCTATGGATATGGAGATGCTCGGAAAGTGTCCTTAGCCGCAGCCCAACTAACCGAGAATGCTCTAGCATGGTGGGACAGATCTGTGGCTGAACGGAGGAGACAACTCTTTGGTCCAATCACCAATTGGGGAGACATGAAGTACCTTCTAAGGTTGAGGTACGTCCCTGATCACTATCACCGAGACTTACAAAAACGTTTTAGTAAGTTGTCTCAGGGAACAAGGACCGTGGACGAGTACTTTGAAGAATTTGAAAAGCTTATGAACTTGCTGGAGTTAGAAGAATCCGAGGAAGCACTTATGGCTCAGTTCATAGATGGGTTGCAAGAACGAGTACAACATAAAGTGGGAGCGGACTAACTACAGTGGACTCCATGAACTACTTCACACGGCGGTGCAAGTAGAACAACAAATCAAGCGCAAGAATGCCATGAGCAACCGGACCAGAAACAACACATCTTGGGGTACAAGCAACCACCAAGGTATAAACAAGGGCAAGGCCGTGGAATCTGATTCTCGGATCAAGAACAAACCCCTTGAAGCACCTAAGGTTTCTAAGAACGACCCATGTAAGTTCCCTAACTCTAATCAATCCCGTTCTTGTGATATTACTTGTTTCAAATGTTAAGGCAGGGGCTATTATGCACGAGAATGTCTGAATCAAAGAGTGATGATTCTCACGTCTAATGGAGACTATGAGTCCCAAGACGAGCAAGACAATGAACCCGTTGGACTTGATGAAGACGTAGAGTACCCTGACACGGGAGAACTACTTGTGATCCGGCGTATGCTTAGTGTTTTTGTCGATCCTGAGGAGAAAGCTCAACGAGAAAACATCTTCCACTCTCGGTGTACAATCAAAAATAAGGTATGTAATCTAATTATAGATCGAGATTCTTGAACTAATGTTGCTAGAAAGTTTATGGTAGACAGTTTAGGTTTTCAAAAGACCAAACACCCAATACCATACAAGTTAAGGTGGCTTAATGATGACACCAAGTTGAGGATTGCTGAGCAAGTAACCATTCCGTTTAGCGTGAGGAAATATCAAGATGAAGTGACATAGTTCCTATGAAAGCCAGACATCTTCTACTTGGAAGGTCATGGCAGTTTGATAAGGCCACCAAGTCAGAATGAGAGAAGGAGACGAGTGGAAGATAGTCTTCAAGACTAAGTAAGGTCTTTAGGAGTAGCTTGTCATGCCCTTCGGGCTAACCAACGCACCAAGCACCGTCATGCGTTTGATGAACCAGGTTCTAAGGTCTTTCATTGGTAAATTTGTTGTTGTTTACTTTGACGACATACTCATCTATAGTAAGTGCTATTCTGATCATGTCACACATCTTGAGCTAGTTGTAAAAACACTTCGGAAGGAAGGTCTTCAACACCTTAAAGGAGCGACTCACGCAAGCACCCGTCTTGGCTTTACCCGATTTTAAAGTGATGTTCGAGGTAGAGTGTGATGCTTCAGGTTTGGGCATTGGAGCCGTCCTACATCAAAGGAAGAAACCCGTGTGGACATCAACCACACTCGCCAGCCAGACGCACATCTTGTCGCACATCCTGTACCAGAAGTTCAAGAAGACCCTATGACGCGTTCAAAGTCTAAACAACTCAAGATGAGGTTCAACCTAGCTGTACAAGACCTTCTGAACTTTCTAGAACCATAGATCACTCAAAAAGCCCTGGAAATTCAAGAGAAGACATTGGAACCACAAGATCCGTGCATGTCAAGCTTCATCCCCAAGAATGATCAAGAAAGCCAAGGCAAGGACATCAAGGACCATGAAGAGCTTCAAGAAACTGTCCAAGGTATTCAAGAAGAACCCCCAGTCGACTCCCACATCACCAAAATCGCAAGTCAGAAGATAGCTCAAGAAGTGTATTAAGAAGTGCATCAAGGAACGGTCATCCGCCTTAAACAACATTCGGGTAAGTTTTATTTAATTTATTTGATCCTTGCATGTTCAAAGAGCCTCCCCAACGGCTAGTCCTTCACCAAAACGACCAGAGGGTTCGAGTCTAAGTCTACAAACTTTAGTTTCCATATTTGGTATATTTACTTTAAGAAAACAATGAGTTTTGTATCCCTTTAGGGTTTTGCGTTTTGTTTGCTTTGCTGTTGCGTTTTGCTTCTACATTTCGGGCCTAGGGCTAGCTGATAGACTCTTATAAAGTCCCCCTGCAGCAGTTGTAAACCTTTTTACCCTTGATTATCAATAAAGAACCGCACTTTTCCCTACTTCTTCTCTTTTAATGTTCTTGAGAGGATAAGCTTTGTTCTTCGTCTTGTGTAAGCGATTCACCAAGGCTAGGAGCTCGTGATGTATCAGAGAATAACCCCAACTCTGTGGTGCACTTCGACCCGCCAACACATCCCTCACATCGATCCCACACGAGAGAATCAACCGCCATCGTGTTAGATCTCCACCATCGACAATCTCTTGTTCTCTAGGAGCCGGTGACCATCCTCCTAAGAAGCCATCCTCTCATCCCACGTACACACTCACCCTGAGGCGTGTATCAAGTACCTAGACTCTCATCTCAGATAAGCACTACTAACAACCTAGGCGAAGAACCCAAATTTCATTCTTCTAAGAAAGCATGCATATTAAATCCTATCTAGAATATCCTAATAGAAACCCTAAAAACCTAACAGATAATTACTTAAGCATAGTTGCAGAAAAATAAGCAAGACAATAATGGAAACATAATTGTATTGCAAAATTAAACTACAAAAAGATAAAATAAAACTCTAAATATTTACAATGATCTCTTGAGTGTTTTTGCGTTCAGAGCGAGATGATTATGAGGAGAGATCGAACCCTCTATTTACAGTGCTTAAAAAATCCTAGAATATTCAAAAAGTAAAGTGTCAACCGATTGGTGCACAACACAACCGATCGGTTCCGGAGGTCTTCCCAACCGATCGGTGCAAAGTGCAACCGATCGGTTGGCATCTTTGAAATATAGAAGCTTTCCAACCCAATTTAGGCCATATTCTCTTAAATTCATCTCTTAGGCCTAATTTCCTGTAAAACACTATCATGTTCTCGGTGAAAAGATACGGAATTTTTTATTTAAAAACCCCTAAAAATTAGTAAAAATAGGATTTAACAATCATTCATGTGTTATCTTTTGTTCATTATGAATAGGTGTAATATTTTGTATAATCAATAGATATGAGAAGAAAAGATTATCACTTTATCTCTCTCTTGTACGTGTCTCTCTTACTCTAAGCAACATACACCCATATATATATATTTCACAACACATTCTAGTTTGTTTTTCAATTAATTAGAGGTAAATGATTACATAATTGGAAGTGTTTACAAAACTAACCATGGTGGCTATTGTTGCAATGCATGATATTTTTTTTTGTCACAATACATACATATATATATATATATATAAACATATATATATATAAATATAGTGTCCATACAATTTTTATACAAAATCATATTCACTCTTTTACTTTAATTGTTAATTTTATGCCATATTAGAAGATATTTTTTTAGGGGGTGTTGGTTTTGGATTAGTTTTGTTTTGGGTTTGAATATTTAATTTGTTTACTATTATATACTCTTAGGATATATATTTAACAAAATTTGGTTTTTATAATTAAATTCCAGTTTATTTCATTCATTTTGCTTCAATTGCTAAATTAGGTTTTTGATCGGTTTATTCAATATTATTTCATTCGTTTGCAATAAGGTTCAGTTTGCTTTCGAATTAAATAATTTTGTTTGGGTTCAAAATAAATGTATTCATAATAATTTGTAAGTTTAACCAATTAAACATAAATTTAGATGAACAAAATATTCCTGTCCACTCTCTCTCTCTCTCTTTTGTTTTTAATATTTAGTTCGGTTGTCATAGAATATCTCTTGTAGTTTAACAATTATCATGCACAAGAACAATACGCGTAAGCTTTGAATATATTCTATTTTCATTAAGAAAACAATCAATGAAAACATTGATCACAAACTTACACTTCGGGATAAATTGAGAACGATTGATTTTGTATAGATTGAGAACAATGAAAATAGTCTCTCTTTTTTATAATGGTAAAGTGTTGAAAGCCTAATTTTCCCCAGTCACACTTAAAACTCTTCTAAATTTTCTCGTACTTTTTTTGGTGGACTTGTTACCTTATATTTCTCAAAGTCAATAACTAATTTTAAATTTATTTTATAATGGAAATCTAAATATTTTTTTATCATATTTTCTACATCCAACATTGTAAAGTAACAGTTTATAGCCATAGCCACATGCTCAACTAATCAGTCTCTTTCTATAATTATATATCATTACAAAACAAACGTACACTACATTAACATTTATAATATTTATATAGATATACATATATTTTTCAATCTATTTACCATAGTGTATACTTTAGAAACTATTATATATTTGTTAATCATATTCCAATTTACATAAATTTATTTATTTAGCTTACAATATGTAGCATTAGTTATATATAACAATTTAATCAGTTAACTATACAAAAATATTATTGAGAGTTTTCTACAAATTACTCATTTATCATTTTGATGAACACATGTCGAATATGAAACTCTTAAGACCCTATTAATAAAGGTCGCGGTCTGAAATCTTTATTGCAACAAAAGGTCACTGCAGTGCACTAAATCTAACATTCTTATATCAATTTACTGAAATCCAGTAAACCTAACATATTTTCTATACATAAATGGATCAAAATCAACCGTTTTGAAATTCGTCTTAATTTATTTTTGTTAAAAAAGACTTCATACAAACGTTTCGGTGACGATGACAAGCATGATTGTTTTTCTAATTTTATAAATAATATTTAAGAGGGCAACATGTTAATATTTTAAAACACTTTACAAGAGGGAAACTGAAAGGCTTTTCTTCCTAATATATGTATGCCAAAAGAAGAGCTATGGAATTTGGTGATCTTCAAAGGTTTTCTCATTTCAAGAGCCACAAAGATTTGCCTCGAAATTAAATTTATTAATGAAAAAATATTAGCGCATATTAATGTCCCTATCTGGCCTAAGATCTCAACCACCCCTTTATAACCGACAAATTTTCTGTCGATCAAATAAAGTACACTAATTTTGCATTAAAATTACGTAGATAAGATCTAAAGCTTCACCTTCACTTATGGATATTTAGCAATATTTTGTATTGGAACCTTAACTTTCGTGTCAATGAATAAATCAAACTTTTTTTATAAGTATGTGAATATCATTTCAAAAAATAAAAGTTTTAGGTTTTACAACAATAAATCTTTAAAAAATTATGGTTCTATGGTAAAAAAAGAAAAAAACCATGGAAGCATAACCATACGAGAAAAACAAACATTGACTATTTCATTTATAGTAAATCATGAAAGTACTTTCGAAAGAAAGAGACTCTCCTAAGTGAAAAACGCAAAAAAAAATAACAGCACATGAAAAGAATAACCCTTAGAATAACGAAGAAGCGAGTAGGAGGTCTTTTCAACTGGAGCTCAAGTCGACAAAGAAGCGGAGCAACACGAGCTATAAGGAAGCAGGCAATGGTGTCCTCTACCAAGATCCTCCCTCAAGATGTCAGTAGCACGAACTGAAGAACATCTTGTCCTCCTCAAGCCATACCAACACCTCCTAAACGCAGAGAAGACTCACAGAGAGCCTCCACCTAAACTGAAACTTCATTGCCAACCTTTCACTTAGCTGACGGAAGAGAGCTATTGGAAAGGAGGAAGCAAACCAGACAACAAGAAACCTGTAAATCAAATAACAAAACACATTATCGCGGCATGGTCCGAGATGCATGGAGTTGATATAACACGCGATCTAAGGCAGCCCTCAATCCTATGATCAGGTGACACAATAACTCCTTCCAGCCGAAACTCACAAGTGGTTTGTAAATGGATAACAAGTCTCGGACCGAAACAAGTTTACAGCTTGAAGCCAACACTTTTGGCTTAGGAGTTGGTCTGAAAAAGCGAGGCTAATAGGTGACCCAAGGAAGTGAGAGAAGCCAGCTCTAGCAAACTAAGAGACACACTAACAACCAACTTCAGACATCAAGACCCCTAGAGTAAGTGCTAGCCCTAAATCGGAATGGCCGGAGCATACTACCTAATCACTGATAAGCCCATAAGGGCTTACGTGAGGAGGAAAGGCCCAATAGCCCAGATGGAAGAAGCAGCTCGTGATGTGGAAGAGTCACACGGAGCTTGAAGATATTTTTACAATTGGGAATTGAGATGTAACAAACTCTGAGAGCTATAAGTATCGAGAGAGTGAGGGAAAGAGATTTTATGCAGAATTTGTATGTGAGTCTCACAGGTGAGATTTGGAAGAAAATTCTAGAAAAGATGATGTTCTAGATCATTCTCTACTCATGTACTTCTCTGGTTAAGAATATATGAAATCACCTCTTAGTTCTTAACAAATGGTGCGCTCGTGACTACAGATCGAACAGACTTAACGCTTTAGATCACGGATCGATTGTAATCGCGCTGGGTGATTGCAGCATGGGGCTCGATTCACAATTGTCTCCGATTCACTCCGATGTGTCACCGGTATCTACGTCGGATCCGATTCCAGAGCTTTTTGAGAGGCTGAACACGTTGAACTCAAAGTTTCATGAAGAGAAGCTCCGAACAAAATCGATCCAGCATACGCTGGAGCAGATCTTACTCCGGCTTCCTCTGCTGGATCAGAATCGTGCATCACCGGAACCGAGTTTGATGGAACAGTCATTTTATCAGGATTCTCGTCCTCAGGTACATCTCTCTTACTCGGAACCTCGCCGCAGCGATGTCGGTCCTGGTTCTCGTGATAACTTGCTGAAACATAGTGAGATGCCTCTCTTTGATGGTAACAACATCTATAATTGGTTATCGTTGGTTGAGCGCTATTTTCGTATTGGTGGTTTTACTGAGATCGAGAAGTTGGATTTGGTGTCTGTGCATTTGGTTGGGGATGCCTTGGGTTGGTACAATTGGGAGGTGAACCGGTTACCATTCTCTAGCTGGTTTCATTTCAAGGATCGTTTGCTATTGTGTTTTGGTAATCTGAGAATTAAGGGACCTAGCCAAAGTCTCTTTTGCATTAAACAGACAGGTACAATTGCTGCCTATGTTCGTACTTTTGAGGACCTTTCTGCTCAGGTATCTGGTTTGGATGATCATAAGTTAGAGGGGATATTTTTGAATGGGTTAAAGCCTGAGATGCAGGAATTGGTGTATATGATGAAACCTCAAAGTCTCCCTGAGATGGTAGCTGTGGCGATTTCTATGGAGTCTAGTGCTTTGCGGAGGGTAATGCAAAAGGAGTTACCATTAATGGAAGCAAACCAGGGATGTCATGTTGCAGAAACTAAACCAATTATCTCCACTCCTTCTGTTACTTGGAAAGGGAAGTCTGTAGTCTCTGATGTGCTGAAATGTTCTGACAAACAGAACTCTAAACCTCTCCAACGCCCTCAGCGTCATCATTCCAATGCTGATCTGGATGACATGCGAAGGAGGGGAGTTTGTTTCAAATGTCAAGGCAAGTGGTTTCGTGGTCATGAGTGTCCTAATAAGGAACTGCAGATTCTTATTGTGTTGGATGATTATATAGTTGAAGTGCTACAAGATCAGATCAAAGAAGAGGCAGTTGAGGTTGTGTCTGACGGCCACTTGATGGAGCTCTCTTTTAGCTCATTTTTGGGTTTACCTTCTCCTACTACTACGCGGTTAACATGGCAGATCAATAAAGGGGCAGTGGTGATCATGTTGGATAGTGGGGCCACTCATAATTTTATTTCTCCAGCGGTTGTCAAGAGGTTGAGACTGCAGGATCACGCACAATCTGACCTGAACATTCTTTTAGGGACTGGTGTTACTGTAAAAGGGTCTGGTGTTTGTAGGAACATTCCTTTTACGGTTCAGGGTTGGTCTTTTAATACTGATTTCATTGTCTTGGACTTGGGGCAGGTAGATGTAATTCTTGGCATTCATTGGCTACGAACTTTGGGTGACTTTAAGGTTAATTGGGATACCCAGGAGTTGTCATTTGTGTATCAGGGTCATCAGGTCACATTGTTAGGGGAACCTGCGTTGCACTCTTTCCCACATTCATTATCTTCTCGGCTAAATTCAGCTTTGGACTTATATGAACACATCGTAGAGCCTGTGGAGACAGCAGTGATTCCTTCTCCAATTGTCGAGCTCTTGGCTCAGTTTTCTCAGGTTTTTGATGAACCTACTGGTCTTCCTCCACTTCGGGGCCATGAGCATGCAATTACTCTCTTACCTAGGGCAGGTGCTGTTAGTGTGAGACCTTATAGGTATCCCCTCATGCTCAAAAAGAGGTGATGGAGAAGCTGGTGAAGGAGATGTTGTTGGCAGGTACTATTCGGCAAAGTCGTAGTCCATTTTCAAGCCCTGTTTTGTTGGTGAAGAAGAAGGACCTCAGCTGGCGCTTTTGTGTGGACTATCGTGCTTTGAATAGGGCCACTATCGTGCTTTTGTGTGGACTATCGTCATACGGCGTTGAAGACTACGCCGTTTCGCGTGGTTTATGGGCGGGACCCTCCTACTCTGTTACGCTTTGAGGCTCAGTCTACCAATAATTTTGAGCTGGAAGTGTTACTACGAGACAGAGACAGGATGCTTTCTGATATTAAAGGCCATCTGATTCATGCACAACAATTGATGAAGAATAATGCGGATAAGCACAGACGAGATGTTGAGTTTAAGGTGGGTACATCAGTGTTCTTGAAACTGCGGGCTTATCGTCAAAAGTCAGTTGCTAAACGCCTTTGTCAAAAGCTTGCTGCTAAGTACTATGGTCCGTTTCAGATTGTGGATAGGGTGGGCCGTGCAGCGTATAGGTTGCAACTTCCAGCTGGTTCCAAAATTCACCCTGTTTTTCATGTGTCACAACTCAAGCAGGTGCTGGGAATTCATCATCAGGTCATGCCTCTCCCTCAGAACTTCACTGATGTCGCTGAGTTGGTTCTTGAACCGGAGGCAATTTTGGAGTCGCGTTACTCTGCTCAGGGGTGCTGGAAGCATTGATCCGGTGGACGGGGTTGCCAGAACATGAAACTTCTTGGGAGGATGTCCGCTGCTTGAAACAGCAGTTTCCTGCATTCGCGCTTGAGGACAAGCTTCGTTTGGTGGTCGGGGGTATTGATAAGCACATAAGGGCTTACGTGAGGAGGAAAGGCCCAATAGCCCAGATGGAAGAAGCAGCTCGTGATGTGGAAGAGTCACACGGAGCTTGAAGATATTTTTACAATTGGGAATTGAGATGTAACAAACTCTAAGAGCTATAAGTATCGAGAGAGTGAGGGAAAGAGATTTTATGCAGAATTTGATGTGAGTCTCACAGGTGAGATTTGGAAGAACAATCTAGAAAAGATGATGTTCTAGATCGTTCTCTACTCATGTACTTCTCTGGTTAAGAATCTATGAAATCACCTCTTAGTTCTTAACAATCACTAACCGTAAAATACCAAAAGCTCAAGCAAACGATAGAGCTCGTCACTCACCTTGAGCTAGTGACTAGACAGAAAGCCCAGCGAGTCCACCACAGGCAAGAGAAAATAGAGACGGAGCAGAAGACAAACGGCAAACCAGAGGAAAGGAAAAGCAGAAACTTACCATCCCTGACGAAGCAAAGAGCAACCACCTGAGTAGATCCTTCGTCACCTGAGCAGCCACCACCATCTAACAGAAGCCACCAAACCAGATCGAGAACACGCCGAGACCCACCATGGGAGATCTCTCTCAGACCTAGCCCCTGTCCTCGGACAACTATGAGAAAGAGAGAGAGGTCGCCAGAGAGATGGAGACGTCGCGTACACCATGAGGATCTGCGACAACCGACGCCATTTCCGCCGCAGATTGAACCACCGCAAACCTAGCCGCACAACTCCATCTTTCAAATCTCGTCACATCTCCAATGTGGATGTGGAATCGCCGGAATAATACTAAGGAGGCCAAGGGGCCCTCTCACAGCCACGGTGAGGAGCGCCAAAGACCGGAGAGGCAAGACACAAAAAGGAATTTGGTTTCTCGACTTTGTTGGGGTTGAGAGAAAATTGGAGGTGCGTGTTATTTACATGCAGGATTTTGAATAAATTAAACTAACTGTGGGCATTCGGCAATAACCGATTAAACCAAACCGTGATAACCAAGAATTTTGGTTTTCGGCGCCTAATTAAACTGAAATTTGAACCGATCGGATTAATTAATTTGGCAATTCGAATTTTGGTTATTTTTGTTCGGTTAGATATACCGATCGGTTTAACCTAGTCATATAAAAAGGTTAGAAAGTTGCATTACTCATTAACCCCCTAGCCTTAAATCGTCCGAGCCGTTCTTCTAAGTCTTCGAACTCTATGCAAAAAATCAAAAATCTAAAGTCGACAACACTTAATCATCACCCATTATCATCACATCTCATCTCAATCATCATCTTCTACAACATCTCTTTCTCTCCATCGGACCATAGAAGAAACCCCTTTTCTGTGGAGAACAAACCCTAACCGCAAAATTAAGTGGTAAGTTCTTATTGTTTAAGGCCTTTTTTGTTGAATTCATGTTTGATTCTTATGCTTTGTTAACTTTTCCTCTGTTTCATTGGTCCCGTTTAACACTTCGTAGAAGAAAAATATAATACATTTTTTTTGCTTTTTTCTCTATATTTGATATTTCTTTGATTCTTTCTTTGTAGCTTTACAATTTATAGTTCCATGATGTTGTAGTCTTGATTCATCTACTTAAATGACTGAGCTCACATAAAAATTTGATATTTTTATGGTATTGCCCATTGTTCATGGTTATTAAAGGGGTATTAGCAGTCGGTTTTGTTACTTAGGCTTAGAACTTTAGAAGGCTTAAACCTTCTCAAGTCCTTTACTTGTGAGGACGTTAGATTGTTGTGAGAAAAGACTATGCTTCTTTGTTGTTTTATTTTTGTTAATTCTTGATTTCGTGTCTTTACTTAACATTATCCAAAAAATCTTACCATGAAATCAATAAGTCTTTCTTTCTTCTTTGTAAACATCAGTTTCTTTTTTTGTCCTAACATTATATTTTTGTGGTTTATAGCCGCTTCTTTGTCTAATGTAAACTTTTGATGTTGTGTTTATGTGTCTTGTCTATACAGTTTTTTTTGTATTTAGCTTCTGAAGCTATTTATACGTGTAATTTATATCTGCTTTTGTTTGTGTCATGTTAATGTAGATCTAAATTCTAATACTAAACTTGTCTTACTTTTGTAGATTTCTGGAGAAGACGAGATGGAGTATGAGGAACATGAACTTACTACTGAAGATGATCACACTAGAAAGAAGAGGTCAACACCATCAGCTGCTTTTGCTAAGCCACCAAAACCACAGAAAAAGTATGCTAAAAGAGTTGTGGTATGGCAACACTTTGTTCAAAGGGAAGATGCTAATGGGAAGAGCAATTGTAAGTACTGTGGGGCGGAGATTAGTTGTGACACCAAAACAGTTGGTACAAGTCCAATGAAAGGTCACCTACATAAATGCAAATTGTTTCTGGATTGGGAACAAAAGGAGAAACATAAGGTATTGACTAGTGATACTAGTGGTAATATGAAGGTTATCAAGTATGATCCTCATTTGTTTAAGAAATCTGTTACTGAGATGGTAGTAGTCAATGAGCTCTCATTTTCATTTGTAGAATCTGAGGGGTGGAAGCGCTTCTGCTTCAATGTCTTACCTTTGTACAACACATTCTCTAGAAGGACATGTACTAGAGATGTTGTTGCCATGTATCTGCAAGGGAAGGCTGAGTTGAAGAATTTGTTTTCTGTTGAGAAACTAAGGGTTTCTCTCACTACAGATATATGGGTATCTCCTACCACCTCCTACAACTACATGGTGGTCACAGCTCACTGGATTAATGGTAATTGGGAAATGCAGAAAATAATTATTAGCTTTAAGGTTATCACATACCATAAAGGAGAAACCATTGCTGGACAGCTTATGGACTGCTTAGAAGAATGGGGAATTGAAAAAGTGTTTACTATTATAGTTGATAATGCAAAGGGTAATGACAAAGCTCTAAGGTTGTTTAAGGATGGGTTGAGGCTGAGAGGAGGAGATTCTTTGGTGAGAAATGGTGACTACATACATATGCGATGTTGTGCACACATCCTCAATTTGATTGTCGGAGATGGTCTGAAAAAAGCAAGTGCTAGTATTGCTGCTGTGAGGAATGCTATTAAGTATGTCAGGTCATCTTTCACAAGATTGATGTCATTTGAAATGAGGTGTGAGACATGAAAAGTGTCTAGAGGGAGTTTGCCTTTAGATGTTGTTACAGGATGGAATTCAACATATCTTATGTTGAATTATGCGCTTAAGTTAAGAGTGGCTATTCAGAAGATGTTGAGTGAGGACAAACTCTATTGTGATTACTTTGAGGAAGTAGAAGATGAGAAGACAAAAACAAAAAGAGATGGACCACCAACTGATTCTGATTGGGAGTTGGTTCAGAGGTTAGTAAAGTTATTGAAAATCTTTTTACAAGTGTACTCTGACATTTTCAGCCTCTAAATCAGTAACCTTAACTCTTTGTTACAATGAAATTCTACACATCGAGAAAAATCTCATCAGCAAGTGTAGTAACAGTGAAGAAGAAACCAGGAAGCAAGTGCGGATCATGAGAGATAAGTTCGATAAGTACTGGATGGGTTACTGAATATGAATCCACTTGTGATTGTGGCTAGCATCTTTGATCCCCGCAACAAGATGCAGTTTGCTTCACTATGCTTTGAACAGCTCTATGGTAAGAATACTATAGAAAGTAGGCAGCTTTTAGCAGGAGTATCAAGTGTGATGAGGAATTTGTATGAAGAATATAGTTTGAGACTTGGAAACCTAGTTCAGAGTGAAGCACCTACGGATTCTCAGCCACCTTCTCTTGTGTGTGAGCTTTCAGATGATGATGATGATGGTTATGAGCGGATGGATTCAATTTACAGTAAGATGGTTGACTTAAGGACAAATGAAGAAGGATGCAGTGAGCTAAAAATTGATTTGACAGAAAAAAACTGAGATTAGAGTGCAAAACAATTTGGGTATGCCATATGATGTGCTTTCATGGTGGAAGTGTAGCAGCTCTGAGTTCCCTGTGTTATCAAAACTTGCAAGAGATGTTTTGGCAATTCAAGTCTCCTCAGTAGCTTCTGAGTCAGCTTTTAGTACAAGTAGCAGGGTCTTGGATTCTTATAGGATTTTTTTGACTCCTTATATGGTCGAGGTATTAATCTGCACTCAACAATGGCTAACATGTTCATTTAAATCAGAAGCAGAGGTTGCAAACTTGAAGCAAATGTTAGAAGAAGTTGAATTCTTCGAGTCTCTTGGTAAGTAGAATTAAGTATTTAAAGTTTAGTGGTATGATACAAGTTTAAAGTGGTATTGGCCTAACTTTGACTTTTATGTAGATTCTCGGAATTCAATGCCAACTCCCCAGTGATTCATATTCTCCTTGGTATAGTAGTATATGTTAATTACTTCAGTTCTGTTTAACTTCCTGGTCAAGTTTTTTACTTGCTTTGATATCGATTGTTAAATTTCTGTATTGCTAAAAGTGATATGTTTCTTTTATTGATAGAGCCTAGATAGATGGTTGATGGTTGTGTTTTTGATATGCTTTCATCTTAACAGGTAGGAAGCTGCTCTTTTATCCTTTTTGATGTAGATTTGCAGTCTTAACAGTGGATGGTGGGTGCTGTTCTTTTGTCCTTTTTGATGCGGATTTGCAGCCTTAACAGTGGATGGTGGATGATGTTCTTTTGTCCTTTTCGATACGGATTAACATCTTTTGGTAAAGTTTGGTGTAACTATAAACTACTTGAGTTACTAACTACTAAAGCTTCTTCTTTTGGTTTGCACTAGTGACTAAACTTGTAAGTTGTAATGCTAGCATATGTATTGGTGGCTAAACTTATAATGCTAGCACATGTATCGGTATGTAATGTTAAACTTAAGATTTTGCCTGTTTTATTTTTTTTTTAAGGTTTATTGGTCGATTTTGGTTATTAAACCGAAATAGAATTTAATTCGGTTTATTTTGGATTGACTGAAAAATCATGGAACCGAACCAAAAAATTGATAACCGAACCGATTTACCAAAATTTTACTCGGTTCAATTTGGATGCTTATCTAATAACCGAATTTCTTAAAACTCGAATAAACCAACCCGAAATAGCCGATTAAACCGAATGCCCAGGGCTTAAATAAATTAAACCTTAGTAGACTGATTCAGTAACCGGAGATTATGGTATAGTTAGGTAATAGAAATTCATGTATAAGCTATTAACATTGCTTTACATTTTTTTCCTCCACGATAGATTACATATCAATCAATCTACGTCGAACGAATGTTACCTATATATTGTGACATAAACTTAAGCGCAGAGTCATTTCTAATATGTCCATACAACATCGTCATTTGGTCAAGATATACTTAATGATACTTATTTATACAAAAAAAAATGTTATATTCTATGCTCCACTCTGCCTCCTTCACTAAAGCATGATGAATCACCTATGGTCCGAGGGCAATACCCGATAAAAGCAAATATATATATATTGCATAAAAATACTGTCACCGCTTGTGGCAATATCCACTTTGGAAAATTTTACATCCAATTTAACTCTTAACACAAATGAGTTTTTGACCTACAATAGCATTGGTCTAAGTTTACCACTACAAGAAAACAATCCAATTTTGATTATAAATTAGTCAAAGACGTCTGTTTCTCACTAATATATTGGAGTTAATTAGTTAATTATATCCGATTATGCAAATGATGTTAAATCAGATTAACCGATAGTATAAATACTTGTAATCACAACTAATTGTATCTAATTTGGTTCATATTAATCAAATGCACCTTCTTGTTCATCTTCTTCACTCATTCATCAGTTCACTGAGTGTTAATATGGTATCAGAGCAGTAATCATCTTGATTTCATATTATTTTCCTTCCGATTTTTTTTTTTTGCTTTGAACCTTCAATCAATTTCTTTGATTTTGTTTCAAATTTTAGATCTCTAACGATCTTTCATCGTTCACAGAAGTGTTGATCTTTACTTTTCTTGATATCTTCATTAATCGAGGTGTTTCTTGTGTTTGATTCATCAATTGCGCCTTTGTTTCCTCCAATTTCAGCTTCGACGTCCGATGTCTGATCGAATGTAACTACATCACTTTTTGATCCGAATTCATATCCATTTTTTGTGCATAGGGTAGATCACGCTGGTATCTCTCTTGTCTCTAAACAACTTACTGGTTTAGGGAACTTTAATTCTTGGCGTTGATCTATGATGATGGTGTTAGGTGCTCGAAATAAATATGTTTTTGTTGATAGTTTGTTTCTTGAGTTAGATGAATCACATCCAGATAAAGGATCTTGGTATTGATGCCACAATATCGTTTGTACATAGATTGTGAATTATGTGGATAAATCTATTACGAAAAGCATCATGTATCTTGATACATCTAGACAGACGTGGTTAGACATTCATGATCAATTTAAACAGAGTGGTGGACCTCGCATAGCTGAGATTAAACAACATATATTCTCTTAAGTTCAAGGTTCAAGAAGTGTCAGTGCATACTATACTACTTAAACAACTTTGGAAAGAACTCAGTAATCATGAAAATCTTTACAGTTGTTGTTGTGGTCGTCTTGATCATCTTAATCTCAAAAGAATCAAGGAAGAGATGAGCAAGATCATGTTCAGAAGTTTCTTATGGGGTTAAATGATTCTTTTACAGCTACTAGATGACATATTCTCACAATGGAACCAAAACCTTCAATCACCAAGGTGTTCAACTTAGTTTCTAAAGAAGAAAGACCAAGGTCAATGACAAATGGTCAGTCCACTAGTGCAGTTGCATTCTAAACCTCACAATATGTGACACGATTCAGAACAAGTGGTATCTTATGCTGGTGGGTACAACAAGAATAAGAATCGACCCATTTGTTCCCATCTTGGTCTTGTTGGTCATACCGTAAACCATTGTTACAAGTTTCACGGTTATCCACCCGGGTACAAAAATCAGAACACATCTTTCCAGTTTCAACCTCTAAACCACAACCTCACATCATTCCTCATACAATATCTCCTTCAGATAACTTTTTCATACATCTTCATCTAATCTCTTTTGCGGGAATTAAAAATAGCCTTACATTTGTTGCAAATACTTGGGTGATTGATACATGAGCTAGCTGCCGTGTTTGTTGTGATTTGAATATGTTCCCTTATTCTTTATGAACCATTCCCTTATAGCTACCGTGTTTGTTGTTATTCTTTATGAACCATTCCCTTATATGAACATCTTATCCTTCATTCATCCTCTGTGTGCCACAATTTAAATTTAACCTTCTCAGCATTAGTGCTCTCACAAAAAACAGCACTACTTCAATCATATTCTCTTCAAATTCATGTTATATTTTTTCTTATAATCCTTTCATTCCTCGGGAGTATACTCAAGACTTCATGATTAGGATAGGTAGCCTCCACAACAATCTCTGTATCTTTTAGTCTTCCTCTTCTCCATCACAAGTTCATTCAATTCTTCAAGTTTGTTAACACTTGTGATATATCATGATTTTTACCCACTTTTAACCATGATATAAGTCCTTTTGTTGAGTCTTTTCTTTAGTTTTGGAGTCTTTCAGGTTCTTTTCAAGCTATAGGCGCATATGGAGCTAATTTGGAATATTGGAAGCTTTTGAAGCAATCTGGAGTTGAAGCAGTTCGGGAACAAGCCAAGCATCGATCGACACCTAAGAAGCATCGATCGATACCACCCCTTTTGGAGAGACACGACCAAAGAACCTAGCATCGATCGATACCAATTACAGTATCGGTCGATGCCAGTGACCAGAACGCGAAACAAACCCGAAGATAAACCAGAAGCTTTCCTTATTTTTCGAGATAACTCCAAAACGTTTTGATTAACTATATAATTAGGTTTTTGAGCCTCTGAGAGGCCAGACTGGTTTTTGAGGAGATAGAGTTTTTCTGCAATTGAGTTTTGGAGAAGAAATCTTGAACCTTTTTGTATTTCTTACTCTATTTCATTTTATTATATGAGATCTATTCTATTCATGATGTTTATTGCATTCACCATGTCTGAGTAGATTCCCTGTTAGGATTAGGGTTGCTTAAAGGTATTTGATGAATTATTAGATCTGAACTAATTGTTAGGGAATAATCTATAAGCTTTCACCTAGACTTGAGATTAATGCTTATTCTAGCCTCGCGAACTAGAATCTGATGTTAGGTTTTTTGATTGGCACGAAAGTTGTGAATGATTGCCTGATCTAGTGTTTGGTGACAAAGCCCTATTCGACAAAGAAATTTGTTTAGGATTTGTGAACAATTGAACTTGATCGTTAATGCTTGTTTTAAATTCATAGAATTTGCAAAGAACTTGGAATTCTAGGTTTAGGCATTAGATAGTTTTCGCAACGACAGTTGGTTTACTTTACATCTGTGTTCAAGTTTGAGAGCGGAGCTTAATTTATTCCTGACAATTGATTTAATTTGATAATTCTGATTTGCCTGCAAGTTTCCCTAAGCCTAGCGTTTTCCTCCACTGAATTTCTATCTATTTTAATTGTTTTGCTATTCTTAATTAATCTATGCTTAGCTTAATTCATATTCTAGAATCTATTGAGTGTTATCTTGAGTCCTTGTGGATTGACCCCTAGAATACCTACAGCGTCTGCTTAGATACTTTAGGGTATTAGATTTGAGCACATCAAATTTTGGCGCCGTTGTCGAGGACTCTAATTTTCACCATTAGATTACGGGTTTAAGAATTTCGAATTAAAGTGTTGAGCATCGATCGATACCCTCTTAGTATCGACCGATACTCGTTGTTACTTCCGTCACTTACGCGTGTTTAACTTCTGTCTTTCAGGTGTATGCAGCATCGAGAGACCAGAGAAGCACGAACAAGCAGTTGATCAACCTATCCAACGAAGAGCTAGTTGAATTAGAGCGTACAATCAGAAAGCAAAAGAAACAAGCAGAAATGAACAATCCGATTGTGCTTGCTCGTGATGAGGTTGGGGTTTTGAGAGATCAGGAAGGTCACCTGTGTGACGCGCGCAAAGGGACAGAGAATTGATGCAGAAGGAAACATTGTTGCCCTGCACCAGTTGCTAATGCAGTTATCCTACAGCTGTGCGTGGAATGTTGGGATGCTCAGGTTAATCGTGCCAGAACGCTTGGAGAATACAACATACCAGATCAGTTCTATGCGAACCGATCTGCGATTCGTATTCCCACCTTCCAAGAGAAATGACTTTGAGCTGAAACCTGCATAGTACACTCTTGTAGGCCAGCACCTTTTCACGGCCCGGTCTTTCTCATTGAGCATCCCCCATGGATCATATCGAGAGGTTCGAGGACTTGGTCACCAGTATCAAATACAATGGAGTGTCCAATTGACTTCCTCTTCTGTAAGCTCTTCCATACTCTCTTAGTGGAGATGCAGCTTACTGGTTGAAGCAGTTGTCTCCTGGTTCTCTGACCAGCCTGGGAGGAGACTAAGACTGCTTTTCTGAATAATTTCTCATGATGATGCGAGATCAGAAGAACTCAGGAACAAGATCTCCCAGTTTTCTCAGGGAGCGACTGAGGCATTCAAGGCTGCCTGGGTTCGATTTCGTATCTTATCAAAGGGACTGCCTCACCACGGTTTCTCGCAGGTCAATTGTTGGGTATCTTCTTCAGAGGATCGATTGGAAGGTATCATTATGGCTTGGATGCTGCAAGCAACGGTAACTTCAACACCAGGAAATCGCGAGGACGCTTAATGTGTTGATTGAGAACTTTAGCACATCAAGCAACATCACTAAGAATGCCTGATTTGAGAGGAAGAAGTAGAATGGTAATGCATGGTTTGCAGATTGCTGAGGTACAGCGAAGCTTGGATTCAGTTCACAGTCTGTTATTGGTAAGAAGCAGAGGGCAGTGCACTTTGCGAGGAAGTCAAGAACATCGAAGAAGAGTGAAGCCAGAGGATGTCAACTACATAGGTGGTAATGGGTTTCAGAATTCAAACAACCGCGACTTCACTAACAACTCTCAGAGAGTGTATTCAAAACCTGATTTCAAGACTGCTAATTTCGGAGCTCAGAAGCCGTTCAGAAAGTGCTCTCGTACCTATGGAATTTCATTCATACCAGACACCGCACCCCAAGACTCAGGAAAGCAACGTAGAGACTATGCTTGAACAGATTCCTGAGGGGCAGCAGAATATGACTGTCGACTTTAACGGGAAGAAGATGATGCCTTGTACACTGATCTGAACGGGAAAATTGAGGCTTTGAAAATCCATCCATAAGAGGTAGGAAACCCAGATTGCTCAGACTGCAGACACTGTAAGAGACAAGATGGTTTCTTCCGGGAAAAACGGTGAATCCGAGGGAGCATGTCCATGCTATCACTTGAGGAGTGGAAGGAGAGGTCACTCCAAGTTTGAAAGAAGACTTACTCGCCTCAACAACTCGTTGATTCTTGCTGGAACGATGACGGATGACGACACGATTCATATTCCTGCAAATTCCCCTGTATCGATCGATACTCATATCAGTATCGGTCGATACACTCAACTTCAACCGCTGCCTGTTCAGGTTCTACAGGATCAGTTGAAAAAACCGAAAGCATCGATCGTTTACTCCCTCTGTATCGATCGATACTCCTCCAAAGGTCGACCAGAAGCAGACAACAGGTCATTCGGGAGAGTCTATGTACCGAAGATTCCTTTCCCTCGACCCCCTGCTAAGTCAAAGAAAGAAATAGAAGAGGCTAGATGCCGCAGAGCGATGTCTAGAGAAGTTAGTGGTCGACCTCCCGTTCGTAGATGCTCTCAAGACTGCACCAGCTTTCAGAAGATACATCAAGAGGATGGTTTCGAGTAATGTGAACCTTGAGGAGGGAGTATTGAGAATCACCCATGAATGCAGTGCGATTCTCCTCAATAAGATTCCAGAGAAATTACCAGACCCTGGCAGTTTCGTTTTGGACTGCACGATCTTCACAGAGAGGTTTGAACGTTCTCTTTGCGATCTTGGTTCGAGTGTGAACCTCATGCCATATTCGGTAGCTAAGAGAATGGGGATGACAGACTTCACACCAACTAGGATCTCCCTGATCCTCGCTGATCGATCAGTTTGATTTCCTGAAGGTTTACTTGAGGATGTCCCGATCACCATTGGGGATTGCTTAGTTCCAACCAATTTCATCGTCCTTGAGTATGATGCTGAACCACGAGATCCACTGATATTGGGCAGACCGTTCTTAGCTACAGCTGGAGCCCTAATCGATTGCAAGAAAGGGCGGATATCTCTCAACATTGGTGATCAGGTCATGACGTTCAACATGGAGAAGATGATGAAGAAACCAACCATCGATGGTCAAACTTTCTTCATTGACACCTTCAGTGACTTATCAGATGAGTACTTCCTAAGATTGCACCCTGAGAATCCCTTGGAGAGAGCTTTGGTTTGCTCAGCTGAGACAGAGATGGTTCCTACTGAGACTGCTGCTGCTTTTGCCACGATTCTTGACAATAATGCTGAAGCATCGATCGATACCACAGAAGGTATTGATCGATACCAACCCCTTCTTCCCGAAGAACTGCACATCTCTCGCACCAGGTCCAATTCTTTGCCTGATTGGAGTGAAGAGAAGCCCCTAAGCTTGATCTTAAGCCACTCCCAGCTAGCCTGAGGTACGTTTTCCTTGGCCCTAACTCTACTTATCCTGTGATTGTTAATTCTTCTTTGAACAACGCATAGGTCGCCTTACTGCTGCGCAAGTATCGCAAAGCTCTCGGCTATTCTCTTGATGATATTTCAGGTATATCACCAGATATGTGCATGCATCGGATTCATCGGGAGGACGAGTCGAAAGCTTCAATAGAGCATCAGAGGAGACTTAACCAGAATCTGAAGGAAGTGGTCAAGAAGGAGATTTTGAAACTTCTGTAAGCAGGAGTCATCTACGCCATTTCTGACAGCAGTTGGGTCAGTCCGGTTCATGTTGTTCCTAAGAAGGGAGGATTCACAGTGGTTAAGAATGAGAAAGATGAGCTAGTTCCGATGAGAACAATCACCGGACATCGCATGTGCATCGATTTCAGGATGTTGAATGCTGCCACGAGGAAAGATCACTTCCCATTGCCATTCATTGATCAGATGCTGGAAAGATTGGCTAGTCATCCTTACTATTTCTTCATGGATGGCTACTCAGGCTTCTTCCAGATCCCGATACATCCAGATGATCAGGAGAAGACGACTTTCACTTGTCCCTACGGCACATTTGCCAACAGGAGGATGCCATTTGGGTTGTGTAATGCTCCAGCTACATTTCAGAGATGCATGATGTCCATTTTCTCAGACATGATCGAGGAGTTCTTGGAGGTATTAATGGATGATTTTTCTATCTATGGGTCTTCTTTTAAGGGATGTCTGGACAATTTGTGCAAGGTACTTCAGCGCTGTGAGGAGAAGCATTTAGTTCTGAACTGGGAAAAGTGCCACTTTATGGTTCAAGACGGCATCGTTCTGGGACATAAGGTCTCTAAAGCTGGGATTGAGGTTGATAAGGCTAAGATTCAGGTCATGACAAGTCTCCTGCCGCCTACATCAGTGAAGGATATTCGGAGTTTCTTGGTCATGCCGGGTTCTATCGCAGGTTCATTCAGGATTTCTCCAAGCTAGCCCGCCCGCTTACTGCTCTACTGTGTAAAGATGTCACCTTCGATTTCACGCCAGAATATCTCGCTGCGTTCGAGATGATCAAGAAAGCATTGGTTTCTGCTCCTATTGTGCAACCACCAGATTGGAGCCTTCCTTTTGAGATCATGTGTGATGCAAGCGACTATGCAGTTGGATCTGTTCTAGGACAGAGGAAAGACAAGAAGCTGCATGTGATCTATTATGCCAGCTGAACACTAGATAACGCCCAAAGGAACTACATCACCACTGAGAAGGAATTGCTTGCTGTTGTGTTCTCCTTTGAGAAATTTCGTTCCTATCTGATAGGGAGTAAGGTGATTGTGCACACTGACCATGTTGCTCTTAAGTATATGCTGCAGAATAAGGACATGAAACCTCGGTTATGTCGATGGGTCTTACTGCTCCAAGGGTTTGACATAGAGATCAAAGACAAGAAAGGAGTAGAGAATGGAGTTGCAGATCACCTCTCATGCATGAAGATCAGTGAAGTAGTTCCTATCGACGATTCCCTACCTGAGGAGAGGATATACTTCATTGAGACTGGTTCTGATACGATTCTGCCGCTGAAGAAGACGAGCATCGATCGACACCCTTGGTGTATCGATCGATACCCTTAAGAGTTGTTGCTTTCAGTTCACGATGCAAGCATCGATCGATACTCTCATTGTATCAATCGATACCAGAGACTTTCCACTGCCGATTCGTCTACATATCTACCTGATACAGATGAGATTTTTGCTGTTACCACTCCTGTTGAACCTTGGTATGCCGACATAGCCAACTACCTTGCTGCTGATCTAGAACCGAAGCACCTAAAGAAGTATGTGAAGAAGAAGTTCATGAGAGATGTCAGACGCTACTTTTGGGATGAGACATATTTGTACAAGCACTGTTCTGATGAGATCTACAGAAGGTGTATAGCTGAGTCTGAGGTGCCGGAAATCCTATTTCATTACCATGGTTCTGAGTATGTTGGGCACTTTGCTACCTTCAAAACAGTTTCAAAGGTTCTGCAGGCCGGTTTCTGGTGGCCTACGATGTTTAAGGATGCTCACACTTTCATTTCCCACTGTGATGTATGTCAGAGAAGAGGGAAGATCAGCAAGCATCATGAGATGCCACAAAATTTCATCCTGGATGTTGAGGTCTTTGATTGCTGGGGTATTGACTTCATGGGACCATTCCCTCCATCGCGACAGAACCGCTACATCTTAGTCGCCGTCGATTATGTCTCTAAGTGGGTAGAAGCAATTGCTAGCCCTACCAAAGATTCTGCCGTGGTCCTGAAGCTGTTCAAGACTATTATCTTCCCACGATTTGGAGTACCCAGATTTGTCATCAGTGATGGGGGTACTCACTTCATCAACAAGTTCTTCGAGAAGGTGATGAGGAAGTATGGTGTACACCACCGCGTTGCCACGCCATATCATCCTCAAACCAGTGGAGAAGTAGAGGTCTCCAACAGACAGATCAAGGAGATCCTGGAGAAGACATGTGGTGCTACACGGAAGGATTGGGCGCTGAAACTCAACGACGCTCTTTGGGCCTACAGAACAGCGTTCAAGACGCCACTCGGTACAACACCTTTCCATTTGCTTTATGTAAATGCATGCCATCTTCCTGTTGAGATAGAGCACAAAGCAGCCTTGGCTACAAAACTGTTGAATTTCGACATCAAGTCTGCTGCTCAAAGGCGGTTGGTTCAGTTGAATGAGTTAGATGAGATCAGGCACTTCGCTTATGAAAACTCCAAGTTGTACAAGGAAAGGACCAAAGCCTATCATGACAAGAAGATCCTTTCTCGCCACTTTGATCCTAATGACCAGGTACTTCTGTATAATTCTCGTTTACATTTGTTTCCTGGGAAATTGCGTTCTTGTTGGTCAGGTCTCTTCACGATCAATGAAGTCCGCCCTCATGGTGCTGTAGTGTTGCTGAGTGCTGAAGGTAAGGAGTTCACTGTCAATGGACAGAGGGTGAAACACTATTGGGCGAAAGCCACCATTCCAGATGGCCACATTGTGCCTCAAGCTGAGCCACTAGCTGCCTGACTGATCTCCATGTCAAGCGATCTCCATGTCAAGCTAATGACATTAAACAAACGCTTAGTGGGAGGTAACCCACCGGTGAGTCTGTACATAGGTTTTTTTTTTGATTAATTTGTTTTGTTTTTGTGTCGTGTTTCACGTGGAACCAGGTCCAGACGACGAGCATCGATCGACACCTAGGAGTATCGATCGATACCTTGGCCTAAAGGGAGTTGTGTTATACGCTGAGCATCAATCGATACCACTTACTGTATCGATCGATACTCAGCCCCAGGTAGGTTTTTTCTATAAAACCCTCGGGTTCTATCATTCACTCCTTCACCATCATATCGCTCGACGCCGCCTCCCTATCTCCCTATCTCACGAAATTTTCAATTTCTTCATCATTTTTCTCGATTCTGGGCTCTTTTCATTCAAATTTTTACCCACATTATCATTCTATCATTCACTCATTCGATCTTCAAGGTAATGTACTCGATTTCCTCCTCTTACACTTGTTGACAAATTCGGTTTGGGATTTCCCCTGTTGTGAAGTTCTTGCTCTATATTTTGTCATGTTTAGTTCTAGGAGAACAGAATTGTTGGATTAGGTTTAAAATGGATAAGATAGGGTTGAGTAGATTGAGGAATTCGATTTTTCGGCTGATGGTCTGGAATTTGTGATGTCTGTGTGCGAAAACACTGAGATTATTTCTCAGGTATCAATCGACACCCTCTCGGTATCGGTCGATACCTGCACTTAACGGTTTAGCACGTCTGTGAATTGCATCTGTGAAAATACTTCTCGTATCGATCGATACCCTCTTGGTATCGATTGATACCTATGCTTATCTGTTATGAATAATGATTGGTATTCTGTTTTTGTTTTGAATTTTCTCAGATGGCTCCCCGCAAGAAAGCACGACAGGATTGACGCTTCCGGTTCCAACCCTCCACGCGCAACTTTGATCTCCAAGATGAGGTGGAGGCATTATGTGACTTACATTGGCACACCGGAGTCATCACCGCCATTCTTACCAACAATCGCTACAGAGTCCTGAAGGGCGGTTTCACCGAAGACACTGGTCGTCAGAGCTTCATTGACGCCCACATCAGTAACCTGCGAGCTGCGCCACGACGTTCTCCTTCTCCCTCTGCCCCTGTTCCTGTTGCTAGGCCTCCCTGGCCTAAGTTGAAGGGGAAGAGGATCATTCCACGACGCGATTGGGCAGGACTTCCTAAGGAGGAGACAGAGAGCGAGGCATGCGTCTATAGGCCAATAGCTAAGGAGTGGGACGACTACGACACTCTGTTCTACAACGAGTGGCTAAGCGTTGTCATCCTGCCTACGCGCTTCATCGATTCTCACACCATTTGTCGTCTAGGCATCGACGTGGATCTTTCTACCATGCTCGAAAAGATTGGATTGGGCACTCTTTACTCACGACAATATGATCTTTACCCAGACCTCGTTCGTCAGTTCCTCGTCACAGCTCGAGTGTACTATAGAGATGAGGTGCACCACACTGCTTCTGAGGGGACCCTTACTTTCCTGATCAGAGGGATTCGCTACAGGCTGCCTATTCCTGATCTCTGTGCCATCTACAGATTCGATCCATATCCTCAGCAGGTTGCTCTCCCCTCCCAATTTCAGGATGTGCATGTCTTTTGGCGACACATTGGTCTTTGAGCCTACAGCTCTAAGATTACTACCCAGATTGATATCTGCCACCCGACTCTGCGTTGCATTGCCTGCATTTTGAGCACCACTTTTCTTTGCAAGATGGAGCCGAACAAGCTGAGGATCTCCGAGCTGATGTTATTGCACAAGGCAGTTGCTGACATAATTCCTGAGGATAGGTATGAGTGGCCCGAGTTGAACCTCGCGATCAACAATGGCGCCCTCTTTGCGCACCATTTGGTCTCTCTGAAGATCAAACCTTTCTTCGGCTGCAACTATGCCACGGCGCGGAAGACTAAGTCAGTCGGCAGCCTCCTTACTCCTATCTTCGAGCTCTTGGGCATCTCCACTTCAGCATGCTCGATCGTCACTACTCGCTCACTCATGGATAAGCAGCACATGCAGCATATGCGTTGGATGAAGGCCACTCGCCGCTGGTGCCTACCCACGACAGATGGAGAGCTCTTTGTAGAGCTCCCCAACCGTGATCTAACCTACAACGACGATGACCCTTCTCAGCTGCACTTCGATCCGGATCCGCGTCTACTCTCAGTTGCGCCATCCGCTCGTGTCCGCGCACCACACCAGCTTCCATCCACTCCTGTCGCTGCAGACGAGACACCAGCCATTGACTCTACTGGGAGTCAGCCTCACCGTTCACAGTGCCGCCAGACGTCTGCTCCTGCATCTTCATTTCCTCCACCATCGGATTTGCCGATGGAGACAGCTACCTTTCAGAGGTACGTCGTGGAGAGTCTTCAGAGCATCTGGTCCGCTGTTTCTCGCTACCGCTGCATGTCGTCCACTGACGCCGATCACTCCAATCTCGGTCCTTCCTCGCGCTACGCTGTTTCGGACTCCGATGATGATGAGGATTCAGACTAGTTTCTGCTCCTGGGTTTCACATTTTCTTTTCTTTTCTTTTCTTTTGTTGTGTTTTCTTTTCTGAACTTATCCTTGTCTTTGTCAGTCTTTGTTGAACTTATGGCTAACTATGGATTCTGTTGCTGCTAACTGTGCTCTCATGATCTAACAGTTCTTCATCTAACAATTAGCTTCATTGGACACGGTTTTGGGTTTTAGAATCGCAGACAAAGGACCTCAGTATCGATCGATACTTGACTAGCAACGGTCGATACTCCCTCAGTATCGATCGATACCCACCATTCCCACGGTACCTTTGAACCATTTTCAGCCATTTTGTTCATGTGCTTTCTTTTGCTTCCTCTAGGCTAGATAACACTGGGGACAGTGTTGTTTAAGTCTGGGGGATGTGATTACTGACATTGTGTTTGTTTTTCTTAGAGTCAGTCCATTTTTGAGTCTTTTTGAGTCAAATTTTTGTTTTATTGAGTCAAACTTGTTGGAGATTATGAACCTTTGCTTGATTTCAGTGTCCTGACTTTGTTTTTGAGTAACCATTGTCATAGAACCAGCTCTAAGATCGACTAATGAAAAATCCAAAGGCTAACCAGTTGACCAGGAACACCCATGTCTCCAGCAAATTTCTTCTAAATCCTGAGCCAATTTTGCTCTTCACTCCTGAGGTTGGTATTCACTAAAGTTGATTCATCATTCATATCTGGCAAAGGAACCCGTGCGTTTGAAGAATATGGTAGACCTCCCCCCTAACACACAATGATACATAAAATGCATAAAAGATTAGATGATTTCCGCCGAGTAGAGGGCTAGGAATACTTCATGTGATCCCATTGTTCTACTTGGATAAGGAATGATCACACAAAAGTCTGAAGCGAGGGGTAGGAACATTTCCCAAGACCCCATTATTCGCCTAAGACTTTTGACACTTTGAGAGGGGAAAAACCGGGGATTAGGTGGCCATCACCATCAATACTCGCGTCTCGAACCTTGATTTGTGTATGCGAAGCTTAATTTAAAATCAGAAACATAAAAAGAGATAAGTCTGGGGGAGAGGAAATCAATACCAAAGTATAAAATCTGGGTGGTTCCTTAGTCATGATATCGCATGAGGAAGAATCTAGAAGGTTCCTGAATATCAACATCAGTGATGAAACGGCAATGAAGGATTTAGTATGATTGATGCTGTGAGATAATGAGCGGATAATGGGAAACTGCAATGGTCTAAGGAGAAGTACATGGTGGTCCGATCTGAAAATGTTTAGGTGACAACTGGAAGCTTGGAAAAAGGGTCATTACTATGTCTCAAGAAAAAGGTGAGTCTCCATGTTTTCAAACCTCTTTCTCTGTTTAGTTTTTTGTTTGCTTGAGAGCAAGCAAAGACTAAGTCTGGGGGAGTTGATATATCATGGTTCTTTTCAAGCTATAGGCGCATATGGAGCTAATTTGGAATATTGGAAGCTTTTGAAGCAATCTAGAGTTGAAGCAGTTTGGGAACAAGCCAAGCATCGATCGACACCTAAGAAGCATCGATCGATACCACCCCTTTTGGAGAGACACGACCAAAGAACCTAGCATCGATCGATACCATTTACAGTATCGGTCGATGCCAGTGACCAGAACGCGAAACAAACCCGAAGATAAACCAGAAGCTTTTCTTACTTTTCGAGATAACTCCAAAACGTTTTGATTAACTATATAATTAGGTTTTTGAGCCTCTGAGAGGCCAGACTGGTTTTTGAGAAGATAGAGTTTTTCTACAATTGAGTTTTGGAGAAGAAATCTTGAACCTTTTTGTATTTCTTACTATATTTCATTTTATTATATGAGATCTATTCTATTCATGATGTTTATTGTATTCACCATGTCTGAGTAGATTCCCTGTTAGGATTAGGGTTGCTTAAAGGTATTTGATGAATTAGTAGATCTGAACTAATTGTTAGGGAATAATCTATAGAGCTTTTCACCTAGACTTGAGATTAATGCTTATTCTAGCCTCGCGAACTAGAATCTGATGTTAGGTTGTTTGATTGGCACGAAAGTGTGATTGATTGCCTGATCTAGTGTTTGGTGAGCAAAAGCCTTATTCGCAAAGAAATTTGGTTTAGGGATTTTGTGAACAATTGAACTTGATCGTTAATGCTTGTTTAAATTCATAGAATTTGCAAAGAAATTTGGAATTCTAGGTTTAGGCATAGATAGTTTTCGCAACGACAGTTGGTTTACTTTACATCTGTGTTTCAAGTTTGAGAGCGGAGCTTAATTTATTCCTGACAATTGATTTAATTTGATAATTCTGATTTGCCTGCAAGTTTCCCTAAGTCTAGCGTTTTCCTCCACTGAATTACTACCTGTTTTAATTGTTTTGCTATTCATAATTTCATCTATTTGGCTTAGCTTAATTCATATTCTAGAATCTATTGAGTGTTATTTTGAGTCCTTGTGGATTAACCCCTAGAATACTACAGCGTCTGTTTAGATACTTTAGGGTATTAGATTTGAGCACATCAACTTGCATCAAAGATTGAGTCATCATTCTTAAGAAAAATTCATTTACTCTCTAAAGATCCTCTTCTAGAAAAACAAATCATGAAGCAATTTGTAAAGTGTCTCATTTAGCAAAAGAGAGACGTCTTTCTTTTCCATCATGAAATAATCATTCTCAGTCTCCTTTTCATTTGATTCATATTAATGTTTGGGGTCCATTTCATGTTCCCACATCATTAGGACACAAATATTTTCTTACTTTGGTGGATGAATGTACAAGGGTTAATTGGGTTTATATGTTGACAAATAAAAGTTAGGTTGCTACTGTGTTTCCTGAATTTTTTTAAGTACTTGTTGAGACACAATATCAAAAAGACAAAGTCGTTCGATCAGACAGTGCCTCTAAACTTTTCTTTACTTCTTTACTTAAATCTAAGGGCATAATTCATTATTTCATTTGTCTCTATATACCACATCAAAATTTTGTGTTAGAATGGAAACACCAACACATTTTAAATGTAGCCCCTTCTCTCCTTTTTCAAACTAATGTCCTTTTGAGCTACTGAGGAGATTGCATACTTACCGCAATATACCTCATAAATCAGACACTTTCTTCTCTTCTTCAAAACAAATCTCATTTTGAACTTCTTACTTCTAAACCACTGAAGTATGATCATCTTCGAGTCTTTGTTTGTCTTTGTTTTGCATCTACTTTCATAAAAGATAGGCACAAATATTCACCTCGGCCTTCAGTATGTGTCTTTCTGGGTTATCCTCAGGGATATAAAGGATACAAAGTTTTTGATCTTGTAATTAACACCAATTCTATTACTCAAAATGTGGTGTTTTAAAATTAAGAATCTGGTTTCCCCTTTTCAAAATTGCCTCATGGTCCTGATTCTAATTTTTTTTCTCAGGATATACTACCTCTTCCTGTTTCATAATCTTTATTCCTAGCTTCTTTTGATATCAGCCAAGAATCTATTAGTCTTGATTCCTCATTGTCAACTGAAAATTCATCTTCATCATCAGTTGATTCTGATTCTATTTCTTTATCTTCTAATTCTCCATCCCATGTTATTCTTTCTAGTTCCAATAATGAATCAGTTCCATCAAGAAGCTCAGTTCCGTTTCCTAGAAAAAAGTAAACTATAGCTCCTACCTATCTTGATGAATATCATTGTTATCTTTTAAACAAACCACAGATACTCCAGCCGATCGTACCTTTACTACATCTTACCCTATTTCATCTTTTATTTCATATGATAATCTTGAGACCTCTTCCAAAAACTTTCTTCTTTCCATTACCAAATCTACACCCCCTAAATCCTTTCATAAAGCTATTACATCTGCTGAGTTAACGGATGCCATGAAATCTGAAACGACTTCTCTAGAGGCTAATGGAACATGGTCTTTTTGAGCTTTTCCAAGAAAAATATCATGTTGGTTGTAAATGGGTTTATACCATTAAATATAATCTTGATGGCAATACTGAATGTTATAAAGCACGGTTGGTTGCTAAAAGATATACACAGTTGGAAGGATTAGACTATATTGACACCTTTTCTCCTTTTGTTAAGTTGAGTACTATTAGAATGCTTCTTGGTTTGGCTCCTCTAAAGAATTGGTATGTTTCACACCTAGTAATGCATTCCTTAATGGAGACCTTGATGAAGAAATTATATGACTATGCATCAGGATTATTTTATTCTCAGTTGACAAGAGTGTTTTGGCCAAAAAAATCCAGTATGTAAACAGCACATATCCTTATATGGTCTGAAACAGGCCTTTCGACAATGGAATCAAAACCTTACTGGAGTTATTTTGGATGAAGGCTTCATACAAGCTCCTGCACATCATTCTCTATTTGTGAAATGTAACTCACATACCTTTTTGTCCATTTTGGTTTATGTCAATGATATACTATTGGTTGGCAGTGATGATTCTGGTGTGAAAAAGTTGAAGAACGTTCTAAAATCTACATTCAAGCTTAGGGATCTCGGTCTAGCAAAGTATTTTTTGGTTTTTGAGATTGCTAGAAACAATATTGGTATCTCTATTTACCAGCGAAAATACACACTGGAACTTCTTGAAGATGCAGGATTCGTTGGTTGTAAACCTGTTTCAGTTCTCATGGAACCGAATCTTAAACTCTCAGAATTTGATGGTGAGCTATTAGATTATGCATTTGTTTACAGAAGAATCATTGGCCGACTATTGTATTTGACTCATACTAGACTTTATATCACATATGTTGTGCATAAACTGACTCAATATATGACTTCTCCTAGAACAGTACATCTTCAAGCAGCTCATAGAATTCTCCAGTACATAAAGAATGATCTAGGACAAGGATTAATTTACTCTTCTTCTTCTGATATTCACCTGAAAGCTTTCTCTGATGCAGATTAGGCATCATGTCCTAATTCAAGAAAATCCATTATAGGATATTGTATGTTTTTAGGTGATTCTCTTATCTCATGGTGCTGTAGAAAACAACCTACAGTTTCTCGAAGCTGAGTGTCGAGCTATGATTCATGCTAAATGTGAGCTGGTTTGGTTAAACTCATTACTTTATGATCTTCATTGTCCAACAAGCGCTCCTGCAACTTTATTTTGTGATAATCAGTCAGCCTTACATATTGCTTCCAACCCCGTGTTTCATAAGAGGACGAAACACATTGAAAATAATTGTCATGTGGTTCAAGAACGGTTGGAAAAGTAGATTTCTCAAACTGTTTATGTGAAATCTGATCATTAGTTAGCAAATATATTCACCAAGGCAGTGCAACCGAGAATTCCCAAGTTCTTAATTCCATCTTGAGGAAGGGGTATTGGAGTTAATTAATTAATTATATCTGATTATGTAAATGTTGTTAAACCGAATTAACCGATAGTCTAAATACTTGTAATCACAACTAATTGGAACTAACTCAGTCCATTTTAATCAAATGCATCTTCTTGTTTATTTTTTTCACTTGTTCATCAGCTTACTGAATTCTTATATAATATGTGTTAAGTTATTAGTCAAAAATGTCTGTTTTCAATCATTTTAAATTTAAAACGGATATAAAAATCACAAAATGTTAAATAAGTGATCAGTTATTAGTCAAAATATTTTGACCAATATTAAATTGGTCGTTTATTCGTCAGAAATTTATGGTCATTTCTCAACTAAATATGCTGGTAAAAAAATCGACCGAATGCTGACTATTTTAAATATTTATCGTATTTTCAAAAAAAAATGATTTGGTATAATGTTTGACTATTTAGTTAGTTAGAATTTTGGTCGCAATTCAACATGTTTTCTTGTAGTGTATTCTCATGATACAGAAAAAGTTTGCATCTGAAGTGTTGTTGATTCGCACCAAAAATGTTGTGAATCCAATTGCAATAATCGATAATAATATATTGTACGAACATGAGGATGAAAGGAGAAAAAATATATGGTGGATATGCTGCGTATAACATGAAAGGTGCGAATTCGGATGTTAAAGAAAAGTGGGCTTAGCACTTCTGGAACATAATATCGTGGGCCCAATTATAATAGCACGATGTGTAACATCACGTCACATCACAAGCCAACAAAATCACAACCCACTAATATTAAATAAGAAGTATAGAAGATGACAAAATAAAAAGTATAGACATTGCTAATAGAAAACATATATTTTGTATTTAGTGACAAAACGTGGAAGAACAGTTATTTTTAACGAAATCCTGGTTTTAATAAAGTATTCTTTTCAACGAAATCGAACTCGTCCCTAATGATAAGATATACTTTTACTCAAATAAACAATTTTGCTCAAAAATTGGATGCAAAATGTTAGTTCCACGATATGGTAAAAAGATTCACACATTCTACAACACTTAGATTATAAAATAAGAATATAAAAAAGTATCTGAAAATTGAAATGTACCTAAAAATATCACCTATTGAAAAAATCATCTATCAAATATTTGGGCGATATATTTAGCTACATTTAATTTCTCTAATATCTTTTATACGGCTTATTTATATATAGAATGTGTGAATCATTTTACCATATCATGGAACTAACATTTTGCGTCCAATTGTACATTCACGATATTTAATGGAAAAATCACAAACTTTTGATATCATATTATTGACAGAAAAAAATATGTTAAAAACAAATGCTTTAACGTTAATTAAAACATAGCTGATTAAACATAACAAACAAACGTTAATGATAACTCAAACTATACACCAAGAAAATTCTACATGACTCTGATCGATACCAGATAACCAAGACTAATGGTCATCTTTAACGTTATGAAACTAATTAAGATGATGGAAATCTTGAGTCTCGAGCCCGTGAACTAACACGACTACGACAGTTAGAATAAAAACTGTTAGAGCATTTTTTATCAAGCGTCACTAGATAAGAAATTGAGTATTAAAATAAATAAAAAAATTATAAAAAAGGAGAAAGATATGAGAATCGTTTCTTAAACCAGAAACTATGAGAACCGTTTTTTGCCAAGCTTATTAACATTATTAGTTTTCATAGTTTTATCTATTAAAATTAATTCAATAACAAAATTATTTCAAAAAGTATTATTATTATATTAAAAGAAAACAATTAGCTTTGTTTTTTTTACTGATGGAGATACTTTTACGTTGTTGTTCATGCATAGGAACTTAGGAAGATAGTTATATGGCTAAAGTGTTAGAGCATCGTAACGCAGGTTCTTATACGGTTTCTTAAGGTTTAAAGGTTAATTAATTATATCAAAAATATAAAAATTAACAAGAGCCGTTTCTTAAATTCTGATTTTAAGGGACGGTTCTTATGCCCAGCTTCATATCGATTGAGGAAAAGAGTAGTGAAAACTTTCATCAATCTTGCAATGGGATTCAGGAAAAGAGTAGTGAAAATTCTCCAATCTCCGTCCGGCAATCTCTCCGTCGTTTCGTCCGGCGAAGTTGAAAAGAGAGATTTTAAAGCTCGATTTCATTACAAGAGCTGCTGATTCCAGGAGCTCTTCTCCTTCAGTAGCTTCCGGTGACGATGCTCTACTCCCTGATGATGAATTCGCTTTAGCCAAGGTGATATTGCTTTCGACCTTTTCAATCCCTAATTAAGAGTTTCGTCAAATTCGATATGATCAATTGTTCCTGCAACGATCACTGCCTTGTTCAAATTGTGAAGTGTGTGAGATTTATGGGGAAATTATACTGTCTCTACAGGTATGGCTTCTCTGAGGCTAATTTGTTAGGACAAGGTGGGTTCGGATATGTGCAAAGCTATGAGAATCTATTACACACTACAAGCTACGGCAGGACTTGAAGCTCAAACCAAAAAAGAAGAAGCACTTCAAGTCACATGTTTCTCTCTTTCTACTCTACTGTGTTTTCATTTTTATTCGATTTGTTCCGAGAAGAAGAAGACGATGACTTTCTGGGCATGATTTTATCTCCTTTAGGAATCTCCTGTCAATCATGGTTTTTTTTTTTTGGGTGGTTAACAATCCTAATAGCAACAGAGCTGGAAAAATTACAATACAACGATTGTGACGATATGTTTGATTTTCAGGAAGCTAAGAAATTCAAGGTAGGGGATCCAAGGACGTTCCACTATCTGAACCAGACAAACTGTTACGAGGTTTCCAATGTAGATGATGCAAGAGAGTATATGGAGACCAAAAATGCCATGGACATTGTGGGCATTGGACAAGAGGCACATGTTTGTCTCCTGAATCTCATTCTTAGGATCATATGATTATAGATACTTCAAATACTGACCAGTAAACTTCAACTTTAGGATGCCATATTCTGTGTCGTAGCTGCAATCCTCCACCTTGGAAATGTCAATTTTATCAAAGGAGAAGAAGCAGATTCTTCAAAACTGAGGGATGAAAAATCAAGATATCATCTTCAAACAGCAGCAGAATTACTCATGTATCTTCGACTAGAATTCCTTACCACTAGACTTCGAAATCCTGCACATTTCCAATGGCAATGCTGACAAATTTTCAATAATTCACTTGATGCAGGTGCAATGAGAAGATGATGGAAGATTCGCTCTGCAAGCGTGTAATTGTCACTCCGGATGGTAACATTACAAAGCTGTTTGACCCAGAATCGGCAGCCTCAAACTGTGATGCTTTAGCCAAGACAGTATACTCCAGGCTGTTTGACTGGTATGTAAATCCAACCCCTTAAACAAAAATGGATATTTTAACAATCATTAGGTAAAGAGTTCTCTGTCCTCCACAGGAATTCTAATGGCGCAAAGGTAAGATAGAAACTGCATACACATCATAGGAGAGATTGAACACACCTTTAACATGATTTTCCTTTAGGACTTTGTCTAGATAAACAGTTTCAGTTTGAGCAATCTCCAACCGTGACCTGTGCACAATTCAATAATGGCAGGATTGTGGATAAGATCAACAGTTCAATAGGTCAAGACCCGAATGCTAAAAGCTTGATCGGAGTCCTCGACATTTATGGTTTTGAAAGCTTCAAGATCAACAGGTAAACCTGACCAGAATTATAAACCTGAATGATGGGTACACATAGACTTATTATCTAATACCACTATTCCTTTCAAAGTTTTGAGCAGCTATGCATCAATCTAACAAATGAGAAGTTACAACAGCATTTCAATCAGGTAGGAAATAGAATCACAGTAACCTGTTCACATTGCAAGCAACTTTTACATGGAACAACTTTATGTGCAACATGTATTCAAGATGGAGCAAGAGGAATACACGAGGAAGGAAATAAACTGGAGTTATGTTGAATTTGTTGATAACCAGTTTTACATGGAACAACTAACATCATAAATCTGGATGGCATTAGCTCCACAAGTTTTAGAGGTGAGTTACTTGCTATAATTTTATCTGCTTTGAACAAATGCTTCCACCGTTCTAAATTGTTATGTTTCCAGTCTAATCCAGTGTAATTTAAGTGTCATGACTCTTGGCTTGGAAAGTCAATAGTGATGAATGCTTGTTTTATTAGGGCTGTAGATTAGTGTTAGATTAACTTTGTAATAAATGGGTTAGATAGATGTCAACTCAAAAAAAAAATTTCCTTTTTATCATCTTCTAAATCTATTTCTTTCCTCTTTCTTATCATCTTCTAAACACACACATTCCTTCTTCTCTTTGTGTTCATCTTCTAAACACATTTCATCTTCTTTTTCTCTCTTCTTTTACATTTTAGGATATGGATTCTACAAATCCATATAGTAATTTTGTTGACCTTTTGAACAGTCAACAAGATAATTTTTCATCAGAATTCCCTGTTTTCAGTACTCAATGTACTGAAACATCAAGCATCGGTGAAAACACGCCTGCAGAGCGTAGAGGAAGAAGGAGCTGGAGTACCATAGATGATTTAGTCCTCATCAGTGCCTGGTTAAACACGAGCAAGGATCTTGTGGTAGGCAATGAGCAGAGATCAGGTGCCTTCTGGAAACGAATTGCAGCATACTTTGCGGCTAGTCCCAAGGTTGCAGGAGGTGAAATGCCAGAGTCAACTCACTGTAAACAAAGGTGGCAGAAGATTAACGACCTTGTTTGCAAATTTTGTGGATCCTATGAAGCTACAACAAGAGAGAAAACTAGTGGTCAGAATGAAGAAGATTTTCTTAAACTAGCTCAGGAGATCTTCTACAATGATTACAAGAAAAAGTTCAACCTTCACCATGCTTGGCAGGAGCTGAGGAATGACCAGAAATGGTTTGAATCATTGACAAGTAAAACTGATGGAAGCTCTAAAAGGAGAAGGTGTGAGGATGGTGCACAATCATCAAACTCTGACGCATTTACCAAACAAGGTGACCAAGGAACCAACCGTCCTCCTGGAGTTAAGGCAGCAAAAAGAGCATCTGTTAAGAGTACTGCAGTAGAGGGGAAGGCTCTGGCCGAGTTTCAGAGCATGTGGACCATAAAAGAGAAAGATTTAGCAATGAAATAAAGACTCTCTAAGATGAATCTACTTGAAAGTCTCATTGCCAAAAAAGAGCCACTTTCTGAGTATGAAGAAGCTTTAAAGAAGAAGCTTATTGAAGACATGTTGGCTAATTAGTGTGAAATAGTTATTAGAAGTTTGTATGTTTGTATGTTTTTATGTTCTGTTTGTATGTTTAAGTTTGTATGTTTAAAAACTTCTCTATTTAAGTCAGTTAAAAACTCTATTTAAGTTAGTTTAAAAACTTGTGTTTAACTTTGTATGTTTAAGTTAGTAATTTGCAGCTATGAATGTTTGCTTTACTGGATTTTTTCTCCTTTGAGATATATAGATGAGTACAGATGGAGATATTGATCTAACAGTTCCAAGTAACTGGTGTTTAGTATATCACAATAAAAGTTTGCTTGGTTCCTTCTTTATTTCTGAATTATGTGTTTCAAGAAAACTTATTTTCATGCTTATGATGGCAGGACTATGTGCTCTATGTTTTCTGGAGCAGGTATATACTTCATAGCTTTGGCTTATGATCAGCACTGGATTGTCTGGCCCTTTAGCAGTAAGCATTTTAAAATCTGACAGGGCATCATGATAGATTTTGTGTCTTATCAGGTCAAGATCAAGCAGGTCATTGCACATGTCGTGCTGTTACTAACCGTGGTTCTGCTACAGCAACAACCGATGAAACAAATGCAAGAGCTAGCATCTCAAGGATAGTATTGTTATCTGAAGCTCTCTTCCAAGTAAATACACGTCTTTGGTGTTCCCATTAACAGTTTTTTGTCACTCTCTTTCTTTCTCTCGTATCCTAAGTTATTGTGTATTCATTTTAGGTACTTGATGAAATTCATCAGCAATTTGTTGTCTTATCCTCTCAACAACCATCAGTATCATCTATAGCATCTGTTCCTGCACCAAACGATGTTGTGGAGTATGAAGAAGCAGACAGTATAAAACATTTCCTTGTTGTCACGAATTCCACAAAACCTGTGTGGATAAATGGTTAAAGGAGATTTACAGGTACGAAGGTGACAACTAACTTTTCGCTTTTTTGGTATATGAGATGATCTGATGATGCTTTTATGGCGACGCAGAGTATGTCCTCTATGCCGAGGAGATATTTGTATACATGATCCATCATCTGAACAACATAGATTACAGTCTTACATACATGATGCTTAAAGATTCTGATTCTACTAGAGACCAAGAATACTCATCGGTTTTTGTCTGCAGCTGAATCAAAATGTTGTGTTTTGCTTGTTGTTTGTAGCTTACACTGGAAAACAAAATTCACACTTTAAAACATGTAAACTTATGAACCAAATTGATCCAAACATGTAAACTCAGTAAATCCATTGATGTTGTGCATTTCATGAGCATCTTTGTTTCTGTATTGTAATTTGTATCAATGTGATCAATTGGTTTTGATTCATTTGGTTTGGTCTGATTCGGTTTTGGTTCATATTGATTTGATTTGGTCTGGTTCGATTTAATAAACAAACATGACTTTGTTCAATAAACAAACAAACATGATGATTGAATATTCAATAAAGAAACAAAAATAAAACATGTCGGTACACACAAACAAAAGTTCACAAGATATTATAATACAAGACATTATTATCACATGACGAATACTTTTATTGGTTTTGTTTCTTTCTCCTTCTCCTTCTCCTTCTTCTTCTTCTTCTTCTTCTTCTTCTTCTTCTTCTCCTTCTTCTCCTTCTTCTCTCCTTCTCCTTCTTCTCTCCTTCTCCTTCTTCTATTCAGAAAACTTGTTTCTTCCCTCTTTTTCTCCTTCTTCTACTCTTTCTTACTTGTTTCTTCTCTCCTTCTCTTCTTCCCTTATTTATCAAATCCACCTTTTTATATCAAAATCTAAAAAAAAAATTATACACATATGGCATCTTCTTCCCATAATCCGTTTGACGGTTCAATTGATGAAAATTTAGATCAAAAGTTTGATCAACTATTCGATCAAACATTTGAGATATGTTTATTGATTATGGTGAGCATCAACAGGCAAGGGAGTCAAAGAAAAAACGACGATTTATTGAAAGAAATCGCGAAGACATACGTCTGTGGAACGATTATTTCAGTGAGGCTCCAACATATCCTGCTAATTTATTCCGACGACGTTTTAGAATGAACAAACCATTGTTCTTACATATTGTCGATCGACTCTCCAATGAAGTTCCATTTTTCCGACAAAAAAAAAGACGCTCTCGGAAGGCCTGGTCTCTCTGCACTTCAAAAATGTACAGCAGCAATTCGTCTCTTGGCATATGGTGGTGGGGCTGATACAGTTGACGAATACCTCCGACTTGGTGAAGCTACTGCTCGTTCATGTTTGATTAATTTTGTCGAAGGAATAATATATTTGTTTGGCGATGAGTACTTAAGAAGACCCACACCGGAGGATCTTCAACGACTACTTCATATTGGAGACCAACGTGGATTTTCTGGGATGATTGGAAGCATCGATTGTATGCATTGGGAGTGGAAGAATTGCCCCACTACTTGGAAAGGGCAATATTCACGTGGTTCCGGAAAACCCACAATCGTTTTAGAGGCCGTAGCTTCATATGATCTCTGGATATGGCATGCATTTTTTGGACCTCCAGGTACTTTAAACGATATCAATGTTCTTGATCGCTCACCTATTTTCAATGATATAATAAAAGGTCAAGCTCCGCAAGTAAATTTCTTTGTCAACGGAAAGGAGTATCATATGGCTTACTATCTCACAGATGGTATTTATCCTAAATGGGCAACTTTTATCCAATCTATTTCAATTCCACAGGGTCCCAAAACATCTTTATTTGCTCAACATCAAGAAGCTACCCGAAAAGTTGTCGAGCGTGCTTTTGGAGTTTTGCAAGCTCGATTCGCCATTGTTAAAAATCCAGCTCTTTTTTGGGATAAAGTCAAAATAGGAAAGATTATGAGAGCATGTGTCATTCTCCACAATATGATAGTAGAAGACGAACGAGATGGATACACTCAATTTGATGTTTCAGGATTCCAACAAGGAGAAGGAAACAGAAGTTCAGATGTCGATCTCACGTACTCTACAGATATGCCTACAAATCTCACCAATATGTTGGGTGTTCGAACTAGAATTCGTGATAGACAAGCGCATCAACAATTGAAAGCTGATTTGGTTGAGCATATATGGCAAAAATTTGGACGTCATCAAGATAACAACTGAGCTTCGATGCTTATTTGAAATGTTTATCGTTTTTTATTTTGAAATCTATGTTTAAAATATTTTTATATCAAATATGTTTAATTTAAATCAAATACTTTATTTACAAAAAAAAAAAAAAAAAATTTAAGAACCCCTAATGAGGTTCTTACCATTGTAGGACCAAAAATCATAGTTTCTTAACAAAATTTCTTAATCCTAATAAATTAATAAAATATTAGCTAAGAAACCCACTAAGGTTCTTAGAGCAGCATTACTTGGGGTTTCTAACTAAAAACTTATTATTATTATATTGAAAAAAAAAAAAAAAGTAGAGGAAAGAGAAAGAATCGTCTCTTAAACAAGAGAAGCAACACAAACGTTTCTAAGAAACATGTCATTTTTCAATTTGATAAAACTTATAAAAAAAAGGAATAATTTAATTTAATAATTAAATAATATAAAAATATTATTATTTTATCTTTCATATATCCAAATGGGTATGATGATGCTCTTACCATTAACGATGCTCTTCGATCCTCCATGCAAATTGGTCCACCGTTAAAAAACATCATTTTATCAATAATTTTAAATTATTTTACTATTTAAATTGTTTCTCACCACTCGCAACTATATATCACTCAGCTCTCAAATGGAAATTTCATTGAATCATTTTCTCTAATTTATTAAATAACCTTAAACGACGTTTAGTTACATGGCTCTTTGGGCTGTCGGGGTGTATCCCCCTGCAAAGAATGCGTTAAGTCTGTACACACACGGTTTTCCAAACTCAAGGTTTAACCATATTTTTTAATCTAATTCGAGTTGTATCCCCACGGCAAAGTTTAAATCAATGTAAAACCCATCTTGTTGACTTTTTGGTTGACTCCGACGGAATTACTTAACGGACGTTACTGTGCTGTTGACGTGGCGCCACGAGACCTCAAATAAGTTAAATCCAATTTCCGACGAATATTTCTGACTATTTGAATTTCAAAAATCCGTCATGAATTTTGAAATTCCGTCGCGAAATTTCAGCATTTCGTCAGGAATTTCGGAAATCCGTCGAAAATTTCGGAAATCCGTCGGAAATTTCGGAATCCGTCGGAAATTTCTGACTATTTGAATTTTGAGAATAGTCAGTTTCGAAATTCCGTCGGGAATTTTAGTAATCCGTCAGGAATTTCGGAAATCCGACGGAAATTTCGAAAATTCGCCGGGAAATTCAGAAAATCCATCGGAAATTTCGAAAATCCGTTGTGTAATTTCAGAAATCCGTCGCGTAATTTCGGAAATTCGTCTTGTAATTTCGGAATTCCGTCGCGTAATTTCGAAAATCCGTCACGTAATTTCGGAAATCCATCGCGTAATTTCGAAAATTCCCGACGGATTTTTGAAATTCCCGACGGATTTTCGAAATTTCTGAGAAATTTTTGAAATTCTCGACGAATTTTTGAAATTGCAGAAAGAATTTTGAAATTTCCGACGGATTTTTGAAATTCCCGACGGATTTTTGAAATTCCAGACGAATTTTTGAAAATTCGTGACCGATTTTTTAAAATCCGCGTAATTTCGAAAATTCCCGACGGATTTCCGAAATTTCCGACGGAATTCCGGAAAGACAGACTGACTAAGATATATTACAATTTTGTCACTAAAAACTCAAAATGTTAACGTGGCCTAGTGGTTAGTGTGTTTAACCATGGATATTTCTCACCCAGGTTCGAGTCTAGCTAACTACAAGTGTTTTTAGTTTTATTTGCCACGGCAGCAGCACAGTGGCGCTCTGTCAGCGGCGCCACGTCAGCGCCACAGTAACGTCCGTTAAGTAATTCCGTCAGAGTCAACCAAATAGTCAACAAGATGAGGTTTTACATCGATTTAAACTTTGTCGTGGGGATACAACTCGAATTAAGTTAAAAATGTGGTTAAATCTTGAGTTTGGAAAATCGTGTGTGTACAAACTTAACGCATTCTTTGCAAGAGGATACACCCCGAGAGCCCTGGTTCTTTCCATTCATTTAACAATACGTTAGAGATGTGAGCAAAAGTGTTTGGTTAAACAAAAAAAAAAAGTCGCGGGAGAGAGAGAGGTTAGGTACGTAAACCGAGACGCGCACGTCTCACAAAACGACACTTGTTCTCCTTCGTTACCAACTACAAATAGCAAACTCAAGACCGTCAACGTCAAGCATCACGTCCTATAGCAAGAAAGTCAATACATGATTCTACACGTCAAAGAAACTAATGGTCAATGGTCATACTGACGACACAATAAATACATAACATTATACAGTACTATATAGTAAATTAAACGCACGTGGATTCTACAGTTTAAATACGACAAGTAGCCCAAGATGGTCAATTATATACTGTCTCATTCGGCATAGTTTCAATAAAGTCTCTTTAGATTGATTCCTATTTAGTTTTCAAATAGTTTAGGTATATAATTAGTTAGAATCAGTTTTTTTTTTTTCATACAGTTTCAAAGCCATGCTAACGTGGCTCCATGCATGCAACACGATGACGTAACAAATATATACTTTCACGGAGGCATATCTTCACCTTCTTTGTATTTAGACAGCTTTTCAAATGATTTTTGTACGAACATTATTCCTTTGTATAAATGAGAATCTTAGACCGTAAGAATATTATGACCGTCTATGACCAATAAGAGAAACCAAATTTCGTGTGCAATGACGATGTTAAAAGTCTCCTTTTATGAAGTTACCAGGAAACTGCATTCGTGCACAAGTACATTTATACATATGACAACAATGCCAATTTATTTCGAAATACTTATATATAAAATCTTCGCCTAACGCTTTCTTCAAGCTTTTGACAATAATGTACATAGAACCCGGATTTCGATATCATATGCGTATAGACTAAAGACTTATATCTCTAATCATATACCAAAGTTATATTTACAACATATGATATCTTTTTGTACACGCATGCCTCATAGTTTGACTATGAGTCTTTTTGTTGTTTTACACTTTCACGCGTGCATGACATCTTTATGTTTTTCTTCTTTTACCTTATATATCAATGGTTTTACATGCATCTAACCTATATTTCTTTTTTGAATGAAACTAACATTTATTCAAAACAAAAAAAGTTTTTACATCAAATATTACTAGAGTTTGAATTTCTACACTTTTCTAAGAACCTTTATTGAGAAGAAAGAGCTGATTAAAAAAAAAAGGTTAAGTGTAGGAAAAAGCAAACCAAAGCTGCAAGGCTCCACAAAGCTTTTTATCATGAGGCAGAGAAATTGAGGAGATTCGATTGCAGATGAGTTTGTCGACAAAGGAGACCAGTAGAGTGATTGGCACTGGTTGTTCACTATGACGTCTTGCGTTTCTTTCCCTCCATATAGTATGAATGGTAGCTTGAAAGGCATAGTGGAACAAGAAGAGATTAGGATGTCTGAGACTTATATCCGTTAATTGAGTGATTAACTGATCCAAAGAGGTAAATTAGCGGGATTGTAATTGGTTTTTGACCAACATTTTCCAAACCAATGAAGTGAATTGAGAGGTGAAGAATATATGATCTCGAGATTCCATGGGATCACCACAAAATACATAAAAAGAGTCTATGCTTCCCGTCTGCGCTCTCATACGATCACCTGTTGTTAGACGATGAATAGCCAACCAAACGCCCTTATGCCAAGGTACAAGCGGAGATGGTGTTCTAAGCAAGAGCTAAGTATTTTTTCGATTTGAAACTTGGAAGCTAACGATATGCCTTTCTTCTCTAAAGAGAGGTATCTATTGCATTAGTCGATCTCAACCTTAGTTGTTCTAACTCTATTTCTAGGGGATTCAAGTTATCTGATCGATGCCTTAGTCTTCGTCTATGCAACCAAGCGCTTGCAACAGTAGAAGTGGACGGGATGCCCATATCAATCACTCCTCTTGATCCAAGTAAGTCCCATGGACAGCCTAAAGAAGACCAACAATCATACCAAAAACACGTTGATTCCCCATTGTGAACCTCTACCTTATGGAAAGATCGGCCAATCTCTCGGTATTTTAAGATTTTCTTCCACATCCAAGACCCCATACAAGTACTGCTTTTGATAGACCAGAAAGATTCATTGCGAATGAGGTAAGTGTGTACCCACCTTACCCACAAAGAAGGCTGAGCAGAGGCAATACGCCAAACCAATTTGAGACAAGAGACCGAGTTAACTTCTTTTAATGGGCGGATACCAAGACCACCCTCTTTCTTTGGCTTGAAAATATCAGCCCATACCATCTTCACTTTCCAACCATTTAGTTCCGGACCAAACCATAGAAAACTAGAGCACAAATCTTCAATCTCCTTGATACACGCTTGAGATAGTCTAATAGCCGAGAGCCAAAAGTTTGTTAAGCTCATTAATATCGAAGAAATGAGCTGTAGTCGACATGCCATTCACAGATGCCTTGCTGTCTAGGACTAGATACGTTGCTGAATTGACTCTATTAACGACATGTAATCTTGCGGAATCATCCGCCTAGTTAACAGAGGAAAGCCCAAATATATAACAGGGAGAATCCCTGATGAGAAAGAGAATTTTGAGTTAATCTCCGCAATGATGGGAGCTGAGACACCAGTTGAATATAATGTAGATTTCTCCATACTTATTCTTTGCCTCGAGTATCGAGCAAACGTGTCAAATACTTGAACAAAGCCTTAAACTGATCTGATATTTCCATCTGTTAAAACCATAATATTGTCAGCAAAACTTAAATGGATAAGACCTAAGTTCTTGAACTTGGGATGGTAACCAAACTGATTCGCTCCCGCCGCTCTATCTAGAAGCTTTGATAAAACATTCATGCTAAGAACAAAGAGATAAGAAGATAGTGAACATCCTTGTCTCAGCCCCCGAGAGCTTCGAATAAATTCTGCCAATTCACCATTTACTTGTATTGAAAAAGAAGCAGTCGATATGCAAAGAGAGACCCAATGAATGAAGTTGTCTGGAAAGTTCATAGCTTTTAGCATGTTTAGATCGAATGACCACTAGACTGAATCAAAAGCTTTCGATATATCTATCTTGATCGCACAACGAGAAGAAGTCCCATCTTTATGGTAGTCCTTGACCAGCTCCTTAGCCAATAACAAGTTCTCAATAAGCAAACAATCCTTCACAAAGGCGGATTTATTTAGAGCAACGAGATTAGGGAGTACTGTCTTCATCCAATTAGTTATAATCTTAGAAATTACCTTGTAGATAACATTGCAACATGAAATGGACCTGTAATCTTTCATTTCTATTGAAGAAAGCTTCTTCGGAATTAGAATTAAAATGGTGGAGTTCAATCCCTTTGGTAAAAAACCTTTCAAAAAGAAAGATTTCACAGCAATGATGAATTCCTTTTCCACAATATGCCATAAATATTTATGGAATTCGAAATTAAATCCATCTAGCCCTGGAGATTTATTAACCTATATTTTACTCTGTCAGTGCTAATTAAAAAAGCAAGTCGAAGCTCCCACGATAACATCATAAAAAAGCAATATAAATGTGAGGAAGCTTCGTTTCATTTACTGCTGTATTAATTAATATGCTAACAAAATTTGTTGTCGACAATGTAACCGTGTGCTTTCTATATATATATATACTAATATATATAAAGATTAATGGTGGCCGAAAGAGAAATCGAAATTGATTATATAGTTTTAAAATGTGATTTCTAATCGAATTATCATGTCGCATTCGTATGTCATTTTCGTGGACGGAGATGTTTATTTTCTTGAATAGTTTCGTGATATTTCGTAGTAAGCCAAATCGTGCTGACTCATTTACACTTATTTTCTTCTTTAATTTCTCATAAAAAAGTGATACATAATGATAAAAAAGGAGAGAGAGTTATAAACCAATAACTAGATGGTCCACAAACTAAAGAAAAATCAAATAAAGTATAAGCTTTTTATAAATTGTAGTGTCCTTCGTGGATACCAAAAGAGAAAAAATGATTTAGTGCATATATATCAATATAATTAACGCTCGCAGAACAATACTGTATAAAACAGTTAAATAACGATATGACAGCACTAATACAGTTCCAAGAGACGTTATAATCTATGCAATCATATGCGTAGATGATTCCAACAGTTTCGTTTCGTTGATAAGAACTTATCACTTTAGCTAGAGTACTTTTTCTTTATTCAAAGCTAGAGTACTAATGAGCATCTAGTTACACTGAATAATTAACAACTTGACCAACTCATTTACAATTAGTCGTGTATTTTATTTGTTTGTGGGTATGTTGTATTCGTATAAATAAGATATATATATATACGCGGGATTCATATCTCATAGTTCAAAGAACTCACCAATTTTCCAACATTGTAGTTTCTCAAAATTTCTTTGTGATCTCCTCGTATTAGGAAATTAGTTGTATTGCTTTGATTACATAACATTGTACAAAAGTTTGTGAAGAATATGCAAAAATTCTTAAAGTCTTGAGTTCTTCTTCGCCTCTTTGAACTTTTTATATGGTATGAACGAACAATTGGCCAATTTTTACAGAGTCTAGTCGATCGGTCTCTGCAGTGACAGAGTCTTGTTCTTTTTCGATTTAGCTTGAGTTCGATCGATGCAGGCTAGGGCCAAATTAAACGACCCAATTTTTTATAAACGAACCCAACAATGTATGGATAATATAACCAACTGTGATGGCTTATGACTCATCCTAATGCTGGATGTAAGAGATATTACCCTTCCACGGTGACTCTAAATTTTGGTATTCTACCATATCCGAGTTAGAAAAATTCGAATTAACGACCCTATAAATAATAGTGTAACGACAATTATCGAGATCTAAATATCCTCCACTTTCATGTGTATTATATTTTGTTTAGTTTGTTTATATATGCACTATCGAACCATGCTCGGGCTTCTAACCATAACCAATTAAAATATATTTTAGCGAAGAAAAGAAGAGAATATAAAGAAAACGCAACTTGCACCAAAAGCTACCACTTTAGTAAACACTCATTTGTTATTATATATCACCTCTGTTTCCATCGAAACCTCAAAACAGCACATTAATATATATATACTAGGGAAGTTCTCACGCGTTGCGTGAGTTTAAACCAATATAGTAAATTATACAACACTATATAAATAATATATATCAAAATGATTGATCTATGTAGATGTCGTTTGAGCATTCCGCTTAGGTAACACAATTTTATAATTTACAACATATATTATGTTTCTATTTTCTCCATACACTACAGTAAATAATGATAGTTACATTATTATTTAATTATTTAAAAATAATATAGTTTAATAGTTTTTGTATTTTGGGATTGTCTTCTAATAATTATATTTCTATCAATATTTCATAAAGTTATTACAACTTATTATATATTTCAAAACTAATTAACACTTCTATAAAAATGAATTTGACGAAATTGTGATGATGAAAATACATGAATAAATAAATAAAATATTCTAAATTTTGGTTGAGTCATCTTAGAAGAAGTGGAGAGACTCCTATAGATCGTTCAATAAAAAAGTCTTACCTTGCTTTTCACATTACATTGAAAACATAAGATGGGAAAATAGAGAAGTGATCTTACATTTGTCATTGTGTCTATACTCCCAACCACAACAGTTATATATAAGAGAAAATCTTTTTTACTATATAAGATTGTGATGTCATTTAAATTAATCTACTTATATTTGTTTTGTTGATATATAGTTATATTTAGTTAATGAAATTAAATAAGATATACGGAAAAAATTATAATTTTTAGGGGGTAAATATTAATTAATTTAAATAAATAAAGTAAGGTTCGCTTAACCACAAGCTGACACGTGTCATCCTTCATTTAACCTTCATTTTAACTATTTCTCTATTTTACATTTTCATATTCTCATTTCTAAAATAAACATATATATAAAAAAAAATTTCTATTAATTACACATTTAAAATCAATTATTACAATTTGACAATAATTTAACAAAATAAATATACAAAAGAAATCAATTATTATAATTTGTCATCTTTTATTTTAATTATTTCTCTATTTTACTTTTTGATATTCTCATTCTTAAAAATATATATATATAACAAAAAGACATATACAAAGATAATAATTTCTCTTAATTGACCATAACTTAACTCATTAATACAATTTACAATAACTAATTAATTAATTAGAAAAAATTTTAAATTGTTCTTCTTTTCAAGTTGATTTCCTCTTCTATATAAGCGATTACTTTTTCATATTCTCATTTCTAAAAGAAACATATATAAGAATAATAATTTCTTTTAATTACACATTTAAAAACAATTATTACAATTTGACAATAACTTAACCCATTAACAACATAATTGACAGTAATTTTTTAAAATATGTCTTTTCAATATTAATCTATTATACCACTTAATATTCTCCATCATAAAAAAAACATATACAGTACAGACACAAGTGATCATCCTTCATTTTAATTATTTCTCTATTTTAGTTTTTGATATTCTCATTCCTAAAAGAAACATATATAACAAAAAACATTTACAAAGATAATAATTTCTCATGATTGACCATAACTTAACTCATTAATACAATTTGCAATAACTAATTAATTTATTATATATATATATATATATATATATTACATTAAAGAAGTGATCTTACATTCGTCATTGATTTTATGTTCCCAACTACATCACATATATAAAAGAGAAAAAATCAACCTGAAAAAATAAAATAAATTAATATATATATACCACTATAAAGAAGTGATTTTACATTCGTGAAATGTTATATGCACCAACTAAATCACTTATGTAGAAGTAAAAAATAAACTTGAAAAGAAAAAAAATTGAAATTTGCATTGTAATAATTATCTTACATTTGTTAGGGGTTATATGCTCTTATTACATCACTTATATAGAAGAGTAAATCAATGTGAAAAGAAAAACAATTTGAAATTTTTCTAATTAATTAATTAGTTATTGCAAATTGTATTAATGAGTTAAGTTATGGTCAATCAAGAGAAATTATTATCTTTGTAAATGTTTTTTTGTTATATATGTTTCTTTTAGTAATGTGAATATCAAAAACTAAAATAGAGAAATAATTAAAATAAAGGATGATCACTTGTCTTTGTATATGTTTTTTTTATGATGTAGAATATCGAGTGGTATAATAGAGTAATATTGAAAAGACACATTTTAAAAAAATTACTGTCAATTATGTTGTTAATGGGTTAACTTATTGTCAAATTGTAATAATTATTTTTAAATGTGTAATTAACAGAAAATATTTTTCTTATATATGTTTCTTTTAGAAATGAGAATATGAAAAAGTAATCGCTTATATAAAAGAGAAAATCAACTTGAAAAGAAGAACAATTTGAATTTTTTCTAATTAATTAATTAGTTATTGTAAATTGTATTAATGAGTAAAGTTATGGTCAATTAAGAGAAATTATTATCTTTGTATATATCTTTTTGTTATATATGTTTTTTTAAGAATGAGAATATCAAAAAGTAAAATAGATAATTAATTAAAATAAAAGATGACAAATTATAATAATTGATTTCTTTTGTATATTTCTTTTGTTAAATTATTGTCAAATTGTAATAATTGATTTTAAATGTGTAGTGATATAATAGATGCATAAAAAACGTATACAAAAAATAATAACTTCTCTTATTTTATCTTTTGATATTTTTATTTCTAAAAAAATATTTAAAAATAATAACTTCTCTTAATTACATATACAAAAAATCTATTATACATACATATATATTTATTTCTTTATTTTTAAATTTATCAAAAACTGTTAAATATCTATTTCATATTTAATATTAGAATTTTTACATCTTATATAATAAAGTATGGTTCGCTTAACCACAGTCTGACATGTGTCTAAAAAAAACATATATAATAAAAATAATTTCTCTTAATTGCATTTTTAAAATCAATTAATGCAACTTGACCATAACTTAATTAATTAAAACATTTGAAAGAATCTCAAACAACATAATTGACTATAACCTTTTAACATGTGTTTTTTCAAATATAATAAAGTAGAGTTCGTTTAACCACATACTGACACGTGCCATCTCTTATTTTAACTATTTTTTTGTTTTATCTTTGGATATTTTTATTTCTAAAATAAAATTTAAAAATAATAACTTCTCTTAAGTACATATTTAAAATCAATTAATACAATTTTGACCATAACTTAATTCATTAATCTATTTGAAAGAAACTCAAACAACATAATTGACTATAACGTTTTAACATGTGTTTTTTCAATTTTTCTTTATTGTACCACTTGATATTCTCATTCATAAAAAAAACGTATACAAAAAATAATAATTTCTTTTATTTTATCTTTTGATATTTTTATTTCTAAACAACATATTTAAAAATAATAAGATATATATATATATATATATATATATATATATATAAAAGAGGAAATCAACTTGAAAAGAAGAACAATTTAAAAATTTTCTAATTAATTAATTAGTTATTGTAAATTATATTAATGAGTAAAGTTATGGTCAATTAAGAGAAATTATTATCTTTGTATATATCTTTTTGTTATATATGTTTTTTTTAAGAATGAGAATATCCAAAAGTAAAATAGATAAATAATTAAAATAAAGGATGACAAATTATAATAATTGATTTCTTTTGTATATTTCTTTTGTTAAATTATTGTTAAATTGTAATAATTGATTTTAAATGTGTAGTGGTATAATAGAGTAATATTGAAAAGACACATTTTAAAAAATTACTGTCAATTATGTTGTTAATGGGTTAAGTTATTGTCAAATTGTTTTTAAATGTGCATATTAACAGAAATTATTTTTCTTATATATGTTTCTTTTAGAAATGAGAATATGAAAAAGTAATCGCTTATATAGAAAAGGAAATCAACTTGAAAAGAAGAACAATTTGAAATTTTTCTAATTAATTAATTAGTTATTGTAAATTGTATTAATGAGTTAAGTTATGGTCAATTAAGAAAAATTATTATCTTTGTATATGTCTTTTTGTTATATATGTTTTTTTTAAGAATGAGAATATCAAAAAGTAAAATAGAGAAATAATTAAAATAAAGGATGACAAATTATAATAATTGATTTCTTTTGTATATTTCTTTTGTTAAATTATTATCAAATTGTAATAATTGATTTTAAATGTGTAATTAATAGAAATTATTATTTTTATATATGTTTATTTTAGAAATGAGAATATGAAAAGGTAAAATAGAGAAATAGTTAAAATGAATGTTGTTTTTTTTGTTATATATGTTTTTTTAAGAATGAGAATATCAAAAAGTAAAATAGAGAAATAATTAAAATAAAGGATGACAAATTATAATAATTGATTTCTTTTGTATATTTCTTTTGTTAAATTATTATCAAATTGTAATAATTGATTTTAAATGTGTAATTAATAGAAATTATTATTTTTATATATGTTTATTTTAGAAATGAGAATATGAAAAGGTAAAATAGAGAAATAGTTAAAATGAATGTTGTTTTTTTTGTTATATATGTTTTTTTAAGAATGAGAATATCAAAAAGTAAAATAGAGAAATAATTAAAATAAAGGATGACAAATTATAATAATTGATTTCTTTTGTATATTTTTTTTGTTAAATTATTATCAAATTGTAATAATTGATTTTAAATGTGTAATTAATAGAAATTATTGTTCTTATATATGTTTATTTTAGAAATGAGAATATGAAAAGGTAAAATAGAGAAATAGTTAAAATGAAGGTTAAATGAAGGATGACACGTGTGAGCTTGTAGTTAAGCGAACCTTACTTTATTATATAAGATACACAACAATAAATGAATAACATGAAAATTAATGGTTTAGGAAAATCAATAATTTGTTAAACTAAAATGATCGAGTCATATATATGCAAGTTTTTCTTATACAGTATTATCTTTTTCACTACCTTGACATTTATTTTCATAAAATATCCCTATACATTTTCACTATAAACATGTGATATATATAACACAAAATGTTAAAATGATATTATTCAATGATGAATATTTTGAATTTGATTTTTTTTGGAAAGTATTTAACCGAGTTTTATGGAGAAAGTAAAATAGAGAAAAAAAATCTAATAAAGCAAATAGCACGCAGTTTCAAATGATCAGATAGACCGAAAATACTACGATGTTTGCAAAATGATATAAAATTTATAAATCTGCTACATATATTGATCCTCTAACTATATAGTTAGATAATGCATTCGAAAAATAATTCGGTAGTGGCTCCTATTTTATCAAATTTGTATCAACATCAACTTGAATACTAGGAATATGCGACAAAGAAAAAAAAATAGGAATAGTCTTTTTTCTAAACTAGGAATAAAAATATAATAATTAACATATAGGAATGATGTGGCAAGAGAAGGACAAGAAGGAAGCTCTTTCACTCTTTGAGAGGAAGTTTATAAATTGACCACACATTAAGTCTATTATCATTACATGTATTAAGACTTGACAAACTTGTCTTTCTCACACCAAACCTCTCTCTGTTTCTTTCTTCTCTGTTTTTTTCTTTCCCCTCTGCCCCTAATGACGAACCATAATGCCTTATTCTCCGATGCAAAAGCCAGCATCGGTGTAGCGGTTAGAGTTCCAAACCAATCTCTCTTTTCTCCTGGAGGTGGCCGATACATCAGCATTCCCCGGAAGAAACTTGTGCAGAAGCTAGAGGCTGACCCAAGTCAAACCCGGATCAACACTTGGATCGAAGCCATGAGGGCTTCTTCCCCTACCCGAACCCGACCCGAGAACATATCCTCCCTACCGGAGTCCGATAAGGAGGAAGAACACTCTTTTTGGATGGCTCAACACCCGTCAGCTTTAAGCATGTTTGAAAAAATCGCTGAAGCTTCGAAAGGGAAACAAATCGTTATGTTTCTTGATTATGACGGTACATTATCGCCCATTGTAGAAGACCCGGAACGAGCTTACATGACTGACGAGGTTTGCTTCTCTTCTTGTATCTTATTCCTCTGCTTTTCGGGGTTTTACCATTTCGTAACAACTTTTCATTCTCAGATGAGAGATGCTGTAAAAGGTGTAGCTAAACATTTCCCGACCGCAATTGTCACTGGAAGATGCCGTGATAAGGTACGTTTTAACATTTATTTCTCAAACTATTATAAGAAATAACCAAAAAAAAAAAGATTAGTCTAGTTTTGGTTTAGGTTCCTTATGTTTCTTCATTTATGTATTTGGTAGGTTCGTAGATTTCTGAAACTCCCTGGACTTTATTATGCCGGTAGCCATGGTATGGACATCAAAGGACCTTCCAAGAAAACAAAACATAACAAGGTATTATCATAAACCCTATATATATACTCCATGTATATGTTGATTGATAAATAGACTAACAAGGGCTTGATGTTTTTTTTGGGACAATACAGAACAAAAAAGGTGTTCTTTTCCAAGCGGCGAATGAGTTCTTGCCTATGATTGACAAGGTCTCCTACCTTTCTCTGATTTTCTATTAATGTACGCGTCAAATTCAAGCCACTTAAAATAGCGACATATTGGTTTTTAACCAACAAAACATAAAAAAACTGTTGAACAGGTCTCAAAGTGTCTAGTGGAGAAAATGAGAGACGTAGAAGGAGCAAGCGTCGAGAACAACAAGTTTTGCGTCTCCGTACATTACCGTTGTGTTGATCAAAAGGTTAAAACAAAAAAAATCGAGATTATAAAATATCTTTCTTCATTTTTTCCCCACTTTTACTTTTACTCATAATCTATGGTTGATTTGTAATGATAGGATTGGGGACTAGTAGCGGAACACGTTACGTCGATATTGAGTGAGTATCCGAAACTGAGGTTAACCCAAGGAAGAAAAGTTTTAGAGATTCGACCAACCATCAAATGGGATAAAGGCAAAGCTCTCGAGTTCTTGCTTGAATCCTTAGGATTTGCTAATTCTAAGGATGTTTTGCCCATCTACATTGGAGATGATCGAACGGACGAGGATGCTTTTCAGGTATATATTTACCATCTTCAACACTATTTTATAACCTAATTTTTTCAGATAAATTAAATAAAATATTGGTTGGGTTTAGGTACTGAGAAAGAAAGGACAAGGCTTTGGTATACTTGTGTCCAAAGTTCCAAAGGAAACGAGTGCTACATATTCTCTACAAGAACCTTCTGAGGTTAATATATATTATTTGCTCTATGAGTTTTAGTTTAGTATTATTATTTTTCTCTTATTTTTCTTGAGGAATAACAACTTTTTTTCTTTTGAATAATGTTTTAATAGGTAGGAGAATTTTTGCGACGGCTCGTTGAATGGAAACAAATGTCACTAAGAGGAAGATAGCTAGTTTCCTAAACTTTATTTTATTTTAAATTAAATAAATGTATTAGCTTTCACCTGCAACAAAAATTGTTGTATGATCGATGTTTTTTTTGTTCCCTTTTCATTTTATGTTTTAATTATTTTACTCTTTATGAACAAATGTAAGTTTATAGGAACTTTCTTAACCAAAAAAAAAAAAAGTAATTTGCTATACTATTTCCATCATTTTCTTTTTAACCGTCTATCTTTATAAATTTAGAAACCAAGAGTACATAGCAAATACATGAATCAATCACAATACAAAACCATCATAAATAATATAATGAAAAAAACGAGTAAAATAAGTAATTACGATGCTTCTCTCTATAAGCTTTACTTGTTCATAGAATATCAACCCGATTATTTTTCCTCGTATTCATCCTCGGTCTGAAGTGATCTTCAAAACATTGACTAAGCCCCAAATGTCAACAAAAATGTTCCCATCATTCTATATATTTTGTAAAGCAAAATAATCGTGATGTAAACTTTTCTAATTAGATGTAATTTCAAATGAAATGTATAGCTTAGTATTTATTTTAATATATAACAAAATAAATGTATTCTAATGGTTATCCTATTGATAATTTAGGTTTAGTATTGTGGATGTACGTAATTTTTAGACAATAATAATAATTAAAAGTTAAAAATATGTTGATCCACACTAATTCAATGGCTATTCTTTTTTTATTTGTCAACAATTCAATGGCAATTCCTCATAACGTAAATCATCTATACCCAACCTAACATTTTATTCGAATTTGGACTTGAAAACACTAAAATAGACCTACTAAAAATTGATGAAAATGTACCCTACCATATACATAATATCATATGGAGGTACACTTTGGAACCTAAAGGAACGCAGCTTTCTTAAGAAATATTTTATTTCTACCAACATAGGAAATGAATAAGATAAAATAAATTGCATTGTATCTATAATGCTTTTTGATATAAAAACTGACACATACTCTTAAGTGATTTTTGCAGGCCGTGAAAAATAAGGTCTTTGTCAAAAAGCTTGGACTCTTGCCCAAGCCTTAGCTTGCAAGCATCCATGTCACCAACTTTTTAAACTAGAATTACCTATCTTTATTTTTAAAAGAAAAATTGTTAATATTTTTGCTTTGGATCTTCAGTTCAGCTATTTTTTATCACCAGAGTTATTATAGCGAGGTCAGATGGTATGGTTTGCTTCAGGTGGCATGCATCAACAGTGGAATTTGATAGAGAAAAAAAGTAAATATTATAAGCCATAAATAACTCGCACGCTAATTATCTGAAGTATTGAAGTAGGTACGTAGCCAATGTGTGATGAAAATCCCCATGTAAAGCCATGAAAGTACAAGGCAAGATCTGTTTAAGTGTATGGTGGTCTCAAGAAAATTTAACAAGTTGGAATGATGATAACAAAAACAAAATATAGTAAAGCTATCGAAACTTGAAACAGTTGGGATGCTCCCATATGAATGTAAAAGATATTACAAGTAGATTAGAAGAGACCATGTGAGCTCAACTGTATTTTTCTATAATATTTCCTATAGTTCAATATGATTGACCAGTACTTTTCATTTCAAGTAATTGAGTAATGATCTCCTTGTCACTTTTTCCTCTCTCTCTGATTAATTTAGGAACCCACTTAATTTTCTTAAATTGAACCTACATACATTTCGTTGTTTCATTTCTCATCATTCATCTATTTTCGTAATATTATTTTTATGGATTTATAAGTTTAGATCAAAGTTTGTTATGATCAAGTCGTAAAATTATAATAAAAACCCTAGTTTTTATGTGTAAGAGATCAAAATTCAACTAAACAAATATGATTTAGGAGGCAAAATCGACTTCCTAAAGTTAGTGGATAAACAAACTAAAAGAAAGGTACAATCGAAGAGGTTTTCTAATGCATGGAGCCAAGAAAAAGAAGGAAAATTTTATTTTTACATAACAAAAGGGTAAGATACTTTTATGATTTTATCACATGTGTAAAGATAAAACCAAAAAAAAAAAAAAAAGACTAAGAAGAAGAAATTCCAACCACTTTGAAACCTACATCATTGATTTCTCTACTTGAAATAAACTATGTGCCATAAACTCCAATTATTGATTGAAGATATGGACTTTTGGCACGAATTTTAGAGATTCACGGAGGTACCTACACATTCATATTACACGTTCCCACTCTTAACAATCACTGTTTTCTACACATTCACTTTGTTTCATTCACTCACTAAACCCTCCCAAAATCTGCCTTTACACTATATTACATATATAGGTTCTCTAGGAATGCACATGTTATTGAGTATTTGCAAAAAAAAAACACACATAAATATAGATAGTGATATAGCTATGTATGTACCGTTTATAGTTGATATTGATTGGATGGTCCTAAGTTTGCTTTGTTATAATATATATTGGTGGTCCATATACCAATTAATCACATGGACAAAAAGGTTGATTCTAATTCCTAAGGCTATGCACTAATTTCACAAATCATTCATTCGAGGAACATGTATCCAAGTTACCAGCATCTTATTAAAGTACCTACACTAATCAAAGGATCGTAATATAACAATATTTAAATTGGAAAAGTATAAGTAGATTTATTCACATTTTCACGATCTTTCCCAAATCTATTCGCCCTTTCCAACTTATATCTTGTTGTGTGTTGGCCTCACATACTAAACGCTAAGAGGCCTAACTAAACATTAAACATTAGTTAGGCTCTCAGGAATAATTAGACACCCATTTAACTTTGCCTAAATTACAATACCCATTTAAGTTCATTTAAGTTAGATGTGATGATTTTGTTTTCTAAAATTAATTACTAATTATTATATTTAATTGATAATTATGGGTTTGTGAAACCATATTTATTTGGTTTGAGAAACCGTATTAATTATGGAAAATTACGGAATCATGTTTTGGCGGAAAAATTACGGAAACACAGTTTTTGTGGAAATATTATGAAATCATGTTTTTGGCAAGAAAATTACGGAATCACGTTTTTGGGGGAAAAATTATGAAACTAGATTTTTTTGAGAAAATTACGAAATCACGTTTTTGGTGGAAAAATTGCAGAATCACGTTTTTGGCGGGAAAAATGCGAAAACAAGTTTTTGGCAGGAAAATTACGAAATCACGTTTTTGGCGGGAAAATTATGAAACTATAATTATGAAATTATGTCACATATATATGACTGCATATTTTGTTTTTTGTTTTTGTTTTTAATCCTTCATAATTAACTTGCATGCTGGAGCACCTATATCATGTGCATGATGCCAGGAGTTAACTAAAGTTATAATACTTAGATTCTTGAAAGCTTTATCAAATTCTTGTTACGAATTTAATGTATCATTAACATATGTTTTGTGATGGTTTAACCCTCGTCGATTGTGTAGTTAGATGATGCATCCCAATAAACATGCTGCTAAGAGAATTTGTTCTAACTTCCTAAATAGAACAATATTTAATTCCGGCAATTGAAACATCGAAATTCGACATCAAACTAGGTCGTTAGATGTTGATCATTTTCAAAATTGGGTTTTGCATATAGATGTTGTTTTAGTTTATTGATAACACTTTAATAATCTATGAAAGACACTATATAACTTGGGCTTCTTGCTAAAGTAGACCCTTATTTGAAATCAATTCTAAAACTAGACCTCTTTTTTCCTTGTTTTTTTCAAAATGCATTAAAATACCCTTTCAAGCTTTTTTTTAAAAATAAAATACTAAGCGCAGACTTCACAAGAGAAGTCTAGTAGCTGTGTTTGAAAAGTAATAATCCAAAGATTCTTACATAATTACGAAACTGCCATCTTCTTCAATAGCTCCGAACCACCATTACCAACAAAAATTGAGCTCTAAATACTTTAACCAACTAAATTAAGAGATGTTAAAGCTCCATAATTAAGCTAAAAGCTCCATAATTAAGCTAAAAGCTCCATTTTTCTCGATCTCCTTACTCATTCTCTCTCATTTCAACCATTAAACTCTAAAATCTCTTTTTCAAAATTCACCATCCTTAGATCTTGCGATTTACTAAGATTCATGCATAATAACGCTTGGGTTTCTTGAGTATTGGTGGTGTGAGCAGTTCTTGGCCGTCGACGAAGCTAAAAACAAGATCAAACCGAAATTTGGTAATTTTTGCTTCATTTTCACAAATTTTGTAGAAGGCAGACTTCTCAGGTGAAGTCTCAATATTCAACTAGGGGTTAGTTTTGCAATTGACTTTTTGCTTCATAGACTTCACGATGGAAGTCTCAAGTTCTCCTTTGAAAACAAAAAACAGTCTTCAGACTTCACATATGAAGTCTGTGTACATGAGGTTAGTTTTGTAATTGACCGTAAGTTTGAGTTTTATTTTAGACTTCTCTTGTGAAATCTGCGAAAAGGGAGGGTTAGTTTTACAGTTGACCTGAACAAAGACTTTTTATCAAGACTTCACCTGAGAAGTCTGCTTGAAAAGGGGGTTACTTTTGCATTTGACTGAAATTTTGAAACATTGACTATTAATAAACTTCTCAGATGAAGTCTGCAACCATCGGAAATTTTGGAATTAAAAAAATAAAAAATTTTGGTCAATTGCAAAAGTAACGATGGAAGTCTCAATATTCAACTAGGGGTTAGTTTTGCAATTGACTTTTTGCTTCATAGACTTCACGATGGAAGTCTCAAGTTCTCCTTTGAAAACAAAAAACAGTCTTCAGACTTCACATATGAAGTCTGTGTACATGAGGTTAGTTTTGTAATTGACCGTAAGTTTGAGTTTTATTTTAGACTTCTCTTGTGAAATCTGCGAAAAGGGAGGGTTAGTTTTACAGTTGACCTGAACAAAGACTTTTTATCAAGACTTCACCTGAGAAGTCTGCTTGAAAAGGGGGTTACTTTTGCATTTGACTGAAATTTTGAAACATTGACTATTAATAAACTTCTCAGATGAAGTCTGCAACCATCGGAAATTTTGGAATTAAAAAAATAAAAAATTTTGGTCAATTGCAAAAGTAACCCTTTTTCTACTCAGACTTCTTTGGCGAAGTCTCATGAAAAAGCCAAACTCTAGTCAATTGCAAAACTAGAACCTACTTTATGGGTAGACTTCATCGGAGAAGTCTTTGAAGGCAAAAAGACTTCATCATGGAAGTCTAATAAAAAAGTCAAAGCTGTGATTAATTGCAAAAGTAGACCCCAAACTGGTATAAACTTCTCAGACGAAGTCTCATTGTGTAGGAGATTTCGTCTGTGAAGTCTCCTTAAAAAGTCAAAATCTGGTCAATTGCAAAACTAGACCCCTACTTTTAGACTTCTCAAGCGAAGTCTCCTCTGAATTGTTTAGCAGATTTCATCTGAGAAGTCTGTTGGGAGACTTCATCCGAGAAGTCTCAAATGATAATTTTAATAAAAATATAATTTTAGCTTATTTGTAATTAGTTATTTTTATTTTCTTGTCCTAACATGTGTGTTACGTATGACTTTTGATGTCTTAGAAATTTGAACTATTTTTATCGTATAATTATTTTTAAATTATTTTCTTAACTTATTAGGTACCTAGCTTATAATATTTAGACTTCACTGAGGAAGTCTGTCCGGAGACTTCGTTTGAGAAGTCTTTTGCACTAACATTTTTAAAAATTTATTTGTATCATTTTTATTTTATATTTTTTAGATTTTAATTGTTTTTCATGTGTATTAGTTATTGTTGTTGTTTATGTATGAATTTCACATCTCAATGTGTTATATTCTATCTTAAATCGATTTTATTAGTTTCTAGTAGTTATTTATTGCGAGACTTCACCTTTGAAGTCTCCTAACAGACTTCGTATGAGAAGTCTACCGATAGACTACTTCTCAGAAGTCTTATACAATGATGTTTAGTAAAAATGAAATTTTAGCTTATTTGTAATTAGTTAATTTTTTTTCCTTATCCTAACATGTGTGACGTGTGAAGTCTCTTGCACTAACTTTAAAAAAAATTTCATTTGTATCTTATCTCTTGCACTAATATATGAGTTTCACCTCTCAATGTGTTAAACTGACCATATTTATGTGGCTCATGACATTTTTATGTGTTTTTAGTACTTAAGATTTTGTAACTTTATTTTTGTTAAATTAAGACTTGATGTTTAATTTAATAGGTTTCGGAAGTACTTTCTTTGTTAATATAACTTTTACTTATTGGAAATATCATTGTACAATAGATTTATAATCCAAAAAGGAGGATTACAATTGTTTGTTTTACATCTACAACATTATATGTAAGAATTAAATGCTACGGGAGCCCAGAACTCTCTCGGTGTGAAGTCTCACAGTGAAGTCTCGTTGTGAAGTCTCACTGTGAAGTTTGGGTGTGAAGTTTTACAGTGAAGTCTGGGTGTGAAGTTTCACAGTGAAGTATGGTTGTGAAGTCTCACAGTGAAGTCTGGGTGTGAAGTCTCACAGTGAAGTCTCACAGTGAAGTCTGGGTGTAAAGTCTCACAGTGAAGTCTGGGTGTAAAGTCTCACAGTGAAATATTGTTTTGAAGTCTCACAGTGAAATCTGAGTGTGAAGTCTCAAAGTGAAGTCTGGGTGTGAAGTTCCAAAGTGAAGTCTAGGTGTGAAGTTTCAAAGTGAAGTCTAGGTGTGAAGTCTCACAGTGAAGTCTGGGTGTGAAGTCTGGGTGTGAAGTCTCATAGTGAAGTATGGTTGTGAAGTCTCACAGTGAAGTCTGGGTGTGAAGTCTCACAGTGAAGTCTGGGTGTGAAGTCTCACCGTGAAGTCTGGGTGTAAAGTCTCATAGTGAAATATGGTTGTGAAGTCTGGGTGTGAAGTCTGGGTGTGAAGTCTGGGTGTGAAGTCTCAAAGTGAAGTCTAGGTGTGAAGTCTCAAAGTGAAGTCTGGGTGTGAAGTCTCAAAGTAAAGTCTGTGTGTGAAGTCTGAGTGTGAAGTCTCACAGCGAATTATAGTTGTGAAGTCTCAGAGTGAAGTCTAGGTGTGAAGTCTCAAAGTGAAATCTTGGTGTGAAGTCTCAGTGTAAATCTAGATCTGTAAAAATAAGGGGAAAAACAAAAACTCATATACAAACACAGAAATAACGCAAAAAAACTCAGATAAATTAACAAAAAATTAAGAAATCATACGCAACATAAATTATTTAGACTTGAAATTCATAATGAATCCTCTAAATGAAATTTCAAAAAACAAATCATAACGCACAGACAATTAAAAATTCAAATCTTAATTTTTGTTTGGAACATAAATTGTTGTATGAATCTAAAGAAAACAAACTTAACTATTTTCTGGTGGTGTTACGCCTCAGATCTGTAACAAGCATAAAAATATAAGTTAGTAGGATGAAGACGATGGTTAAAAAAATGCAGTAATAATGAGAGAGTAGTTAGTCAGATATGAGGATGGAGAGTAACACTTTTGAAGAGAGATTAACAGCGACAAAAATGAAGAAAAAATAATAAAAGCAACGTCTTATCGACGACGGTACGGTGGAGTGGCATTGAAGGTGGAGAGATCCTTGCTATTTTACCGAGGTTTTAGAGAGAGAAAGAGAGAGAGAGAGAGAGAGAGAGAGAGAGAGAGAGAGAGAGAGAGAGAGAGAGAGAGAGAGAGAGAGAGATTTGAGAAAAATAGAAAAACTAAATTTATATATGGGAGGTCAAACTAGGGTTGGGTTAAAAATTCAGACTTCAAAATGAAATTTTAGATTTCACATATAAATTCAATTTTTTTTTTTTGAATTTTTTCAAATTTTTTTTAAAATTTTGAATTTTTTTGAAAATTTTGAATTTTTTTGAAATTTTAGACATTACCTTTGAAGTTTCAGACTTCACCTTTGAAATTTTAGATTCATCTTTTAAATTTCAGACTTAACTTCTGAAATTCGAATAATTTTGAAATTGTTTCGAATTTTTTCGGATATTTTTCAAATTTTTCAAATTTTTTTCAAATTTTAGACTTCACCTTTGAAATTTCAGATTTCACCTCTGTAATGCGAAATTTTCAAAAACGTTTGAGTTTTTTCGAATATTTTCGATATTTTTTGAAAATTTTCAATATTTTTTGAAAATTTGAATTTGTTTGAATTTCAGACTTCACCTTTTAAGTTTTAGGCTTCACTTTTGAAGTTTTAGACTTCACTTTTGAAGTTTTAGACTTCACCTTTGAAGTTTTAGACTTCGTCTTTGAAATTTGAGACTTCTACAAAGAAGTCTACGCTTACAAAATGTTACAGACTTCATACACGAAGTCTCCTGTGAGACTTCACCCGAGACCTAAGAAGTTTGTAAGCCCTAAACTCTAAAATTCTAATATTTTTTTTCACTTTTTGTTAACAAATACTTACATTTGACATCAAAATAGTATAATATATCTAAAATCTAACAACTATATGAAATATCAACATCTTATATCAAAAATATATGAATTTAAGTCTAAGCCTAAAGATATATACATTGATTTTTACAAATTGGCAAACCCTAAACTTATTATGCTTCACATAATTTACATAACATGGCTTAGTTTTATGAAATCTTATGAAATTTTATTTTTAAACTTCAGGCTTTGATTTAAAATAATTTATCTATCAAACATTATGAACAAAATAGTTTTTATAATTTTATAATTTAAATTTAAGATTAAATTACAGTTGCAGACTTTGCTAGGAAAGTCTGAGACTGTTTATTATTTTCTAAAACATAATAAACCTTACATGCTTTAATTTTATGAAATTTTCTAAAATTATAATTTATAAAGTTCATATTTAATAATCTTATTTTATGAAGAAAAAATTACATTGAAATTATTTTTTATCATTTTTTAATTTAAATCTAAGGTTTAATTACGAGTTAGTCTTTATGGATGTTATGGACGAAGTCTACTATGAGACTTTGTTCATGAAGTCTCCTCTGCGCCAATGTTAGAACTGTAAATGCAGTTTCTGTTTTTTTTGTTTGCAAATAAGGGGGTTAATGTAATTTTCCTACCATTTTGGTCTAGTTTTGAATTTGTTTCAATTTGGGGTCTATTTTTACATTCAAACTCAATTTTGGGTCTAGTTTTAGCAATTCCCCCGTATAAGTTCTTCTTTTTTGTATGAATATAAAATTACATTCATCAAAAATCTTTTATATCAAATGCATCATGTTTTCGAAACAAACCGAATCAAATAGAAGATAATATTTTTTTAGAAAAATAGTCCAATGCTTTTAAGCTTGAAGTTCCAGCCAAAACCGTAAACCGTCTTGCAATTTAGAGCCACCCAATTCCTGAATAGAAGTTAGACGATTTCGAACAGTTCGATCAATGTTTTTTGTGATGATATTCAATCACTACAGGAAAAGAGGGTATTAATCGCGTCCAAAAACCGCTATTGAAAGATACAATAGCTTTATTTAATGTGTTATGTTATGACCCGCGATAATAGGTGTTCCAGGTAAGATAGCGTTTATGTTAAGTGCTATTGTCTTTTTGTTAAACATAGCGATTCCCCATGCGTCATGTTATATTATATAATATCAGTTATATTTTGTTTTGAAAGATATTATTTATAGCGTTTTGTTAGTTTTACTATAGCTTTCCGTAAACGTTACTATTTTGTAAGTTAAGGCGAAAACTTGTATTTCTTATAGCATTTTTAAATTCTATGGAAAGCGTTTGGCTTTCCTTCTATAGCTTTCAAATTTTGCAATTGATTCAAGCAATTGTTAAAAAAAGAAATCGTGGATATTTTATTTTCGATAAGTTGGTTTTATTTTCAATTTATGTCTGGTTTAGTGTTTTTGTTTTTTGGTTTAATATTTTTTGTGAGATTCAAAATTATATTTATATATTATATTATATATATTTTAATAAATATGAGAGCATGATAGGAAATAACTATATATATATACACATACATTGAATGTAAAAAATATCATATATATCATTCAAATCCATAATTTAAATACAAAGTTTACACATCTCCTGTTTGTTTGGCTTTAAATCGTATAAATTATTCAGGTCCACTCCTCCAATTGCTTTAGGCTTCTTCGATACCAGCAACTGTTTCCAAATAACCACATCTTGGATCATACCAGCAGCAATCTATAGACATTAAATAGAAGAAAAAATAAAAATTTAGGTTATTGAAATAACATACGAAGACATACGAACACAAGTTTGTAGACAATACCGCACTAAATTCAGATTACCGAGAGCATATTACGATTTGCGATTTGCCAAACATCTGATGGAATGAACAATAACAGTCACTTGTACGATTTGCAGAAGAAGTATCGAGCAGATCTGAGTGGTTGGGGTTCCATTAGCAAATCCACACTCTTTACATAAGCAGATCTGATTGCTAAAAGCAAATAAATATATTAAATGTGAGACGACAGAGGTAAAGAGACGAGAAGGGGTGGAGAAAACCTTGACATTAACTGAGACCAGAAGCAAAAAATTAGCAGAGAGTTACGGGCTGGTTGAGGCAGGTTGCTTCGATGGAAAGTTTTATTGTTGACTTTGTTAATAGGAAATCTAGGAGAGAGCTGCGATTGAAGAAGGGATGGAGAAATGAAAAGTTTTGTTGACAGGTTAAAAGGAAAATGGGAGAGATGACGAGGGAAGAAGGATGGAGAGAATGAGTCATAATTCTACCTCCCCGACTAAGAAGAAGGTTTTTTCGGGATAAAGGGATGGGAGAATATCTGACGGTGTGAGATGTGCCACGTAACCGATCCGAGTGATCTCTTTCCATTGGGCCACGACTTCTGAGATATTTTTTTTATGGCCCTTTTAAAATGTTTTAAGCATAATAATAATTTTTTTATATTACTGATTTTATAAATATTATTATTTTCATAATTCTAATTTTTTGTAGGATTTTTTCAAAATTTTCTTAAAAATTAAAACGAAAAAAAATCAACATTATAAACCCTTAACCCTAAACCCCAAACCCTAAAACATATACCCTAAACCCTATTCCCTAAACAAATCTTGAAAACTACTTTAATTTTTTTTTTAAAACAAAATTAATATATGGATTATGTAATACATTTGAGCAATTGTTATATGTTTGGACTATAATATTTTGTTTTTTTCATTATATATATATTTTGTATATTATTTTTGTTTTTGAGGAATTGTTGTATGTTTGAGACTTTAATATTTTTGTTTTATCGAATTTTTACCTCTAGTATATGTTTAAAACTTGTTCCTATAATTTATTGTTTTAAATTAATTTAATAACTATGATATTATGTAATTCAAAATTCGTGTTGTGTTTTTAATATGTTAAAACAATGTCACATTAAGAAAACGCATTATTGATCGAATTACCATGAAACTGATATGTTTTTAACAATGATTCAACTAGTACTTAAAAAAAACAAATCACAGCAACATGATTTAAATTATTAGTTTTAGAGAACCACAAGTTTATCATTAGGCCAACCACCATACTGCCTACTGCATTCGGAAATGTACTTGATTTCTGAATTTTGTCTCCACACAGGTGCATCATCGATTTTGAAACTTCTACCCAGACCTTGCTCGCATTGTCACCTAAGGGACAAAATGAACAACATCTGTTGCATTAGTTGAACATATTCAGCCTTCTACGACTCTTTTTCCTGAGTTTTTGCAAATCTAACAAGATGCACTTCTTCTTTGCAGATTTGCTAGTGCTGTGCTGTTACTTGCACTCTAACACACAAAAAATGAAGGTTCCCAAGTAAGACATTCCTCAAAAATGTCATAATATTTGATAGATGCACAAAACAGTAGGAAAATGTACTGGTGTTGATCTGTCACTGACTCATCCCGTTCAGTTGATCTTCTCACTGGTTCTTCCTCTGATTCAGAGACCTCAGCTTTTTTAATCTTACTAATCAACCATGGGATCTTTCATTAAGTGTATCACCCATCCTTTCATTACTCCAATGTCTCCACTTTAAAAGAGTCAGGTTTTATCACTTTCGTCACCCTCATAATTGCAGCATGTGGACCAAACGAAGACCATCAATAACCTCAATTGGTCAGTTGAACATTACACCCTCTCCAATGACATCAGACGAATTCCAGTGATATATTAAGTACCTCTCACTACATGCCTACAAAGTTTTGTATTTATATTACTAACTGACATTGAAAAGGTTACAAAAAATAGTTAATAAACTTGCCTGTGATCCAGTTGTATTTTTGCGAGGCAGTAGGTGAGTCCAAACTAATTCTATCAAATGGCCAAGGAATTTTTTTTCCAACAACTTCCTGAAGAGAATAAATATCACTGTAGGCCTAAAGACAGTGAATTCTGGGTTTAATGCAGTCGTCACAAGAACAGCTGCCGCATCTGGACAATTTTCCTTCCCACCAATCGTGTATGTACCCTCAGCAGAACAGAATTCTCCTCCCTGACAATAACATCTTCATCTGCATACCAATCTAGAAGCTTACACCTAACTCTCTCTGCTAACTTCACTAACCTCTGAGTGAGAACCCACATCATCCACAATTATTCTGAGAATACAAAAAGGAATTAGTAACACTTACTCGATGCATCAATCATATGAGAAGTAGGAATGACTTACCTTTTTTGCAGCTAAGCCATTGACAATATTCTTCAAGTTTTCTATCTGGCTTTACAATTCAGCTTGTGTAGCTTCAAGCTTCTCCACATGCGAGTCTCTAGCCTGTAGCAATGCTAGCTTCGTTGTAGTGACTCCTCTGCCCATTCCTCTGACTCGGCCATGTTTTGTCTTTTCCCAACACTTGATTGACACCATCTTCTCTTATATATTATTATAATAACTGGTTGTGGACTCCATTTGGCTATCAATTGATTGTATTATTGTGACTGACACAAATAGGAGAACATAAGCTGTATTAGACAGAGTGTCCAAATATAAAAGTCATTTCAGCTGATTGATGATTCAGAGAATTCTTACTATAGTTTTCAGCAAAATTCAGGCCTTCACAAGTTCGCTCCTATCTGCATGAGTGTCCATTTATCCACACCTTACTCCTAGTGACTTTTTAAGTTCTGAACTCTCTTTTTTCTACAAATGATGTATCAAGCATTAGGTTGAACTCATCTTATATTTTACTTATACACTTACAGAAAATTAGAGACACATACCATTTCACAAGCTAAACGAAACATTCCTATGCGGCTGGTTGTGTGGGGAATCTGAGCCTTCCTCAGTTCCCTGAATATGTCACTTTTTCAGCTACAAAATTAATCGAGTAAATGGCATTAGTTACATACAAGGAAAAATATATATTGAACAACATCTTAAGAAAATTAAACTTATATAACTGAAAAGCTATGCTAGTCTTGCTCCTCACCCAGCTGTTCCATACTACAATAGATGGGATGTTGCTTGGTTTTAACTTAGCTCTCTCTGCATTATCCTTTGTAGCTTTAACGGCTCTAAGAAGTCTTGATTTCCAAGCCCTCCACAAACAACCCATCTGCATCAAACAGCTGCTTTTCCAGGCAGATTTTTCATTTCAAACTCCCCTGCTCATTTATTTGCAACAGTTAAACATCAACAGCTTAAAACTATTGTAGCCTTTAAAGATAATTTGTACATACCACAATTTCCTCCCACATTGCGTCCTCTGTCTTCTCATCAAATTCCTCCAATCATCAAGTAGTACCCGGAACATGCTCCCTCACACAAAACAAGAATGACGACAATTTTATTGATCCAGGGAGTCAGGGTCTTTTGCCATTTTATGCAACTTAGTTGGTCCTCTCTTTTTTCTTGCTTGTTGTGGTTGATTGCTGTGTTGGCCATCGTCCATTCGGCTCAGAGTTTCTTTGACCTCTCTACTTGATCAGAAGGCTCCTCAGAAGGTTCAACAGGTTGTTCATCACCAACCAATTTGGCAGCCACTTCTTCTTCAGCAGGTTGTGATTCAGCAGGAACATCTTCAACAAGAAATCTTCTCAACAGAACATCTTCAGAAGCAACATCTTCTGCAGCAACACCCTCTTTCTGAACTACTTCTATTGCCATCATTTTCTTGAATTCCTTCTAAGTCACAATCTTCCTGAACTTCTGGTAAGTTGTCAGATGTTAGTAAGTTCTTCTAAGTCACCATCTTCCTGAACTTCTTGTAAGTTGTCAGATTAGTAAGTTCTTCTAAGTCACCACTATTCCTGAACTTCTTGTAAGTTGTCAGATTTAGTAAGTTCTTTTAAGTCACCATTGGTAGCCAACCTTTTTGACTTCTTCTTTTGGGGGACTTTGGCTTCTTCTGATTGGTAGTAACTTTGGTCTTCAAGCGACTCTAAGCCAAGCTTTGCTGATGGGTTAAATCTACCTACTAATCACCTCTTGTCTTCACCATATTTAATCCTGGAACATGAAACAAAAAAGTATAGTGAAAACCACATCATTCTTGTTAAAAACTGTAAGTCAACGCACTTGGATAAACCACATCATTCTTGTAAAAACTATTATTCTGCCACAATGACTCCTTCACAATCATCTCTAACATAAAAACTCTCGTCATCAGAAGAAATATTGATTCCCCAAGTCATCAGCTAGTGGACTGATAATGGTGCACCAACAAACCTCCTCCTCACGTCTCTGTCATCCAACTCGTGATATCCTCTAGGAGGTGCCCTCATAACAACATACCATGGTAAGGAATCCTCCCCTCTCTA